>JAQOWM010000718.1:265000-620000 GCA_029041755.1 Resseliella maxima | reverse complement strand
TACGTTTTGAATTGCAAAACACAGGTTAAAACCAGGGGGCAAATCACCATTGAATAATTACAATTGATTTAAAATGGTTTAAAAACTCTGATAAATGCTAGATGTCAAAGAAATCAAAATAGAACGTTTACAATAACATTTGTAAATTAGAAAAGCAACAGAAATGGTACGGTTTTTCATTACAGTGGAGTCTCGATTATTCGTCAGGCAGCGGACCAGAGCTTCGACGGATAATCGAGTTGCGAACAAAAAAGACGAATAACCGAATATATCCCAAATAACTCCGGTAAAAGCTAGAAAAAATCATAAAAAATAGATTATTTCCGTAATTTTAAATGTTTATTTTGATATCAAACGATGATAACATGGTGTAAACATATAATATGACTAGAGCAGGTAACATGTGACTGTTGTACATCGATTAAAATTTATTTTGAAAAAAAAAATCAGTAACTTTCGATTGCTTGATTTTCGTTTGAGATTTTGCGATGGCAAGGCTTCGCATTCTTCGCAAAATCATCGCATCGACATGGCAAGCGTCATTTTGCTGTTTGTACCAATCCATGAATTATTGAATGTGAGCTGCAGCTTGTCTGGCATCTTTGCGTGAATCTTTTAAATTGGCTACTTCATCAGTAGCATCACCACCGTCATATTCAGCGTCTATATCATCTTCCAGAACAGTTGGTTCTGGTTCCGTCACCCTGACTCAGATTTTTGTCTCGTTCCAACATTTTTGAGCGAACTATCGCTAAATAAATCAATAGAAAAACAACAAAAAAAAATTTTTTGTCGGCCCAAAAAAGTGACGGTTAACAGAAGTGACGGTTAATCGAGAGACGGATAATCGAGACTCCACTGTATCTGGTTTTATTTTGTATGAAAAAAAAAAAACAAAATACATTTCAGTGGTGATTTACCCCTTGAATTAAACACATTGCGAACGGTTAGCACCATAATGCATTTATATTTGACAACAAACAACAAACTGGATAATAACGCTTGTAAATTGCATTCTGGCGCAATTTCGGAATGTCCTGTATTCTCAGGTTTGTTTTTCAGCACGCTTCTCTCGACACTTAATTTTTTTTTTTTCTTTCGTTATCATCTTGGCGTGCGATTTTTCATGGTGCAAAATTTATTAGATTTTCATATGCGATCGTGAATTGAATCCAACACCGTGTGTGACAAGAGCAAGAAAAACAAGAAGAAAAAAAAAATCAACGCAATACAAGACAGTTTAAAGTATTTAAATGATTGTCGTTGAGAGGAAAATAAACTGATTGTGTAAATGTATGAATATGCGTGTATCGATGCAATCGGGTCGAAGTGTAACAAAGAAGTGTTTTGCAAATTCAAACAATTCGCCACACAGTGGAACGCCTCTTGAATTTATAAAGAAGCGAAACAAAATCATGCCATGTTTTCCTTTTTATGCCGATTAATATTTATTCATAAATTTATGGTGTTCTGAAAAGCACCTCATTGATTTAACTCTCTTTTAAAAGAAACACTTACAAACGGATCCATTTTAAATAAAATCATTTCAACTTACAACTGTTTTTCTTTTTTATTTTGCGCATCATAATTTTGATATTTTTCATGTGTAAAATATAAGCCGAATATTGTTTGTGCAAAATGTGTTAAATCAAATAATTTGGTTTGATGTCATTTGGTTTTTAATCAAAAGGTCAACTGCATAAAAATTGCGGTTTTACACTGCGACCACTAATCGGTTGAACAATGAAACAGACTTGCAATCTGACTGACATTGCAATTCATAATATAAATACTGCGGAGAGAAAGAAAGAATGTAAAAAAAAAAATGTCATTCTTACTATTCAGTCACATTTAAATTATGGCAACAATCTGTGGAAAATAAAGCATAAATTTGGATTACAATATTTATTCAAAAAAAAAAAAAAAAAAAAAAAAAAAAACAATCGGAGAAAGAGAGAGAAGAAGAAGAAACAACTTTTAATAAGAATAAAAGGGGCAAAAACTCTGAAGAAATTGGTCGAAATGCGATAGGAATCGTCGAGAAATGCGGATGTATGGTATATGCTTGTTATATGTGCAATGTAAATCTCGGGGGCAAGGCCCAATGAAATAGAATTCGAACAATCGACAATGACGGCGTGATAAAGGAGAGAAACCAATTTGAATTATTACCATATTAGTTTTTAATACGTTCAATTTACATGCAAATGATAAACACTGCTCATACAAAATTGAAAATGTTCATAAATTTCATGTAAATGTTGTTGTTATTTTTTTGTTTTTTTTTTTCATCATTTCTGTATTTTATTCATTTATTTTTCACTTCTCGATTTGTTTGCGATTAGTTGGGACCCGTTTTCCCGAAGATCTGCATAATTCAATTTTCATTATTCGAAATATGTGCCTCTCCATCAGTATAAAATGTATAATATATCGCAACAATGTTTCGGTTAAAATTTATGTAATGTCATTGTGTGACAGCATCGGCATTCTAATCAAATCTGGTCAACCAGTATCATATCAAAGAACATTAATACATTATTACTAAGAAAAAAAAAAGAACAGAATGGTGTATCTAGAGAGTGTGTGATATTGAATATTGTGTGGTAAAAGGGAATTCATGTTGCCAGATCATAAATTGAAATTATCAGTTTGTTGAGTTTTATTTTGACAATTTAGAAAATTATTTAAATCGCAGCATTAGCAGTGCCAACACAATGCAGAATTTCTTCGGCAAATAATCCAAACTGTGAAAAAGATGTTTGTTTTTTTTATTATTGAAATATTCTTATCTTTTAAATTAAATGAATTGATATTTAGTTGTTGTTGGTCAATGGCCAATGTAGTAAATGTTTTTCGATCGTAATGTCAAGATAACAATCGTATCAATGTGAACATGACAAAATTCGTATAGAAAAATATTCAAGAGCACCAATTTCATTTATTCTAAATACATAGTGATAATGTTGATCATGTCACTGGCTACGATTGTTACCATTATAATAAATCTGATTGTATGCGCTGCCAACAAACAACACTTGAACACATATTATATACAGAAGGTGAAAAGAGATCGTTGATGATCGAAGCGCATCGTCACTTCATTCAATGAATGAAATTTCTCAAAATGGAAAATAATAATCCAACCGAAAAAAGATAAGAATGGAACAAAACAAGAAAAAAAATGAGAGAAAAAGAGTACGAAAAGAAAAAAAAAAGAAAAAAAAAAAACTCATGCATGTAGACACCTTATTGAAATCGGAAACAATAAAAATGCATAGACAAACCGCCTCATATTTTTACTGAAAATAGAATCACATTTTTAAGCTTTATGATTCCATGTTGAATTTATGATACGTGCTCGTATTTTTTTTTTTCTTTCTTCATTCTTGTCTCTTCTTGTCAGCTCAGTCTCTATTGTACATGTGGTTGAGAGAGAAAATGAAATGAATCGTTGGATATGGAAGAAAAAAAAAAGTGAACGAAGACACAAGAAAAAAAAAAAACGGCCAGTGACATACCATTTAAGCATCTACAAATCGAATTGAATGTAAATGTGACGATTATAAAAGAAAGAAAGAGACGAAAATGAAATAAATTGAAAGATGTCTTTTCGATCGCGTTTTGATGCTGTGTGCATGCTATTAAACGTGTTTGCTTACTGATCCACAAAAATTCTTTCAGCTAATATTTTTACGTTTTTTTTTTTTTATTGTTTGTGTTTTCTCTCCCTCGCCATCGATATTCATCGATTTATTTTTGTCCGATAGACATCGATTTGTTCGATATTTTGGAAACGGGCTTTGGCGCGTATACACATTTTTTTTCGTTTTTTTTTTTTTTTTTCAACTAGATGTGTGTTTGATGTAACACCGCATCGCGAGATTTACTCACACGAAAAGCTGTGACCGAATGTTCATAATAGAAACACCAACGGCACTTGAAAATGACAAAAGAATTGATACACAACAGAAAAGCAAAAAAAAAAAAAATCGAAAAAAAATTTCTTGGCTTTTAGAATATTAATTAATTTATTCATATGACCGTGTGATTCGGTACGTTTCTCTATCGGCTGCTCAATTTATCTTGATGTTGTCGGCAAAATTGTCGTTTGATAGCTGGTTTATTTCCATGTTAATCGAATAATCTCTTGGCATACGTGAAGAGTTACTTAATCGATTTTGCTAGTACATGCTTTTTCGCTGCCACTAATTTTTATATTTTTGTTTTTTTTTATGTGTGGTTTGGTTTAGTTTTGTTGAGTTGTTGTTTTTTCGTTGTTTCGACTATTTTTTTTTTTACATTGTTTGGGATTTGATGCATTTCTTGTTTTCTGCTTATAGTTTGCCTTTTTTTCCGTACAATTAATTTATGCAGATCGTAAACCATTCAAAATGCGACATTTCTTCTAGCGTTCTAAAAAAAAAAAACACACACACATATACTGGACACACGATTTTTATGGTGTCATCTGATCAACATCAAAACATATTAGCAACGAAAGTTGAAAATAAATCAGAAGAAAAGAAGAGAGAGAGAGAGGGAAGAGAGATAAAGAGAGATAGAGAGAGAGAGGAAATGGGGATAGAAATGCGCATAAAAAAGAAAACAAAAGCAATACTCATTGAAATGTAAAACGAGGCATATCAATAACATTACAACACATATAAATTGTATTCACAATTCATCGCTAAGCTACAATAATTATGGCTAATAATGGTTTATTAGCTATTATTGCCATTCAGTAAATTTAATATATATTTTACATCTAACACAAAAACCGAAAGACAAAAATCACACACACACACACACACACACATGCACACACACGCACACACACGCACACACAAAAACAACACAGGCACAATTTCCGTGGATGAGAGTATGAGAGATGGTAAAAAGATCAAGAATGACATACAAAGCTCAATAAAAAAGCGATGAATCATGCAAACATGTAATATGTTTGGTGTTTATTTGCGTTAAGGACATGGAATTCAGTTCAATTCAATTCAACAATGACAACGAATATTTACACTTTTTTTCGTTTCTTTTCTTTACGTTTTATTTACCTCTCTCTCCTTCTCTCTCTTTCTCTCTCTCACTCTCACTCTCCGTTTTTCTCGCTCTCTTGTCATAGCATATTGTGGATCAATCTTTTCATCAAAAATAACTGATAAATATTCCTTTCATCTACAGCAAAATATAAAAGGAGAGAGAGAAAAAAAAAAATTGTTCTCTGTCAAAATGAAATGAATTGAATCGAATTTATTCACGTAAGTCAATGAGTGAGCATTTGCTTGCTCGCGCCTGTCAAGCCAATTCGATCAAAATCTGTGTATAGAAATGCCGATTGAAAAGAGTTGGAATTTCTACGGTAAAATTTATATCAACATAAATATTACCATCAATAAATCAAAAATTGTCTTTTCAAAATCGATTATGTGTATATATAAGTCATTTCATAAGACACAAAGTGTAAGAGAAAGCAAAGAACAATTCAAACAGACAGACAGACAAACAGACAGACAGAGATGGAGATCAGCAAGTGAGACCCCACAAAATACAAATAACCATCAACACAATATTTTCTTTTTACTCTTTTACCAGTTGTTTTGTTGCTTTGTTTTTCCATCAATTTAGCGCGCAAGCATCTCACCATCCATCATATTTCACCGAGATGAAATTGGCCCCGATATATGTATTCCATATCATTTCATGCAATCGCCTTGAATTTTTTTTTTAGTCTCAACAATGTAGTTGTTTTTCTTTTTCACTCTTCGTATTCATTGGACACTTATAATTATTCATCAGTTTGACCATGCCGTGTGTGCATTTATCAAATTGATGATTGCCATCGATCGTTTGGTATGGACCAATTTCTCAATCGATTTCAATGCATTCACTGTCGATTTTTGTTTTATTATTAAATAATTGTTAACGGCAATAATTTAAAAAAAAAAAAAAAAAAAAAAAAAACAGTTTCTATCCATAGACCGCAATTAATAATAAACATATACACCTGTCATTTCATCGGTTTTAGTTTTATTTTTCGATTACAAAATTGATGAATAGGTGCGGGTAAGAACAAGACAGTGCAAATGAGATTTTGTTGAAATAATTTTTCTTTTTCTTTTAATTTTAAAGCGTAAACACAATGATATTCCTACACGACACACATTATATGTCTAGCGCATTATGTTTCGATTGTAAAACCGGATTTTGATATATTTAATATCAAATTATAATTCATTTATTAATAACAAAAAAATTACCATATAAATTGAAAAGAAAAATGTCTCCTTATATCGCTAAAACTATTTAAAAATATGAAATTTACTTTTCCAACAAAAAAAAAAAAAAAAAACAAGAGATACGTATCATTTGGATGATCTCCAACTTGTCAAACTTCATCATTCACTTGAAAGTAGATGAAAATCGCTCAAATGCTTCCATGAACTAACCAAATATGTGTTATATTCATTCATTCGATTCAAGTTCATCTGATTATATTTTGTTGTTAATGACAGCACGTGTCATGAGCATCAAGTGAAGTGGATTATTTAAATTGATACAAATCAAAATAGTAATTTCCACAATGAAAATCTTTCTCACGCATTTTCAGTGCCAAAAAGTGACTAAATAAAAAAAGGACACCTTTTTTTTGATAAAAAATAAAGTCAGCATCAAAAGTAGTCTATAGTTATGTGTAGCATTCGAAATAGATGTGTACATTTTGATAATCACATCAAAGAATATCAGCGAATCGTACATCAATTCATATAATCGTATCGCAATATCAATTCTTTATCATACAATTTTGGACAATGATACACTTTTCTCCCAATGTATTTTATGCATTTTCCCACATTAATTCGTATATTTGAAAGAGCAAAAAAAAGGTTTTGTGATGCGGTAAGAATATTACGCGACCGAATGTAGTAAAGGTGTGTGTGTGTGCGTGTGTGTGTGTGTGTATGTGAGGCGCATGTGAAACGTCGCAATATTGTGGTTCAAATACAACTTAGATTTGCGAAGGGAAAATGAATAATATAAAGTAGCATTTATTGTATGCATACACGTTTCGCGTATTACTTGCACGCCCCTTTCATTATGTCACATACATTGTAATTGCTCACTGGGCCAAAACAAAACACACATCGCAGATTAAACAATGTGCATGGCTAAGCGCGCAGCATATTCATCCACAGCCAAATAGATAGACACACACACACACACACACACACACACACACACACACACACACACATACATTCGCTCAGACAATGAACATAAACTCGAGATCAAATTAATTAATAACGCTTCAATTATATTTTGACTTTTGGCGGCAAGTAAAGTACCGCACATTACACGGCTCTTCAATTAATCATACAAAATGAATAGAAAATAAAAGAAACGCTTGAAATAATCACACGCACATATTTCCTTTGTGTTGTTGCTTTTAATAGATATATTTTCAGTAATAAAATGAAATTACATTGCAATGGTAAACAATTTTAATATCACATCGGAAATAATCAAAATGAATTTTATAATTGAAAATGCATTGTTTAAATAAAATCTGTTTGTTCATACTTTTATTTGAAAATAATTTTTATAAAACAAAAAAAAAAAAAAAAAAAAAGATTTGAGAAAAAAAAAGACAAACGATTTTTGTCGAAAAAAAACCGTTCTTTACAATGAAAAGTTGATTGCATATCAATTGATTTTATTGTAATAACCAAATCGTATAAGATCATCAACAACATCATTTATTCGTTGATCATATTCCAATTGTGCATTTTCATTTAAGCCAGTGATGAGTTCATTACGTTTTTCACCTTCAGCAACTTTATCACACATTTCGTCTAAATTTGTTATCTCACTGGATTCAGCCAACGAAACGCTTAAAAGCATTGGTGTCATCAATAGCGCATAATTTCCACAGATTTTTAATTCATTTTTTAAATCGTTAAATGTAAACAATTCATCGGGATTACTTCCAAGTAATTTAACCATATTTGATAGCGAATCATAATAAAGTTTTAATAAATTGTTGTATTCTTTATCACGCAACGCTTTATCAGTTGATGTAAATATATTATAAACGAGATCAATTCCTGGTGAAATATATCGAATGACTTGCCAATCTAAAATGCGAATATCTTCAGCAATATTCTGATGAGAAAAATAAAGAATTAAATTGATAACAATTTCGCTATGGTTCTGACAATGGGCGAGCCAGGGGTCAGGCACAAAAATTTATGGAGGTGGCTGTGTTTCTCGATTTTCGAAAAAATCAAAGAGCAAAAAGAAGATATTGACTTTTGAGTGGCCAAAATTTTTTGAAAACCAAAAAAAAAAAAAAAACAATTTCTTCATTTTTCGCATTTTTCTAAGGAAATCTCAGTGCTTCAGAACCAAGCGGACCCTGTGTCAGAACCTATGATAATTCCTTAAATGAATTGATTGGAAACAGGAACAAAGTTAAAAAAAAAAAAAAGAAAACAGAACAAATTAAAAATGATATAATGCAAATATACTTACGTCATCATTAAAAAGGTATAAAATATTATTATTCCAAAAGTCACCTAAAAATATAATTAAATTGGTCACATCATAAATGTGAAGAGAAAAAAATTTGTGCAAAGAAAAAACAAAAAAAAAAAAAAAAAAAATGGATAAAATGCATACCATGGGAAATGACGCCAAATCGATTTGATATCTCATTATTGAGACATGATAGAAAATAACTCAATGTGTTTGATTTCAGTGTTCGCATAATATTTTTGTGTTCGTCATTTTTCAGTGCTTTAATAGCACGATCAAATGATGCATTAAACATTTCTTGCATATTATGTGATGTGAAAAATAATTGCGAAATATCGGTGAGTTGTTTAAATTCCATAAATTTTTCTGGTTGTTGATCTTTTAATGCAATTGATAATCCATGAAATTTGCCCAATTCGCGCATTGCCAATCGTAAATTTTCAATTGGTGCCGGTTTTGCTTTGTTCCACATTTTAAATCCTTTTAAACGTAAATCTTCCATTATAATAACATATTCTTCTGTTTTATCATCACTTTTTGCTGCATAACATTTTGGATATGAACGAAATTGATCATCAATTGGTACATTTTTGCTATTTTGAAATTCAGCAAATGTTGGCATCACATTATTATAAAAATACGATTCACGACCAAAAACAATATTGGAAAAAAATTGTTTTCGTCGATTTGCATTGAGTGGCGCTATTTTACACACAAGATTCAATTGTTTTTTATCATTTCCATTTTCCGAAATATTTATACATGATAATTCACTTAGAAAACCATCACCAACTTGTGAACCTTGCTTTAATTCCAATAAATAATCACGAAAACCATTCTCTTCAATGATTTTATCCAATAATTCTTGAATATATTTCGGTATCACTATATTGCTCATTTTGTTTTTTTTTTTTTTTTTTTCAAAAATTATATTTGCGTTATTGTTGTCACAAGAATACACACAATCTGATTGAGTCAATTCTTGAAATTTATGGCCAATTTATATAACACGCTAGTGTATCGAGTGAAAAAAAAAACTAAAATCCACAACACATCCAACGTATACTTATTATCTTATCGGAATAATTGCTAACTCATCTCTCATTATACATTAAAAATTTCAACATTAGAAACGATTCAAAACCTTCAGAACATGTATGAAAAAAAAAATACACCTTCAGCAAAAGCCACACAGATAAGTAGAATTCATTGTATTTGAATATCTGATTTTATTAGTACACAAAACAATAAATCTGGAAATGTACATGTGCACGCTTTGTATTTGCAAGTAATTTTTGAACTAAATTAATTTCGCTACCATAAGCATGAATGAGCAAAATTTTTGGGCCAAAAATTATGACTGACAAAATTGATTAATAACAGATTGGTTTTTTTACGATGTTCAGAATCCAAGGGGAAAATATCGTTTTTATCAAATAAAATAAATACGTAGCAACTAAACTAGCGTACTTATTACTTACACATAAGAAAAAAATGTAAATAAATTTTGCCAAATATATGAAAAAAATGTGCATGTGTGACACGGGATTAGTTTTTTACTCACCATGATAAGCATGTTTTTTTGCAAGACGTTGATTTTGCACATTCATCGTATCTTCAATAAAGTATTTTGATTATCTAATGATATCAAGTAATAGAAACAACATACGCATGCTTCAAATTGAATTTAATCTATTTTGCACGAGTTTTTAATCCAGAAATGATTGAAATATCATTGAAATAAGAGCACTTATCAGATCAAATGTTTATTATTTCACTGGCAATGTGATTGAATTTCACACAAACCACATAAATTATATTCGACAATTCCTAAATGAAATTGAACTTGATATTCACACCACAAATTGCATCAAAATTGCATAGAGTATTAATTGTTTCAATTATCCGCTTGTAAAACAAACACATTTTTAACTTATATGTTTTCTGTATTCTTATTCATTTTGAATAATTTCAATTTATAAAAATTTTCCAAAAGTTCCATATCATTTGAAACAAATTGTGTGCATTGCCAATTTTTTGAATTTCTACTCCACAAAAGTGAAAAAACGAATGTAAGCAATCATATTAACAATCGTGATATGGATTTTAAATATTTGAGAACATCAGAATGAAATCAAAATAAATATTCTCAAATTGAATGTATTTTGACAGACTCAAAAAATCAAATGTTTATTCTGCTAATAATGTCATATTGCCGTAGTGTCATGAATTGAGTATTAAAAGTATATTGTAAATGATCTTTACACCGCAAATGAAATGCATTGCATTAGATGCTCAGTTGAAATTACTTACATATATTGGCTTGTGAATAATGCATTTCTCATTTCTCATTTCAATATAGTTGTTTTGTTCTTAAATTTCAATGTCAGGTGGATAAATTATCAGAAAAAAAAAGTTGAATTTCTTTACCAAGTCAAAGCAGTGAATATAAAACATAGGTTCTGGCACATCATTGACTCCCCCCCTCTAGAAGGAAAAAACTATTTGCGTATTTGCAAGCATTTACTGCTATTTGCACAGAGTTTGTTTTTGTTTTTTTCACGTTGCTTCGTCTTATACGTAGCAAAAACAAATAACAATGTAAATACGCACATACTTATTGGCGTTCATTTGCAGTATTTGCACCATTTGTTTCAGTTCTTTCCCTTCAGCCCCCCCCCCCCCTCTCTGGAAAAAAATTTTAAATTTCAGGAAAAAAAGTTTTTTTATGTGAAGAACTCTTCAATTTTCAAAAACCGGGGAATCTTCTATCGGTTTTTGCACCTTACACCCCCCTCTCTTGGACCGCAAGTGTAAAGACATACGTACACACATTTTTGAGGAAATTGTTACATTTATTCAATAAAATAATGCAATTACACTCTTTAGATTGGTTAAAATTTCTCTAAACTAACTATGTTATTGATTACATGTAATCAATGCATAATTGATGTTTTTTTTTTATATATATCTAAGCACTGTGTGCTTTAACCTTTTGTTATTTTTATTGTGGGATTTTTTTTTTTTATTAGTTAAACATAAATAATTTGTTTATTGAAAAACAAAAATACCAAATCATTATCATTTATATTATACAAGTGATTAATAAACAAACAGTATGTGCATAAAAAAGTAAAATGTGTAAAAATTCTGATAGTTATTTCAGAGTAAAATCGGAACTATTCATTTCCAACATAACCATATTTAACAAGATCGGTAATAAGGCCATTTATTAAAATGCTGTAAATTTGATTAGTATCTTCATCGAATGGATGTATTAAATCAATTGATTCGTCTGTATCAATCAATTCGTTGTAATCATCAAAATTTCCAATATCCTTTGCACCAGCGACCATAATTTGTATTACCATTGGTGAACATATTAATGCATATTTACCGAATTTTTTCAATTGATCTTTTAAATTCTCAAATGTATACAATTTATCTGGATCACTTCCAAGTTTTCGAATCATATCACTCAACGAAGAATGATAGGTTTTTAGCAATGTTTCATAATGATTTTCACGTAATTTTGAATCAGTTGCCGTAAAAATGTAATAAACAAGATCGATCACTGATGGACAATAGCGTGAAATTTGCCAATCCAGAAAACAAATTGAATCCAATTCATTTTTCTAATTGAAGAATTTGAAATGAAAACAAAACAAAACAAAAAAATTACCGAAGTTGTATCTTGTTTTTCTTCTTTATCATTAAAATAAAATAAATAAAACTTACACTTTCATCCTTATACTTGAAGAGAAAATTATTGTTCCAGCAATCGCCATGATTGACAATAGCAAATTGTTTGCTGTTCGGTCCTGATATACAATCATCATATTCTTTGGTAAATGTTTTTTGATATTTTTCCACAATTTTCCTATAAGCTGGATTTTCAATGGCATCGGCTGCTCGTTCGAGCGATCGTCTCAAGAATTTTTGCATTTTTCCATGAATAAGAAATTCCAATTTATCACTTAGCTGTTTATAGGTTTCAAATTCATCAGGTTTTTGATCAGCCATTGCATATGAAATGGCATGCAATTTACCCAATTCACGCATCACATATAATACATGATTGAGCGGTACATTTATTTCCTTTGGCCACATTTCATATTGTTTTACTCTTAAATCTTCCATAATCAACATGTATGCACCGTCATCTAAATTTGTTTCACATGCATACACCTTTGGAAATGATATGAATGAATCATTTTTATTCAATCCTTTTTCTTGTTGAAATCGAACAAACATTGGCAACAATGTTGAATACATATACATTTCACGATCAAATATACTTTTTGATGTGCAATTCGCCTGGCGCATCTTATTCGTTGGTGGCATTTTACACAATAAATGAAGTTCAGTTTTCTTAATTGAATCATTTTCATTTTTAGTTCCAGACAATTTAATGGCAATCATAATGCCTAAACAGAATAGAAATCAATCAATCAATCAATAAATAAATAAATTCATTGAAATAACAAAAAATGTAGATTTAAATGAAATTGAACTTGATCTTCAAAAAATCAATGTATGTTGTCTTAAAATCACATTTAAAATTACATTCTATTCGAATAATTCACTTATATAAATATTTTGCAATAAATTTTGCATTTTATGTACGTTTCAGTATTGTTTTGAATTTCAATTTTCAATGTCAACTAGATAAATTGTTAAATCGAGCCGTAGCTATGACGTTTAGATAAATATTCCAGCATTAATAGAACTACACCATTGAAACTGTATTTGTCAGTTTCAACATTGTGATATTCAAAGTTAACGTGCATTAGAAGAAAGTGTTCTTTTAGAAACAATAAAAATCAAGATTAAAACAATCAAATGAAATAAAATCCAGAAGATATGGAATTAGTAACGGAGTTTTGACGATCATTTGGCCAACAGGTCATTTGAATTAAAAGAAAATGAGAGAAAAAAAAAACCTATAGATTTCCTAGTTCTATTAGTTGTTTTCTAGACATTTTTAAATTAATCCATTAAACTTGAACTCAGCAATTAAACTTCTATTATTAGTTCTAAAAGCACATTTCAACAATTTTCGTATTATTTTTCCTTTCAATAACGAAACACAAAACGAAAGATAGTTTTTCCATCAACACGCTTTCATTCAAACATTAAAAATTACCCAAAAAATTATCGCCATGATTGGAACCAGCATTTGTTTCAATTTGATATTCTAAAAATCCTTCATTTTTTGCAATTTTCTCCAAAATTCTTGATAAATATTCAGGCACCATTTTCTTAACCACCATATATCACTTTTAACTCAAATTTACAATAATCCACACTCGATTGCTTCTAATCGTTTTTGATTCAATCACTTTAAAAAAGCAACTAGAAATACAACATGTCCAGCACGTCCTATTTATTTGAAAAGAAAAAAAAAACTGCACACATTGTTGGTTGTATTTGTCTACTAGTCCTTCAAAGCAATAATTATGTATAATTTATCAACAATCATCTATAATTTTAATTAATTTTTTTTTTTTTTTCTCCTTTCATATCAAGTTCCGGTTTATTTATATTATCATAATCATCAGTACAGGGCTTTCAACTGAATTTTTCAATGAATTCTTGAATTATTTTGAAAATTTCTTGTGAAATTAAAAATTTTTTCTTTTTTTTTCAATGCTTACAATACTTTTTCAGCGATTGTATGAAATTTAAATGGGAATTTAAAACGAAAAAAGAAAAAAATTTGGAAAACCCTAACTTAGTGAAGTGAGGTCGTTCATTGGCGGCATTTTTGACTCAATAATATCCCTTTATGAAATGTAATTGAAATTGCAATTCCTTGATTTCAATTGAAATGTATCCAAAAAACATTTGAAATTTTATTCCATTTGTAGTTTGCTGATATACAAGCGTAAAAAAAAAAAAAAACAAACGTAGTGCTAGTGACGACAAAAACCCATTTGCCGATTGTCTTAATGTCTTTCCATACAATGACAATCAATTATATGAATTGTTTTTATTCTTTCTTTTTCTTCACATCGTTTCAATCTTGTTTTGACTTTGATTCGTTTAAATGCATAATTAACAGCCCACATTTATGTGAATAGTTATTGTAATAGATTACAATTTTTATTGCCTAGAATACCAGATATTAATCGAAATAAGTGTTATACTTGATAAATACGCGAAAACGTGCAAAATATACATCTATATAATATGAAAGATTATTTATAATTATTTCAATTGGTAAATTACTAATTTATGCCAAATTGCGCGCAATGTTTAAAATTAATTTTCCTTTTTTTTTTTTTGTTTTTTTTTTTTAATTAAAACTTCATTTCGTACATATATTCTTATGTATATTGATGAATTGAATGAGAATATATATGCAATTTATAACAGTTTAATAACATTATTAATGTCTTTTGCAATTTCAATTCAGCTATTGGACATTAATGATTGAAATGAATTCAATATTAATGTAATTTCTTTGTTTATCTATATTTAAAATTATTTGATAGTTAATAATAAATTTACGCTATAATTTAGTTATTACGATCAAATTACTATGATTTTTGTTAAAAACGCAATTTTTTGTCGCATTTACAATAATTTTTAGTCAATAATAAATTTTGTAAAAGCGTTTGTTTTTATTATTTTTTTCCCATCTTCAATCATATTTAAAATCTGTGCAAGCTTCTGATCTTCGAACAAAGGAAAACGCTTTTTTTTATTATTCATTATTTACAAAAAATAATTCATTCTTCAGTTTAACTAAATTTTCATTTGGTTCAAGTAACGGAATTATAGGTTCTGTAACGCATGAAAAAAAATACCAACCGTTTTCTTAGTCAAGACACTTCCAATGAAATGGTTTACATTTCGACTAAATCGAATGAAGTAAATACGTCATCCACTGATCTGGATGGCATATGATTGTTTTGACGTACAAATTACGTCATATCATAATACAGATTACGCGTTTATATTCAATAACATTGCTTGAAATGAAAAATATGAAGAAAATGAAGATTGCATTTTTAGAATGTGTACGAGTAAGGTCTTATCGTGAAGAAGGATGAATGTCATTTAAAAAAAAAAAAAAAATTAAATTGAATATTCTTGATCATAAAATAAAATGAAAATGAATGAAAATGATTAAATGTCGGTGGTTCATTTGAAGAAACCAAAAAAAAAAAAAAAAAATATCTGAAATATTTCAATCGAGAAAATTCAATTTGTAGCAAAAATATAAATCTCTCACAGTATGATAATTTCATATTTTGCATTAAATCATGAACTGGTTTGATAAATAACTTGAATGTATCGTATGATATGAAGAATTGTTAAATTCCCACCTCAAATATATTTAGCAAAGATCAAAACCAATATGATAGAACTTAGAAATGATATAAGATTCATTTGACAGTTGTTGTTATTGGAATTGTTGCTGTGTTTTGATTTTAATTCGATATCAAATATTTCGACGTAGATCAAAAGTAAAAAATAAAAATAACAAACATCTCGATTATCTTGTGTTCGTTTTATATTTAAGTATTTATTGCTTGTTAATTATCACCAACAGATTAAAACAAGCATTGCAAATTTGTGTCACAAACATACATAACTCAAATGCGGTGAAATTAGTATAAAAATTGAAACAACATTGACTGTGCATTTTGTTTTGTAAAATTGATAAGAAAAATTTATTTTCATTAAATCATGGCAAGTTTATTGAGAACCAATCAAATTCTAGTGAAAACAATACGTAATGGATATTTAGCGAAGGTGTGTCAATGTGTCATTTTGTTTTTATTTTCTTTCTAAACAAAATTCATTGTCATTCTGATATAATTCTCATTCTTTTTTTTTTTTGTTTTTGTTTTTTTTTTTTTTGATTAGATTTTGTCATGTAATTTTGCAACAATTCGACCGGGAAACCGAAAATATTTTGCTAGTGCTGAAGATGCAGTTAGAGATATACCCGATGGTGCAAAACTATTGGTCGGTGGTTTTGGATTATGCGGAATTCCAGAGAATTTAATTGGTGCCATGCTGAAGCAGGGCGCCAAAGATTTGACAGTTGTTTCAAACAATGCTGGTTAATCATAATTTTCCACTTTCAATAAATCAAGAAAAATACAATTGTTGTTTTTTTTTTGGTTTCATTTTTAGGCGTTGACAATTTTGGACTAGGACTTTTATTAAAAAATCATCAAGTGAAGCGAATGATATCATCATATGTTGGTGAAAATGCTGAATTTGAAAAGCAATATTTAACTGGACAATTGGAATTAGAATTAACACCACAGGGAACATTGGCTGAACGGATTCGTGCTGGTGGTGCAGGTATTATTTCTTATTAAATAAAAATTATTATGATTTAAGTGTTATTCTAATTGATTTCGATTTATAAATGTATTAAAAATTATACATTTTAGGTATTCCAGCATTTTTCACACCAACCGCATATGGAACACTTGTTCATGAAGGTGGTTCACCAATTAAGTACAAAGAAGATGGAACTGTTGAAATAGCAAGCGGAACACGACAAGAACAAATGTTTAATGGCATTTCATATATTATGGAAGAAGCAATTGTTGGTGATTATGCATTAATTAAAGCGCAAAAAGCTGATGAATTGGGCAATTTAGTATTTAGCAAATCGGCAAGAAATTTTAATCCAACAATGTGCCGTGCAGCCAAATGTACAATTGTTGAAGTTGAAGAAATTGTATCAGCCGGTTCAATTGATCCTGAACAAGTGCACATACCAAGTATTTATGTGCATCGAATTATTCAAGGTAACAATTATGAAAAACGTATTGAACGACTTAAAACATCATCGGAATCAATTAGTTCAACGGATAAATTATCGGACGCTGCTAAAATGCGAGAACGTATTGTACGACGAGCAGCACTTGAATTTGAAGATGGTGCATATGTTAATTTGGGCATCGGTATGCCAATGTTGGCTTCAAATTATATTGAAGGTAAAAATGTAATGTTACAATCTGAAAATGGTATCTTGGGATTAGGACCATTTCCAACAAAGGATAAGGTAAACAATAACATTTTTTTGTTTTTTTTCGTATTTTAACTTTTCACTGAATAATGGACAATTTGTTGATCAGGTTGATCCGGAATTGATAAATGCTGGAAAAGAAACAGTAACCATTTTACCAGGAGCATCATACTTTAGCTCTGATGATAGTTTTGCAATGATCCGTGGAGGTCATATAGATGTTTCAGTGCTTGGTGCCATGGAAGTATCACAATATGGTGATTTGGCAAATTGGATGATTCCAGTAAGAGAATTATATAAAAACAAAAAAAAATGTAAATTTCAAAAAATGGCTTACGTTTTATATGATTTGATTAAAATTTTTACAGGGAAAACTAGTCAAAGGTATGGGTGGTGCAATGGATTTGGTTGCGGCTCCAGGTACTAAAGTTATTATAACAATGGAACACAATTCAAAAGATGGTGGTCATAAAATACTTGGCAAATGCAATTTGCCATTGACTGGAAAAAATTGCGTTGATATGATTATCACAGAAAAGGTAAAGGATAGATAGACTTTTATTCCATTTTATTGATATTTTTTCTCTTTTTGTTTTCTTCATATAAATGACATTTTCCGAAACTCTTCAGGGAGTCTTTGAAGTAGACAAAGAAGCCGGATTGACATTAGTCGAAATAGCTGAAGATGTTGAAATTGAAGATGTAATCGCGAGTACCGGATGTGAATTTGCGGTAGCCGAAGATCTAAAGCCAATGAGGCAATCCTAGTGCAGTCATTGAATATCCATCGAATGTTCATCGAATAATGTTAAAGATCAAATGCTATTGCATTTATTTAAATAACAAATGTTCATTTTTTTTTTATATATGCGAATAAAATTATTTGTTAAAAAAAAACACACAGAATTATATTCATTTGAATTTGCTTACAAACAATCTAATCACTAATCGAATATGATTTTTATTTAGTTTCTTTTTTTTTTTTTGTTCTGAAGTGTTTCTTATTAATTTCATTGTGACGCGATTAAAAAAAAAAATTGTAAATAGTCTTTTACAATGCAATAACATTGTCATTATGTGTATCATCATAAGGATTTATTGTGTGTTAATTCCATACTCGAGCAACCATTTGAATACATTTGTAACAGCATAAAAGAAACACCAGTTGAATTGGTTACAAGTTTTGCAAAAACTGGCAACCTTGTTGTTATTATATTAATAAACCGTTCTGGACACATTTTGTAGATTCAATCGCCAATTTTTCATGCGTTTATCTTGTAGTTTACTAACTTGATCCATTTGCTTGTTATTACGGCAAACCGCACAAAATTGTGATGTAACAATATGCAATGGGCTTCGATAGTAGAAATTTTCATCTGTATTTTTTGCATTCTTTTTATGCGCCCAAATATGTAAAAAAATTTCAATAATTTCAATGACCGGTGCACAGAGACGGAAAAATAAGAAAAAACTTGGTAATAAAAATAAACGATGACTTGTCTTATTGCAACCCAAAATTATATCCTACATGAAAACAATGAAAATAAGAAAACAAGAAAACGAATTTAATTTATCAATATGATCAAATGATCAGACAGACCATGACTGTTTTTTTTTTTTTTTTTTTTTTTTTTTTTTATTTGCGTACCTCTTGTAAACTCATCACTTGTTCTTTTTTAAATAGTGTATAGTTTTCGTGTGCATCCATGCAACACAATTTTGGTTCATCATTTTTTGGTGGCTGAATGAATTCTTTTGGTATAACAAATGGTGTTTTTCGTATTGTATGTGTAGTTATGTTTGAATCACATTCGCCAGTCTCCATATCAATGTCATAAGCATCAATTGAATCGCAAAATTTTGCCTCACCCGTCTCATTATCGGTTGTCTCCATATTTTATGCAAATTGTCTAACAATTATCAATAGAAAAAGCATTAGTTAATTACACATTTACATTTTTTTTTTTTTTTTTTCCATGTGTGCTTTGTGGTTTGCAAATAATCAAAAAAAAAAAAAAAAATCCATTTGGATAAACATCAATCAAACAGGAAATGCCGTCAAACTTGCCGCAAAAGAAGATGAAATAAAGTAATTAAAAAGTCATTTTTATCACCCATACTTATCAACAACAAAATCAATGATATTTTTTGAATGATCGCTAAGTGTAATGAGTGTTATTTTATTGGACAAACAGCCACTGTAGAGCAAACTAACATCCAGTGACAACATTTTAAATGACTAAAAATAGCAAAAATATATATACAAAATAAAAAGTCACCAGATATTCAGACAGAGAAAAGGATAAACGAACCAACTATTGGTTGAATTTTATTTTGGACAAACACGTAAATTCAATTAAATGCGTTTTAACATCATTAAACGTTCGAGTTCGTGTTGAATTGATTTCGAAATAAACAACAAACAATCAGAAGAAGAAGAAGAGAAAAAAAACCATACAAAATGTATACGGAGTGCCATTGCTGTTTCTGTTCTCGATAAATAAAACAAATGTATATTATCCGTACGTAATTTGGAATAAATAATTAAAAAAAAAAAAAAAAAAAAAAGGTCAAAGATTACGAAAACCACATTTATTTCTTTTTTTTCGTCGATATTTCGGACGGTTTTATGTATTTATTCGATGATTTTTTTGAACTGCACACAATTTTTGTGTTAAGCATCTGATTAATATTCCGAACAATTGCATCCAAATCACTATTAAATACATTTTTGGCCCCATGAATATTTTTGCGAATCAATCGAAATAGTCAAAAATTGCAAATATAATTATTCTACTTTTTTTTGTTTGCCACCCTATCGCTATTAAATAAAACTGAATGGGATGGAATATTGGTATAAATAGATAAATTTTAGAAAATTAAACAATCCAAACAAAAATTGTAAGTCATCTGTGGCGGAACGATTTACAAAAAAAAAAAAAAAAAAAGACCACAAATTTATAGACTACATATTCATTGTGATTCTATTAAACAATTTTCATATATTCCTCAATTATTGTATATACACATACATTCCCATTCGATAGTTTTTCGTAGTACATTCTAAATTTCAATAAATTTTTGGACAAAGATTATTTGTCCAAAGATAAATGGAATCTTTTACCACACTGATTTATGCACTAAAAATTTTTGGGAAAAAAGAAAATAATAATTGAAAAAAAAAAAAAAAAAAAAATGTGAAACCTGAAATCAACACAGCCTACGAATTCATGAGCACTTCAACGCAAACTGATTTACTAACAAATCGAAACATTCGAAATTCACTGTGACCAATCGTTCGTTCCAATGTATTGTTTTGCTTACGTGACAGCAACAGTACAGAGTATATATGTAATGGTTGATGCCATCTTCATTAGTGTTAATGGTAAATATACTAATGGTCAAATTCAATAAATCCAATTCAGAATAGTGAATTAACATATGTGAAGCCGGTTTACAAATGACTTCACTTTTTCTTATCAAATTTAAAGAATGTAATAAAGAAAATGTCTTATTTTGTTTTTTCTCAGTATTTTCATTATTAACATTCACTATTTGGATATGGTCACAATTAACGATTGAAATTAGTAAATGTATGCATTCTGATTGATTGTTTTTTTCTATCTTGATTTAAAAGTCATCATTTCAGAACAAAACTGCTGAACTATATAATTGGTAACATGGATAAAATGAGCGCACCTAATAATATTATTAAATAATAAGAAATATTAAAGAAAATTCGTACGTTCTTTTGTTTTTGTGTTTTTTTTTTTTTTTTTTTTTTTTTTTCAATAAATAAAAAAGCATTTATTTTGATTGGTTTGATTTATAATAATTTAATCATTATAATCTGTTTCATCGATGCTTCTTTTGTTTTAAATTTGTACAACAAGAGAAATTAAGAACTAAATACAATGAATGAATAAGAGACAAAAATAGGTGTTTGTTTTTGTAAATGAATAAATATGTTCGAATGATGGTTAATATATTATTTCTTTTTC
Organism: Resseliella maxima; assembly: GCA_029041755.1. Taxonomy (NCBI): domain Eukaryota; kingdom Metazoa; phylum Arthropoda; class Insecta; order Diptera; family Cecidomyiidae; genus Resseliella; species Resseliella maxima. The sequence continues at coordinate 598,451 of JAQOWM010000718.1, read as the reverse complement.
CTCACATTTCTAAACATTTCAAATGATTTTGAAATTGCAATTGAAAATTGAAAAAAAAAAATGAAAAAAAAAAAAAAAAAAATTCTAAACATTATTATTTTTAAATCAATAAAATATGATCTCATCTTTTTTTCATCTCTATTAGAAAACTAAATAACAACATATTGATATTTACTCGAAATCAAAAGCAACATATAAGAAAATATATAATGAAATTGAGTAGACCAGAGGAATATTTACTGATGGAATCATTTACTGAGACTAGTTAAATCAAATCGGAAAAAAAAATATGTCCACTTTTATTAAAAAATTTGTTGGTATGAAACTCCCAAAACATCGAAGAACAAATGCACTTTTTCGCCAATTTCTTTTTTTGCCCACAAGATATTTTTAAAATTAAGTATAAATTGCAAATTTTTTGTTTTTTTTTTTTTTTTTTTTTTCTGTTTTTTGTCTTTTGTAATAATCTTGTTCAATGCAATCCAAATATTTTCAATTAAAAGTAGCCACGTACAAGTAAGTTTTTTTTTTTTTTTTGCTAAAAGCTTTCCACGCATCATATAACAAACAAATCTAATTACTGGTTATTCAACCAATAATTACTTTGAACGAAATACTATGGATGTTGATTTGTTATTGTAATATTTTGTCTCTTTTTTTCAAATAGCAGTAAATCACGTTCTTTCTTAAGTCTTCTATCGGACATCTGACAAAAATGTGTGTCTTTTTCAAGCTTTTAGTAATTTTCAATATCAATCAATAATTTGATTCAATTTAAACCTATTCAATAAAGTTGTTTTTTTTTTTTTTTTGTTTGTTAAATGTGTTATGTGTTGTTGTTTTCATTTTTTCATTTTTTTTTTTTTTTTTTTTTTTGTTTGTTTGTTTTTGGTAAATATTTCAATAAATCAGCTACACTACATACAATAAATATCGTTTGAAATTAACGCTAATGTAATTTATAGGCGATTCCATTAATCTAGTCGAACTCACGGCATGTTGAGATGCAAATTGGAAATTTGCCCGAGATTTAGTGTTTTTTTTTTTTTTCGTTTGCCTGATTATTTCTCGTCGATCGGTTATTTGACCATTTGGATTGCGATTGGAATATCCATACATTATAAATTTTTTCTTCATTTTCTCTATGTTGATCGCTTCCGATCGAAATTCTTGCAGTTTTTATTTTTTTTTAGTTTATCGTTTGGATATTATTTGGTTTACCATTTTCACAATGTAATAGTTTGTTTCCATTTTAAGATTGGTTAACTTGCCAAACAATTAGGTAACTTTTATCGCCACGATTCTCAATCGTTTGATTTGGTTCCAGCACAATGCTATTCTCCATATCTCCATCACCTGTAAGAAAATAGTTATAATCAAAAAACGACCAATTATTCGATGTTTTTTTTTTTTTTTTTTTGGAAATGTTAATTGCAATGCTTGCGAAATTGTGATATATTAGTATGTTCCCAAAAATCCAATTAGTTGATGAAATCCTGTACAATTGCCCATCAATCAAAAAAAAATTTTCTTTTTTTTTTCTTTATAATCAACAACAATAACCATGCAAATTTACAAATAATGTAAGAAAACTAATTAAAATGATTTAAAATATATCATTAAAGTGCATTGATATTATATAAAAAAAAAAAAAGAGAAAAAAACACATTTTTCATGAAATAATAAGAACCCAGTGTAGAAAACAACAGACATATGTGGAAGAAAAACCACCAAATTTAAAAGCAAAACGTTATCAAAAAAGGGATTGCAATCCAATAAAAAAAATCTACTTTAACTTAAGGAAATTGATAAATTTTTACCTTTCGAAAGGATAATTGTGATCAAACAATCAAACAATCAAACAAGCACATCATGAATTATGTCTTACTTTCATTCTTATCCATTTTGGTTTATTTAAATCATTTTTTTTTTTTTGTTTTTCTTTTTTGCATATTTGCATTTACGTATTTCACATGCACGTATTCTGAATAATTTATCGGTAGAGTTTTGGCTTTTGGCTTTGATTTATTTCTTTCGAGAGAAAAGAAAACTTATTTGCTTTTTTTTTTTTGTCATTCGTTTCGTTCATTGTGATGAAGCAAAGCAAAGCTTAATGAATTTTTGTTTTTTCATATTGATATTATTTATCGCTATGTGGTTGGTGATGTTTGCCAAATGAGCAAATGTGTTGCCACGTCACAGGCATCATCAGCATGCTCTTCTGAATGGTTTACAAAATGAAAATAATTATAGAAAAAAAAAAAAAATTATAAAAAAAAAAACATTACATAATCACGAGAAAAAAAAAACAGATTTAAAAAAAAAATACTCAAATCACAATATGGAGAAACAAAGTTTCTATTTTTTTTAAAGACATTTTCTATGTTTTTTCCATTTTTTTAAAGAAAAATTGCATAGAAAAATTGTAGCAAAAAATAAAATGACACTTTTTAGACATAAATTATTTAGAAGATTCTACATAAAACACGCATAATTCTCTATTCATTGAATAAAAAAAAAAAATTCTCATTTACATTGCAACAAACATTGCCCGTGAAGCATAATTATGTTCGATGGTACACAATGATATTTGCTACTCAATGGTAATATGACTGTGAATGTATAAATAATTTGTGTAATATTTACCTAATCGAAAATCAATGTAGCCTTCTCCACCGGACATGACGAGCATATGAGGCTTTTGACCGATTTGAATCTCTGCCTGTGATTGCATTGGCACCGATACGAAAAATTTCACAGCATCACGATGTCCGTGGAACGATAACTGAGCATTTGCCATGCAGCATCTTGGTATAAAATTATTGGTGGCAACTAGAAGATTTTATGCAAAAATGTTAATCATCAATTTAAATGAGAAAGAAAAAAAAAACAAATTTCAAGCAAAAAGGAATTTTAGCGAAAAAAAAAAAAAAATTAATCTCAAATGAAAAAGGAGTGAAATGACGAAAGCAAGAAACCAATAAATTGAATATAAAAAAGAAATGGAAGCAATTACTTTTATTGTTGTACTGCAGTGCTTCTGTAAGTGGAACAGATATAACGACACCATTTCCAGTGCCAATCCATAATCGATTACATGAAACCAGCAATGCGGTTATACGCGCAAATGAAAAACCTAATTTTCCCGTTCCGAGCATTTTCGAAACATATGGCTCAATATCAACATCCTGTAAATGCTCGTATGTATGAGCATGATACAATCGTAATGTTGAATCCAATCTGAATAAAATTTCAAAAGAAAAAAAAGAAATTATTACAATTTCCAAGTGTTTTGCACAAAAAAGAAAAGAAAAGAAAAGAAATCAACAACAAGTATTACCGTATAGAAACCCATACACCCAATCCAGTTGCGGCCATTTGCCGAATTTGGCTTTCTTTACGTGGATGTGCCTCCAAAATGTGCACAATATTCAATGAAATTGGATCGACAATGTAAATTTTATTACGATGTGCGGCCCAAATTTTGTCCGCAACAATACACAAACAACGAACCGATTGTTTCGGTAAACCTAATGTCAATTTTGAGAAAAAAAGACAAAAAAGAAAACCTTTACGTACAAAAAAAAAAAAAAAACAATAAAATGAGCTATTAAATTACCTAAAACAACAAGATGATAGCTATTTAAATCCCATTGACCATCAGTTTGACGACGAAACACAGCCAATTTTCCATTTGCTAAGGCAGCCACAACACGAGATTCTACGTGCACTATTGACAATACGGCATCAGGTAGACAAACCTAAAAAAAAAAAAAAAATTGTGAGCGAAAACAATCAAACATTTATTAATTTACTAGTTGAAACAAAATTTTTCAAAAAGAAGAACAAAAGAAGATGAAAAAAAATAAATCAATTTACTTGATGAAGACAATCTCTCCAACGCGCAACGGAACTATGTACATACAGCATTCCATTTTGTGCACCTAACCACATGGTTGGGCCAACAGATGACATAGCTGGCTCTTCAAGTGGATTCGGTGATCCAAGTATTGGATTGACTGGCTTTGGAAATGCTAATGAATAAATATTTTGGTTGTTATTTGCATTATTGTTTAAATGTAAAGGTGAAACCGGTGGTGCATTAATCTCTTCAATAACTGCTGTAATAGCGCCTTTATTTAAATTTTCTGAATCATCAAGCGCAATTTCAACTTCATTTTTATCATTTTCAGCAACAACTGATGCCGTTAATTCATCAGCTGTACTTGTGCCAGATGGTTGGGCTTCGCATACATTTTCATTTTGATCATTTTTCGTTGAATCAATGGTTGTTGCATCTTTTTTAGCAATTCGAATAAATTCAATGCGTCCCGTATCATCTGGATCATCACCGGGTTTTTCTAACATTTCACCGGATTTAATGGCTTCACTATTCTCTAAAAGCGCATAATCTTTTTCAAGAGCACCTTGCACAGAGCATATGCATAACAAATGCGTTTGACATACTGGAAATGAATCTAATACAACTGCTGGATTTTTTGCATCAATTACAGTTACTGTGCTAGCCGAATGTGTGCTCGTGCAAATCCATACGTATGAGCTTAATTGTGAATCAGGATCGGAATTTTCCATTGCCATTGTTATTTGCTTATCAAGTGAATCAAGTTCAGTACTTTCACCGCCAGTTGGTGTTGTCACTTCTGTGATTTGAGCGGTTGTATTTGTTGAATAAAATACACTAGCACCCACCTACAATTGACACATAGTTTATGAGTTAATTAGTTTTATGCACGCAATGTTGTTTTCAGAATGTTTTTTTTTTTCTTTCTTTTTTTTCTTTTTTCCTTCAATTCATCATAATCATCAGAAATACACTTACAATACAACCACCATCTTTAGTGTAACCACCATTGAGATTTACACCGGCTGCGCAAAATACTTTCATGTGTGGACTAGCTTCTGCCAATGGTCGACAATAAACAGGTACTGGTACTTTTGGCATTTTTCGATCAGTTCGTGGTGTGCCAGTTGTTGTAGTTTTTGTACCTGGCAAGCTCCATCCATACGCTGCATATCTCCCTAATTGAGATAATTTTTAAATGGATTTTTCAATTATTATTTAATATTTAATATTTGAACAATGAAATGACTAAAAAAAAAAAAATTGAATAAATTAAGGTACTTACCGTCCTCTTTTTGCACATGCGCGCGAACCTGACGATATTGTTCACGACGTCTTTGATTTAAACGATCTGATGCACCATCTTCTGCATACTCTTTGGAAAATGTTGTTAGTGCATTTGATGCATTGCCACCGTGTGGTTGATTACCAGAAGTAATTGCTAATCGCCCCTCGAACGCAGTTGGTGCAACATGGTGGCTTGCTGCATTATACTGTAATAATGGTCCGGGAGGCTCTCTTTGTGGGCTGGTCGATGTTCTATTTTATTGACGAAAAAAAAAAAAAATGATTTCATTTGGAATGAGCAATGATTAGATAAAATTACATACAACTGACTGACAATATAAATCACACTTACAATATGAGCTTGTTAAAAAACTTCCTCCAAAAGCTTTCCTTTGCTTTTGGATTCAATTCACCCGTACGTGAAGCTCGAATCATCTCAGTCCATCGTACAGCATCTTGAAGTTCCATGAAACGTTCTTTATACTTTTTGAAAAACAGAAAAATGAAAAATGTTCAATTCGATTTCGTTTAAAATTCGATTTGTTTTTTGTTTTTTTTTTTTTTTTTTTTTTGAATTTGACTCTTTCACAAATAAATGTGCACAAAATGAATGATGTTTTACTTGATTTCTTTCCATAAGAACACGAGCCATTTCTACTCTTGTAAATCGTTTACGCTGAGCCATTGGAACATCACCTTCATCTTCTTGATCGGAATCTGGAAAAGAAAAAGGAATTTCCGGTTGAAATTTGTTTTTTTCTTTGTTTTTTAAGATTCTCGACAATTTAATTGAACATCAAAAGTAAATATTTTGTTATGATGATTGATAAATTTATTTTTGATACTAAGAATTGATATTTTTTTGCTACTTACTATTTGCTTTAATTAATGTTTTATTTTGTTTTAATTCATCTTCGAGTTCCGTAATTTTTTGTCGCAATTTTGCCCGTGATTGATTAGCGGTATTCAGCTCTTCACGAAGAATTTCAATTTCACCCGTTAATTCATCCACTTTAACAATCAAATCATCTTTGACAATGTTCAAAGCATTTCTATTGAACAAATAAACAAATTAGCATGTAAATAATTGAATGACATAAAAAGAAATTAGAATTAGAAATGCAATACAGGTCAAATACATACTTTGTTGCTAATAGTTCGGTGTTCTCACTTATTAAATTTTCTACTTCTTTGCCCATACCTGAAAACACATGGAATCGATATATTAATTCAATTAAGTGAAGGACATGATAATTGTAAGTTTGTATGTAAAGCATATTATTAAAAGAAATATCAATTAGAAGGACTTTGTTATGATTGCATTCAAATGAAGTTAATGTAAATGATGAACTTACCAAAGAAATTATCGTTAACTGATTGGCAATTCGATCGGCAAGCAAAAGAAATTAAAGAAGCATTGGGAAAATTATTAATTGGTCAATTCAATATGTTTGTAAAGAAAATGAAAATGAAAGAAAAATCGAATAAAACAAAAGAAAATAAAGTACAAAACTAAAAGTGAAAATGTAAAAATGTAAAAATGTTTAGAATATTTTATGATTCATTGGTTCATAAATTATGATGGATAGATGGATGGATGCATGGATGGATGGATGGATGGATGGATTTATTTAATTACAATTCTATGTGATGAAAGCGATTTCTATTCTCTTACCTGAGGATGCATATTCACCGGGATGAACCCAACTGCCTAATAATGGAATAAATTTAAAATTACAGTTAAATGGTAAGTGGTCTAGCATGATTATCAGGTATTGGTTGTATGTATCATTTCGATTAATATCAAACACTAGGTGCCTACGGCCTACTCATATGGATGCATTGTTTTTTTTTTTTTTTTTTAGAATTAGTTTTGAATTTTGCATTACCTGTCACTTCATTCTCTTCGCTTTCTTCGTTATCCTGAAATGATAACTCTTGGTATAATGTGTTTGCTGAACGCTTTTCGTTCTTCGTTGTTGATCGGCCTGCTGTTGGTGGTGGTTGTAAATGAATTGGACTTGGTTGATCGCTTTGTGGTGAGGTTGCTTGATTGGTTTGCTTTAATGTGTCGGTTTCAGCTGATCGTTCAACCGTTTGAATATTATCAAACTCATTTTGCAGTGATGGTGGCCCTGAACCAACTTTTTATTTAAAAAAAAAAAAAAAACAACCGCACAAAAATTTCCATTAAAAAAAATAATAAAATAAATTGTATTGAATTCATTTTAGCTCACCTGAACTAGCATCACTACCATTTGGACTGCAAATTGTCTCAGTGTCCAACATTTGTGATGTTTCTAATGATGCAAATCCATATGAAACTGGCCCAGATGATCGATACATTGGATGTAATCTTGATCGATTTAATTCCAAACGTTCCGAATTGCTCGAGTTTAACTGTGAATGTGTGGATCCCATCAAGAGTTTTGTTCGTTCCATGTAATCGACATGATTTTTAAATAGCTCCGTGTAACGATCATGAAGTTTTGCATATTCCTTTGATATGCAATAAAAACACATTTATTTGCAAATCGCGCGATATTACGATTTCCGTTCGTAATTTTATTTCCAATTGTGAGCGTTCAGAAGAGGAAATTTTATGTTTGAATGAATGATTATATGTGGATGATCATCATGTGAGTTATTCTCACATGATCATAATACCCATGACACTTTTATCTTACCTTTTTTAAATCACCTTCACGCTCTTCAAGTCGACTTGCATGCTCTAAACTGTTTTTATGTTTTAGCTCAAGCATTCGCACTATACTTTCGAGTGACTCCAATCGACTGGCCAATTCTTTGTTTTCCGATTCAGCCAAATCTTCTGTATCCAGTAACTGTTGACGAGTGAAAAGATATTTTATATTTTACAATGATTAGAAAAGAAATTGTTCATTGGAACCGACAACTTTTGAAGCCATAGAAATATGATGAACAACGAATATATAAGAAAAAAAAAAAATATTGTATGGTATAAAACCTTTTGTTCGGCTTGTTTGCGAGCACTTTTTTCCCGTTCATATTGTGTGACCAATTGTTCGTTATCTTCGCGAAGTAATTCGAGCTCAACATCTTGTTCCTGATTCGTTTGATAGGCTGAATCCAAGCATTCAAGAACATTAACCAGCAATGGCATTAAATTTTTTACCACCTCTTCATCGTATCTCTGTATCATTCGTTCAAATTCTTGATAAATGCTGCCAGCCAACGATTGAACCTGCATATTAATAAATTGAAAGAAGGAAAACAAGTGGTTAGCATTTTAGAAAGTGAATGGTCTGTTAATCTGTTTTGCTAACCGTACACCAAAAACCACATTTGTTTACGATTGCAGCAAATTGTAATAATAATAATAATAAATAACAAAATCAAATAATGTGAAAAGTGAATGAAATGCAATCGCACAACGATGCTTTGTGAATACTGTTGTATATAAATTGTTTGAATTGACATTGACATTTTAGCAGAAAAATGAAATGCCCTCTCGTCTTAATGCACGCTCGGCGTAAATGACCTTATTTTGCATCCGTGTAAATAACTATGAATAACATATGATATACACATTGACCAGAATAATAATTGACAAGTGATTCATACATTTGATATTGCAGTGAAATTGCTTTTTATTCATTTTTCACATTATTCGTTTTGATGTTTCGATGTATGAAATCCAAAACCAATTAAGACATATTCATTGATTTTTTGGTGGTTTTTTCATTAATTTCCAATTATTTGCTTTACAATATTGAAAAAGAGAAAAAAATAAATAAATAAATAAAATCGATAATCTGACATTTGTTGTTTTGTACATAATTCATAATTAGAATGATAATCAATTCTATTTGAATGAACATAACGAAGCGAATGGAGCAGACTATATTCAAGATTTTGAGCAGACTATATTCAAGACTGTGGACTGTTTATCTTGTGGCATATACCTTTTCTGACATAACCATTGTATTGTCATCGTGGGTTCCATAAACTGTTTCGGTGCTCGGCTCAATGCCAATATTTCCATCTTTATCCATGTTTGATGACGAATCCGTTTCCGATGATGTGCAGTCACAATAAATAAATCAAATACAAACAAGGGAAAGAAAGAGAGAGAGAGAGAGAGAGCGAAAAGCAAACCAGCAATATTTTTTATGAAGATGAAAATACACAAAAAAAAAATATTGGTGGATTCCCACTCAACACACAAATTTCTCTCAATCTCTCTGCACAAAATAAACGCCTGAAATTTATCACTTTCAATCGAATTTGAAATTTCAACATTCAAAATAGATTTGATTTTTTCTTTAATTAATTTTTTGTTGTTGTTATTATTGATGTTGTTGTTGTTGTTGTTTCTCTTTTCACAAACGAATAAAAAAAAAACACACACTGCACATACACACACACACACACAAAATGTACACCAGAGATATCACTAGCAATACGACAATTTTGACAAATCACCAATAAAGATGCATTTTTGCTGAGATTGTTTACTATTTCCTTCGTAACAAGTAAATCCATAAAAATCCACTTTATTTTTCATGGTTTCCTTCAAATTTTTTGTTTTTTTTTTTTTTGGGCGACTAGAAAGTATGTAGTAAGCCACACACTAAAATAATCGCAACAAAAATCAAATCGTATGTGTTCCAACAAAGGAACGTAAAAAGTGAGAGAAAAAAAATAATTGAATACAATTTAAGAGTGAATGAGAGGCGAAATAGTCAAAACGATACGTCGTATATATATGTTTATATATATATATATGTTATTTTCTCAATCCAATTCGTTTTCGTATCTCTTTCATACTCACACACATTCTCTGCAAATTCATTGAATTTGACGTTTTATTTTTCTTCTATCGTCGTAATTGTTTTTTTTTTTTTTTCCTATTTTAAATATTGTTATGGCTATGCAGTCACCAATCAAAGTGCTTTCGATAGGGATAATGGAAAAATATAGCCATGACACAAACCGAAAAAATGAATCAAATGCATGGTTTCTTTTCATCATTTTCTATCCGAATCCTATTTGAATGAATAGCAAATGAATATTGTTTTTTTTTTCTTTAAAATGAAAAAAAAAAAACACACATTAAATTAGTGCATTTGATAACCTTTTTCAACTGAATAAATCCATGCACACAATTGTATTGCCAATTTACAGTTATGTCATGTTACAAAAAACTCATATAAATATTGGAAATTTTTCTGTGTTTCTTATTTGAATGTCAAGACATAAACCCGTCACATTTTGGCCCCGTCACTATCTGTCGTCACTACTGGCGGTTTGCAGTTTTATTAGTTCTTATTTTCTCTGTATCTAAAACACCTTACCAATCTCGTTTTCATTCGTTTGTTACTTCTGTCAGTCAAACGTAAATAAACTTGTGTGGTTTTTGTGAATAAACTGTCTCAAGCACACAATGTGTGTGTGTGTGCGTGTGTGTGTGTGTGCGCGCCATAAAATATCAAACAAAATCAATTCGACTCTTCAGTCAATGTCTGTTATTGCAGTGTTTCGACTGTGCAGGTGACGAGAAGGCAAAAAAAAAAAAAAAACACACGAATAAAGAAAAAGGAAAAATCAAGTGTGCGTAACTATAAAAACAAAAACAAAAACACACAATCATCATGTGCACAAAAATTGAAATGTTCAACTAGAAGCTGCAGAGAGATGAATTAACATTTTTAAATCAAAACTGGAAACTGAACCAAAAACAAAAATAAAAGTAAAAAAAAAAAACAACAGGAATAAATGAATGCGATTTGTGTATATCATAATTTAATCCCAGAGCAGTAGCATTAAGTAATTTTGGTTGAGATATACGTCACATCGAACATTTATTGCAAAAAATTCTATTCGGACTATTAAAGGAATGAAGAAACAAAAAAAAATAATAACCAACTAAAGACATGCAGAACGTGCGAAAATCGATGAAATAGCATGAAAAGTACAACGTGCAAATAGTGCACAGTTATTATACACAAATTATTCGTATACACACAGATCGGAACAGACTGTAGTTCAATTCATGTTTGCTGAATGTTAATGGGTTCTTTATTTTTTTTTTTTTTTTTTTTTTTTTTTTTAGTTAATTGTTCAATTCGTTTATGGATTTGTAACCAAAGTGCTGTGATCAGTTGCCATTTGATGTGAACGCCGGAAAACATTTAAATTTATTTATTTCGTTAAATCACGTCTAAAGTAAATCATTTTTTCCAAACTTTTTCCATAATTGTGTATCGCGTTAATTGTATTTTGTTGTTGTTGTTGTTGTTTTTTTTTTTATTATCACAGTTTACGATTATTATCCTGAATGAAAACATTCTTGTGATTGATTACCATTGTTACTTCAATTTAAGTTTAAATTTCATGTGGCTCGTGTTCTAATTTTTTATTGATCATAAATTCAATGTGAATGGAAATAAATTGAATTGAAGATATTATACATTTGATTGTTATCATTTGGCGCCTTATCGTCACGATCGAAAGAAAAAAAAAATTCATGTAAAATTGTGTAACATAAATCTGATAAAAGTCTTAAGAGGTGCACAAAAAAAAAAAAAAAATTTTTTTTAAAAAAAGGGGTTTTTGTTGGAATCGATTATTGATGTTGATGTCTGAATAATGGAAGATTCGATTAAAATTACATCTCCAAGTGGACCGGTTCATCGAGAATCAAACATTCAACATTTTCCACGAGATACAATGAATGATGTAGAACAAATGGCATCAAGTGGTGATAATAATTCGGATAATCGTAACAATAGTACAATACAATTGGTAGAAACATTTTATGTAACATCAAAGAAAAATACCGTTTATTATGTAAAATTAACTGAAAAAGGTTTAACATTGCGCAAAGAAACAAATGTATCAGCCAAAGAGCAAACAATTTTATTACAAGATATAATTGGATGTCGTTGTTTACGTAGCAAACGAAAACGAAAAAATGGTTCATCATGTACATGTGCCGCATTGCCTGGTCCAACTGAATTAAAAGTTGTTGATGAGAATTCATTAGATTTAGATGAATCTGATGTTAGTGTTTATTTATATATTTATGCATATATTTTGGAAAAAAATGGTCATCGTGAACGAACAACAATTACATTACGTTTTCGTTCATTTGATAATTATGAACAAAATAATCAAGAAGCACAAAAATGGCGATCAGCAATTAAATATTTAATTCATCGTGATTCAAATATTGAACAATTTCCAATGCATATAAAACGTCATACCATATCACCAATAAATGTAACACCACCAGCAAAAACGGTACCGGTGCCATCATCACCATTTCAATTGTATGTACCAAAAGAGACACGCAAAGTGCTTATATTATTAAATCCAAAATCAGGATCAGGCAAAGCACGTGAAACATTTCAAAAATATGTTGCACCTGTATTTACTGAAGCTGAAATTTTATATGAATTACAAGTGACAAAACATGCAAATTATGCACGCGAATTTACACGACGTTGTGATATTTATGCATGGCGATCAATTATTGTGGTTGGCGGTGATGGAATCTATTATGAAGTCATAAATGGTTTATTTGAACGTTCTGATTGGGAACGTGCCACTCAAACAATTCCCATTGGCATTATACCATGTGGTTCTGGTAATGGTTTAGCTAAAACTATTGCACATGTTTATAGGTAAGAATGTGTAATTATTTTCAAACATTTTATTATTTTTGTTTGTTTGTTTTTTAGTTTTTTTTTTTTGTTGTTGCTATTATAATATCCATATATACAGACAAATACAATGCAATCAATATGTCTAATTGCGTTATCAGACACAACTAATTGTGTTATCAGTCAGTTGATTAGTTGCGAAAGTGCAATACATTCGCGGTGAGCATTGATTGTAACATATCATCAATCAAAATGAAATAATTACTTACACAATGATCCCTGAACTGTACCGAATAGTTTCGAAAAAAAAAAAGTCACGGTTTTTGTTTTATAGTCACACACTAAAAATTTATATCTTAAATACCGTCGACTTTTTTTTGTTTTTTTTTTTTCTCTTGTATTTCTCTTCATATGCTTAATCAGTATTATGAAAACATTTGCGAAATTATGTAGAAAAAAAAAAAAAAACAACAACAGCATTGGACATTATCAAAATGTTGATATTGATCGCGAGTCGTAAACAACAATCGTACATTAGAAACTGGCAAACAGTAAACATTTTTTTTATATGTTTTTATTTTTATGTTTTATTGTGAGTTGCAATTAATTAAAATATTGCATGGAATTTTGGACGATGTTCACAATTCATGTTCTTACATTAATGCGGCAATCTTTTTTGTCGGTTTTTTTTTTTTCTTTTCGAAATTGTAAAATCGTCCAACCGAAATATACCGAAACATTTCATTTCATTTCACATTTCTATCAATCAAGTTTGCGTTTGTTACGCTGCGAATAATGTTGTTGTTGTTGTTTTTTTAATGCGCATTGCGACACCCTCCTCATCAACACATTAAGAATCATATGTTTCACATAATATTTATTTTATCCGGTGTCTCGAAAATCATTGGCCAATTAAAAACTGCCCCATTTATTCAAATTGGATTCAATCAATGTGTCTGTTCAACCATATAAACATGATTTTAACATTTTCAACAATAGTTTTCATATGATTTATTCCATATATCATTTTTCTATTGCAAATTTTATTTGTTAATACAATGCATTGAGAGTTATTATTATGCGAGAGATATTTTTCATGTTTATATTAATTGTGTGAAATATATGGCCGAATCAGTTTAAATTGATAAATAATCGCGCCGTTAATTCATTTGAGTTAAATATGGTTACGGATCAAATCAATGCAGTTATTTAATCATTTTTTGTTGTTGTTGGTGTTGTTTTTGTTGTTATTTTTTTTTTTTTTTCTTTTTTTTTTTGTAAATGACCGTTCGTTAACAGTTTACGAGAAAAACGAGTTCGTATTGTCGATAAATCTCGTTTTTTTTTTGTTGTGCGCATTAAAAATAAAATGAAAAAGAAAAAAAAAACCAGTCTAACCGATTACTGCTGTCATTGTGGAAATTTTAAATCAAAATATCAACGCATTGATGCGGTTTTTTTGTAAGAGAATTAAAGGTGATAGGTGAACTTTATCCAATCATGTAAATGAGCGATTATATTGGGAATATTTCGATTTGAAAACAATTGCAAATTTATATTGAATATGCATTTATTTTAAGATTCATGGAAGTTCTATTAATTTATACATCTGATTTTGTGTGAATCTGAAAATTCAGTGAAAAAAAATTCGAATCTATAAAAATAGATAGAGAAAAAGAAAATAGATAAAAAAAAAAAAAAATCAGTCGACTTTGACTTTATAAATAACATAACTGACTCATTTTACACATATATCATTTCAGAATGCTTGATACAATTTCGATATTTTTGTATTTCAATTAGTAGAAAATAACATGCAATATACTTTGTATATTCTAGATTAATGGGAAAAGAACATTTAAACACATTTCAATGAAATGTATTTTGTATTGCAATTGTTTGACTCATCCAACTGAGTATTGCATATCTTTTATTATTGTCATTAAAATGCAATCGTTTATCTTTCGATAAAGAAATGAAATGCACGCTCTTTTGCTATTCTATCGAAAGTACTTGTTTGTTTTTTTTTTTTTTTTTTTATTTATCAAAATATACACTTTGAATTTGTTTAAAGAGAAAATCATCTTGCATTCAACATTTTTTTTTTATATACGCGGATACCTTTGTGCAATTAACCGCTTTGCAATTAATGTTCACTTTTTATCTGTACATTTATTGACAAAAAGTCTTCAGTTTACTCTGTTTTAGTGAAGGAAATATAACAATTTATTTTTCAGAATAAACAGGGGCCATTGTGCCATTATCATTTCTGTTTTTATCATTTTTTCGAAAAAGAAAATTTCAAAGTCGGTTTTCAGTCTCTCTATTGAGAGTATAGGTGCTGACACAGGATTTCCTTGACCTCCATGAGGATGGACACTTATGCTATTTTTCTGTTCTTTCGCTAATTTTTGCTAATTTTGGGTGGATATTTTATCGATTTTTGAGCCTGACCCCTCCCCGTCCTTGGTTCGCCGGTTTCAGAATCCATGTTTGTGAGTTTTGATATGAAAACTGGTTCATTTGCTTATGGTGGAAAAAAAAAAAATTTGTCAAAAATTAAGAACATTTCGCACTAAACAGGAAAAATGACTGATTGTAAATTTGTCATAACATCATATTTATAATAGTATTATATGTTGAATAACAACAATATAAATTCGCGCAACGTAAAATGACACCGTTCGTTGTCTATTTGTCATTCCACACTGTATTACTAGTGTAAATTTAACGATACAGATCAAATGATTTTTGTATGTTTTTTGGTTTATATATGATTTCATTCAAGTCTATTGTTATTCACTCGAGTGAATTTCTTAGACAAAATGAAATAAAAACCGGCTACAAACTTAACAATGAATAGTCTTTTACAAAAATTTAAACTGAAAAAATCTTTCGAAAAAAAAAAAAAAAAAAAAAAAATAATGATAAATGAATATTGTACGATCGCGAATAAAATACGATACACGAACGAAAAAACAAAACGTTAATATTACCAACAACAATGAAATAAACCTTGACTTTCAACTTGGGATGACGCGCAGAATGTAATCATCGCCAATTGTTTAGATGATGCGGTTTAAGAAAGAAAGAAAGAAAGAAAAAAAAACAGTCTGAATGAAGTTTCGTTTTAAGAACTTGAAAAAAAAAAAACAATACATTTTGATATATTTTTCATACAAATATGCACATTTTTTATTTGATCAACACTCTCTGTCCAGAAAAAGTAGAGAGAGAGAGAGAGAGAGAGAGAGAGAGAGAGAAAGAGGGAGAGAGTGAGATGTTGATTGGAGTGTGAAAAAAGTCAAAGCTGAATATTTGGATCTTAATGCATGTTCTATATAGATTTTTGTTTTCAACGTGTTCCTCTCAAAAATGAGGTAAATAAACAAGAATGCGATAATTGTTCAAGATATTTGCATTTTAAACGGCAAAACTTTAACACAGTGATGCCAAAAAAAATGACATAAAAAGAAGAATAATCAGCATTGTAAACAACCTTCAAAAGTGCATATTGACATGAAAAACTCATACGCACGCACATACAATGGAACTCTTTTCAACAATCAGTTTGCGCTATTATTTTTTCACTTTATCCCTCTGATTCGGTCTCCTTCTCTCTCCCCATCTCTTTTTCCCTCTTTACCTCTATCCTCCTCACCTTCTCTCTCTCTCTCTCTCTCTCTCTCTTTCTGTCTCTCTCTCTTTCTGTCTCTCTCTCTTTCTGTCTCTCTCTCTGTTTCTCTCTGTCTCTCTCCCTCACTCTCCCTCCCTCTCTTGTTTCTTAAAACTAAAAATTGCAATTAAGGTAGGCGCATCTTGTCAATCGCAATGCACGAATCTGTTTCGAAATGTAAAGGTGACCTTATCATAAATGTTATTGCCACCGCAATATAGCGAAATGAAAGAAAAAAAAACAACAATCAACAACGATAATGCGAGAAAACCGAGAGATGCTTAACATGCCACAGATAAATAAATTACATGGAGTCATCGGTTGAAAATTAAATTAGTTTATTGTTTGTTCAATTAGAAGTGAAATATAGAAACGCAAAATCATAATGAATTTCATGTTGATTTTGTAAATCACAAAATTTCGAAATGTGCACATCAAATACAGATTATAATCTGAATGAAACTCATTGTTCTAAAGACCTTAAACGCAGTAAGACGAATATATGGGATTCGCACCAAGGTTGGATTCATGTTCAAAAATGATGTCTTCTTTGTAAAAATGTTCATTTTTCAAGAGAATGAAACTTGCATTTCATTATGCATAAATTATATTTAAAAAAAAGTATAACGGTTTTGTTAAAGATAAATACAAAAACAATTGATCGCACATGGAAATTAATATAAGCTGAAATCGGTTGAAAAGATGCAATTCATGCACAAAGTGTCCACATTGATTGGAATGACTATTAAAGGAAGTCCAAAAGGTTTTTTTTTTTTTGTTCATGATAATTCAATTTGAGAGTAACTTGAAGGAGTCATTTAGCAGTAGCCAAAAAGAAGGAAAAATACAAGAAAAATGAGTTAAATTCTCGATATATGCTTTTGTTATAAATTCGTTTATTCCATGATTCCGTATATCGGACAAGCTCTGTATTTGCATTTGCATTTGTTTCTGTTTTTATTATAATTTTTTTCTTTTCAAGAAAACCAAAAGAAAAAAAAGCAAAAAAAAAAAACGAAAAAGAGAAAACTGTTTATTCAACAAGGTCAATGAATTTTGGTTTTGTAAATTTCAGTGAGCCATATGAGCCGAAACCCGTTTTGAATGCTGCCTTAACAGTTGTTAGAGGTCACAGTGCACCAATGGATTTAGTACGCGTTGAAACCAAATCGGAGGTAATTTAATTAAATAATTTTAAAGCCGTAACCAATATTGGAACCGAAGGTCCAAATCAATTATTCATGCAATTTTGTTATCAAACTTTGTGTGTGTGTGTGTGTGTGTGTGTTTTTTTTTTTCTCCCTTTCTGTCTGTCTTTAACGTTTTTATCTTTTTTTTTTTTTTTTTTTTTCTTTTCTTGCATAGATTTTATTTTCATTTCTATCGATTGGATGGGGCCTTATTTCCGACATTGATATTGAAAGTGAACGTCTTCGTTCAATTGGCTATCAACGTTTTGCCATTTGGTCAGTGCATCGTTTAATTAATTTGCGTACATACTTTGGAACATTATCATATTTGCCGGCAATGAATATGAATACATCTGATGGTAAAATAATATCGGCAGCAAATCGAAGAAAAATAAAAGTAAATTCAATGCGACATAGTCAGAGTTTAAATGTTGATTTATCCGAATGTATTAATTGTCATGGTCTGGGCGATTGCGATACATGCGATACAACATTTGGTGATATTCTTGCATTAGAAACAAATGCATCAAATGATGCATACAATAATAATCATTGTATGGCATCACAAAGACCACGTTTAGATAGTTGGCATTCAGCAAATTCTAGAAAAAGTGCATACTATTCAACAACCGAAAGTATTTATCAAAGTGTGGCTGATCAAATATCCGAATATGGTAGCGAAACAAATGATGTTAATACAAAGCCACAAATCTATGGTCCAGCATCAACGATTCCTGCATTAACTGCACCGGTACCAAATGATTGGACTATTGAAACTGGTGAATTTATTATGGTTCATGCCGCTTATCAAACACACATTGCTTCTGATTGCCAATTTGCACCATTGTCACAACTCAATGATGGAATTATTTGGATGCTGGTCATTCGAGCAGGTGCATCACGTCAAGAAATTTTCAAATTTCTGATTGGCATGAGTTCTGGTACGCATATTTAATTTTTGTTTTTTGTTTTTTGTTTTCAAAATCTTTTTGAAATGTTAATAAAATTTAATATTTTGAATTTGTGGGATATGATTAGAATATTACAAAATTTTGAATTGGAATAGATAAATCTAATTTCTTTCATTATTATCGCCATAGGTACGCATATACCAACAACACCAAATCAATATATTGAAATGATACCGGTGACAGCATTTCGAATTGAACCGGCTGGTACGCACTAGGGGCTGAGGACCCTTTATGAATATATATATTTAGTAGATATTCACAGGATATTTACAATATTTATTTTTATTTACATTCGTTCTTTCCCCCTTAGGTACGCAAGGTCATTTCACAGTTGATGGTGAACGAATTGAATATGGACCCATACAAGCTGAAATATTTCCTGGCCTATCACAAGTTTTAGTACCAAAATCACAACATCAACAATAAATCAATCCATTCGATCGAATATGTACCATCAAATTGTTAATGCAAATGGGATCATTATATTAACATTTATTTAAATCTCTAAAATTAATGTTATGAATGATTCATCGCAAACGCTTTAACAACACAAACGCTTTATATTTTGTTGTTTATGAAAATGGAAAGAAAATAAAAACAATATAAAAGGGATGAAGAGATTAAATTTGTTATATTATAGATGTATTGATAAATTGCAAATGAATAGAAAATTTTTTGCAAAAGCCTTTAAAAACATGTAAATAATTTGTGAAAATCAATGGAAATGAGAGAATAGAATTTATTTTTTTGCTCTTAGTTTTTCTATGTAATTTTCATGCACTGGGGACTTTTAAATTGCCCACTCGAAACATATCCAAACCATTTTGCCAGACAAAATAAAATACATCGATTCCATTAGATTATAAGTAAATCTATTGCCGTTAGATATTTTATTAAAAATAGATATATTTACACATATATACATATAAATACACAAATTCAAGCTAATGGTCCACAAAAAGAAAAAAAAAAAGAATACATTGGATCAAAGTGCACAAACACACAAACGCACGTATTTTGAAATACAATTCGTAATATATATCAATATGTTCGCTTTAAAATTCTATTGTTAGCATAAAAAAAAAAAACAATTCTAATTAGAATTATACGTTTTTTGCATTGCTTCACACAATTGTTTCTTCTTTTTTTTTCCAATTTTCAATGAAAAAAACCAATTATCAAATATTTAAATGCTTTGAAACAGAAACATCCTAACATTTTTACATGTGGTAAAAATATTACACATTCCATTATAAACGGTGATTGTGATTAAGTATTTGGGGGTTGAAATCGAATATTGATTACGAATGAAATAAAATGATTAAGACAATAAAACGATGCTCGTTTTGTTTTTCATTGTTCATTTTACAGGTTTTTATCTTGGGTTTTTCGTATTCTTTCCGATTTGAATTTTTGTTCTGCTTTTACTACAGTTTTTAACTGATCAATTGTATACAATGTCAATATTTTGACGAAGTGGCGACCTCTATTGATTACTGGTATGAATCAGCAAAAAATGATGAAAAAAAAAAATGCTAACTTGAATCACGTAGGCTATTTGACTGCGTAAAGCAATCTCGGGGAAAAAAACTTTATAAAGAAATTTCGGGGAAAATTTTTTTCATAACAATGACCAAATTTCATACAAAAATCAACTAAAAATATTGAAAATTTATTTTCTGAATTTCGATTTTATATTTTTTTAGAAATATCACAATATCTAGGCGATTAAAAGAGATGTGAAAGAAAAAAAAAGATACTTGATTGTAATAAGTAAAAAGTCTGTAATCGAATAGATTGAGAATTTATAGAGACGCCAATGACAGGCGTCAGACAAATGAAGTGAACGAAAAACGCTTGAATTGAAGTTTTCATGACGCTCATGAGTGAAAGAGACGTAATGCGAAAATAAAACAGAGATGACTAGATATGCATAATGCATTCGACGTATGTTGGAGATTTTCGGAGAGCGCCGCTATAGATTGTTATTTATATACACGTACTTCATAAATAACATCAAAAATCGAATACAATTTTTTTTTGTCATTGCTTGGCCCGCAAAAAAAAAAAAAAAAGAAAAATAATCAAAAGGAAAACGACACATTTACAAATAAATAAAACGCAGTAGCCAAAAATTAGATATTGATTATGGAACCATTTACGTGTTTTATGGTATGTAATTGTTTTAATAATAAAATCATTTTCGTTGAAATTCGTGAATGGTAACCTCACTTTGGTGTAATTTAGCCGTCATTCACATACATTATTATCATCATCATCATCATCACAATCAAAATATATACAAAATGTGAAATGCATCTCGATTTAAATGTGAGAAATTAGAAAATAAAAACAACAACAACGACCAAAACATATAGAGAAATGTTCTTAAAAAGTGCTTCTAAATGCGATGCATTTAATTTTTGTGAATTATTGTGTAAACAAATTGTACAAAAATGATGATGAGAACCACGTCGATCAATTCAGTGAATAAAATTTTCAATTATTGGAAATGTTATATAATGTGATTGTTGTTGCAACACTCTCTATCAATCAATCCATAAATTTTAGATTTAATTTTTAATTGTGCGCTTTCTATTTTTTTTTTTTTTTTTGTTTTTTTTTTAAACTTTTTTCTTTCTGTTTTAAACTCTCTCAATCATCTACATTTTGTTATTTTCTTACATTCTCCACAATATTTGATGAATTTAGGATGTTGACAATTCGCGATCGTATATTAATGATTTATACAGCGATGATGACAACAATAAAGTACAGGATTCATTAATTTATCTAAAAAATATTGTAATCGGCAGTGATAAACAAAAAACTATAGTCATTTCACAAGGAATTGTGCCCAGGCTAATGTATTTACTATCACAAGATAACACCCCACTCACAATACGATATGATGCGGCTATTGTTTTAGGTAAAATCGAATTTGTTGTATTTGATCGCGCAATTTTTTGACAACATTTACAAGTTTTACTTAATTTTTTAGGCTCACTGTCAAAGGGTTCCGATGATAATGTGCGATCTTTGATTGAGGATGGCCTTATACAAGTTTTATTAAAAATTATTACAAATCCAATAGCTGATAAGCATCTCATCGAGATTTGCTTGTGTGTGGTACGATCAATATACGAACATCCATTTGCGCCCAAAGAAATCATCAATACAACATCGACACTGAGCTATCTAATTGGTATGGCTGAATGATTCCAATTTTCTTTTCTAATCTTTAATTTTCCATAATTTTCTCTGTTTTTCTTCATTTTTTTTTTTTTTTTTTTTTTTAGAGAAAGTTCGTATAATGAAAATCAAATAATTGAGTATTTTTTTTTTTTTTTCAAAATAGGTTTGGCATCATCAGACAACACGATCCAATGTCAAGCATGTGTAGCGAATATTTTGGTACCAATTTGTCATAATTCGAATGATCAAAAGATGCTGTGTAAGGCCGGTGCAATTCCACTGCTAGCCCGTTTGATAACAACGCGATATACAATACTGCAAATACCTGCACTCAAATGTTTGGCGGCAATGTGTTTTACAAATAAATATGTTTCGGATATAGTGTGCATTACAAAGTGAGTGCCGTTAATAAGTGTTTGAAAAATGTGCCGATTGACATTTTTTGTTTTTTTTTTTTATCTTTTCTTCCATTTTAGTCACGAAGAGCGATCAATTCCAGATATTCTGAGTACATTAACGTCTCGAGCGAGAATACCTGAGATTCAAATAGCCGCTTCACGTTGTTTAACCTATATTCATCGTTCAGGTTCATTGAGTTCAATTGATTCGCGAATTGTTTATAAAACATTACCATGTTTGGCTCGATTATGTACAGAGGAATTTAATGAGAATATTCGTGGAACGGCTGCCGAAACGCTTGCATATTTGGCTGAAATTGATTCAGAATTGCAACGACTTGCTGCAATCAGTAATCATTTAATAATTTCATTGAGTAATTTATTGCAATGTTCAAATCCAGCACCAAGACAAGGTGCATTCCGATGTTTTGCATCATTAGGTGCAAATGATGAAGAAATTCGTAAGCGAATCATTGAAAAAGATGGCATTATGGAAGAAGTATTGGCTGGATTGGGTGATCCATGTGCTGATGTACGATTGGCTGCTGTACGTTGTTTGCATTCATTATCACGATCGGTGCAACAATTAAGAACAACATTTCAGGATCATTTAGTGTGGCGACCATTAATGGCATTATCATCAGGTTCACCATCAAATGAATTATTGACCGTTGTTACATCGACCATATGCAATTTATTGTTAGAATTTTCACCGGCCAAAGAACCAATGGTTGAACTAGGAGCAATTGAATTATTATGTCAATTAACACAAAACAGTGAATTGGCATTACGACTGAATGGTGTATGGGCACTTATGAATATGACCTTTCAAACGGAAGAATATATTAAAACGAAAATTATTAATACACTTGGCACCGATAGGATATTTCAATTACTCAACGATTCAGACACTGGTGTTATTATGAAAACATTGGGATTACTCAGAAATTTAATGAGCAAATCAACTGATATTGATAATATTATGTCTGGTCATTCTGATCAATTAATGCACATGGTTAGTATCATTTCGAATTGACTGAATCAAATTGAAAACTAGTTTTTGTTTCATTGGTTTTTTTTTTTTTTTTTTTTTTTCACTTGGTTCATTTTACTAGATTATCACGGTACTAGAATCCCCTCATACTCCCGAAATCAAAGAGCAGGCTTTGTGTATCATAGGAAATATAGCTGCTGGCGCTGGTATTACCTAGGGGCTGAGAACCCTTTATGAATATATATATTTAGTAGATATTCAGAATATTCAGGCGATATTTAAATATTTATGGAATATTTGCTAGATTCAAAAATACACACACCATATCCATAAATATTTGAAATATCTAGTGAATATTCAATTAATTTTTATCAATAAGTTAGCATTTTTGAATATATTGTTGATGGCAAAAAAAGTATTGCTTGAAATTGAGATTTGGTAGCTGAGATCAAGTCAACATTCAACATGGCAAATATGTGCAAACACAAAAGGTTGCACATGAAGTGGTGCGTGAAATGACACAAATGCCCAAAGAGGTCCTGAGAAATCAGCAAACAATCATCTATGCTCTTGGCAATGCTAAAACTGCCGCCAATTCTCCAATCAAAGGCCATTTGCGAACACCAAAAGCAGCCATTACTTTAACTATGGATCGATACGCAATGAGAATGGATGTAAAAGAGCCTGGAACATCGATGCTCTGCAGTAGATGTCACAAATTGCTTGATAGAGCAATAGAAAGAATCGAAAGGAAAGGATTGGGTAGAGAGAGATGGAACATAAAGGATCGGTAAGTTGTTCAAAAAAAAAAAAAAAACAAAAAAAAAAAACATGACAATTAATTTTGATTTAACAGTTTCCTAGTTTGCCAAAACTGTGAACCGGCCCGAAATACTGTTCTCGCTGCTCCTGAGGAATGGATTGGAAAAGTACATCATACATATCGAAAGAAACTGAATGTCGAACCAAGACCAAATCAAATGACATTCAATCATGAAAATCAACGAAAAACAATTGTGTGGGATCGTGATAACAATGCATCACGCAACATGATTTTACAAAGCAATGTGTATTTTGACCAATGTATCAATCAATCCAGATTTTAATCGGAAAGCTACCACATTTTGACAACGTCGTGCAGCAGCAGCGGCAGCAGAACAGCAAAGAAGAAGAAGAAATTTGGCCGGGGCGTCCTCTAGGGGAGAGAGGTAGGTATTGAATTGATATGATTCGAGTGTATTAATTTCAAAATGTTCATTTATTTGTATATTTCTCTTGTAGGTAGTGCTGGCGGTCACAAAGTACTATTCTATAGTAAGTTTTTTTCTCTTTTACAGACACAGGAGAATGCAGTATGATCTCAACTACCAATCTCAAATTTAAACAATATTTAGTCATATGTTTAGCATATTTATGATATTTAGTATATTTATAAATATTTACAATATTTGCAATATTTGCAATATTTGCAGGATATTTACAATATTTATTTTTATTTAATTTCGTCCTTTCCTCCTTAGGTATTACTGACTATGTTATGGAAAATGAGCGCATTTTAAAAAAATTATTCGATTTTATAGTATGTTTTTGATAATTATGTTGTAAACTATTTGTGAAATTTTATAGTCATTGTTTCTTGTTGTCTCGTTTATTTTACAGAATCATAAGGATGTGAAACTTCAAGAAGGTGCAATGTTTGCAATAAAAAATCTCATTGAGAAAAGTGATTTAAATACATCGCAACGATTGACACGATTACAAGAATTGGGTATTATTGATGAATTGGAAAAATATTTAAATTCAACACCCCGAGAATCATCAAGGTCTTCCGAAGAGTGAGTTTTTTTTTTTTTTTTACTTCTTATTTCGCGCTCTTAATTCCAATTTTACTTTAAATTTAAATTGTTAGCTAACTATATTTCCGAACTAATCGCATATTCTCAATTCTTTTTTTTCCGATATTTTCAGTATTCGCGCCATGATTCGACGAATAAAAAATTTTACATCATAAATCAATTGAATTTATATAACGGTTGAATTTAAAATAATTTTTGGAAAAATCTAATGACACGCTTTGCATGCAGTCAAACTAGTTAAATTGACACATACAAACAAAAATATTCGCAATAAAATGAAAAAAAAAGAGAAAAAAAAAATAGAATTTTCAAAAATTAAATTCCAAACCTAGTGATTGTTATTCAACAATTGAATATATCTATCAAAACCGTGCATCCAGAAAGAAACCCAAGTCACTTTTCATTGCTAGTGAAATGTTATTGAAATAAAAACGAAAAAAAAATAAGAACAATTCAATCAAAAGAAAAATGAACCCCAAGCAAGATAATCATCATCATCATCATCATCATCAACCAATTCATTCATTCATATATAATTCACAATTGTCATCACAAAGCCAATTAAATATCACAAAACAATTTCATATTTTCATGGTGTTTGTACATATATTACACAAGAACAAATACAATCAAATCAAATCACATGTCTCATTTTTTGTTTGTTTATATTAATCATTTCATATGCTTTGTTGTTAATAATACTTTCCATACTCTTTTTTTTTTCTTTTTCAATTATTTAAAAAAATATCAAAATTTATAAAAAAAAAAAAAAAAAAGAAAATACGAACAATTGTATATGTTATTGCTATTTAAAGGAAGAAAAAATTATCATTGAAAATTTGAAAAAAAAAAAATGACATTAATAGATTATTTATTTATTGAAATATGAAAAGAACATGAAAAAAAAACAAATTAATTTCTTTAAACAAATTCGAAACAATATATGTTTTGTTGGATACCTCGAAATAAATACCTTTTGCGAATTAGAAATATAAAATAAAACACGTTTTTTCTTCCATTTGGTTTTTATTTCTATTGTAGTATCGCATAACATACAGTCTACAGCAAAAATACAAGAAAAACTATCAATAATAATCATAAAATAATGAATGTGAAATGTGGCTTGTCAATAACTTCTTCCATTTTTTGAACAATAGTTCCATTAAGGTACAAGTTTTTATAAATGAAACAATACGAACCGGAAATAATAGCTATATAAATGGAGTTTCTATGAATATATATTCATAGAAATTCCATTGAATTTTCAAATAATATATGTAGAGTTTTGTTAACTAAAACTTAAAATGTGATTTGCAAACATTGGAAACTAAAATTACAAATATTCAATTCAAATTCGAATATTCTTAAGCTAAAGACTTGGAAAAATGGTGTTTTGTTTCTGATATTATACCAAAAAGGACCAAAAATAAAACGCAGAAACCAAATTCAATTTCATTTCAATTCGAATAAATTAAAATAAAATCAAATCAAATCAATTTACTTTCGTTATGCAATTATTAGTTCGGAGAATACAATTTAGAATGTTGTTCTCGTCTGCACAACGGTATAATGAACGATTTTAATTGGAGATTTCAGGGTTTAAATTGGAAATAACCCAGTCAACACGAAGCTATTATTTCAGATAAATCAGCGATTAAATACAATAAAATGTTGTGTGTAGCAATAACAACTCCAAGGAATAAATCAAATTAGTTAGTAAAAACTTTGCAAGACCAAATATCGGCAATTTGCCTATTACAGTATAACCTCTCAATAGTGGAATCTCAAGGGCTGAAAAATGTTTCCACTATTCGAAGGTTTCCACTAAATAAAGGTTCTGCTAATGAGAGGTAAAAAAATCAATATGAATTATCGTATGTGTTTTTTCCACTATCGGGAGTTCATTGCAAATTTTATTTTTCAACAAAAATCAGTTATATTGTTATAAAATCATTGATTGTTGTTTGTTTGACTTGTTTTGAAATAACAAGATCTTGGACCAAATTTGTGCACTCAGCAATTTTTAAATACAATGAATCCAATCTGCACACAAAAAAATAAATTGGTATTTCAGTTAAATTTAGTGGTGGATATATGATTTACCACATAACTTTGAGATTTTACCACATACAATTTCATATAATTCGACATCCATAACTTGTGGTAAAATATTGAAGTTATGTGGCGATGTGTATTCAAACGGATTGTCCATCGTCAAGTTTGGGAACTCAATATTATTTTGAACACACAAATCGTAGAATTCTGCTGGCATTTCGTAATCACCGGCGTGATCTTTAAGCACCGATTTAAAATAATCCACAATTTCTGCATTTACCTCTTTGTTGTTCTTTTCAAAATATTCCCAATTTTTCTGGTCGAAATTGGAATTTACACGGTGCCAAAATTGTAGCGAGGCCAAGTGACACAGTTTTGTATGTTCAATGCTTTTTGCACTTGTGCATCGCACAATATAATTCATCAAATTATCATTTCCCGTTTTTTTTTTAAATTGTTTTCAATGCACATTTTATAAGGCGAATATTTTCTTTTGGTGTCTTTTCGCTATCACTTGACTTTTTGATTTTCTTTTCACTAATATGGCAGTCTTCACCATTTTTATGCTTTCTTTTGTGGTCTGCGACACCCATTATATCAGCTATCAGAATGATGATGAATTCCCGAATTTCACCCTATTTATACTCTTTCGAAATGCTGATAAAGCAATGCATGTTTTCTAAAATGTGCAGTTGCCTGGTATCAAATCCACAGGCATAAATCTGCACACTTTTCAAAAAATGCAAAACTAAATTGATCGGTTGATAAAATCCCGAACAATCACTGCACATATCATACACCGGATGAAAACAAATGAACAATCACTATTTTTTATTTCTTCACTGCCAATTTATTGTGCTAACGAACGAACGAACGAAATTCACTCTAATGTTGATTCCAATGGATTCATTGTTTCCATGTTATGCCATCAAATAAAGTGGGATTTCGAAATGAACAAAATAAACAAATGAAAAAAAAAACACATAAAATGACAACGAAACAGAAAAAATTCACAAAATCTTCACCAAAAACTAAATATCATCGAATCATCTTGTCAATAAACAAATGTTGATTATGTAGAAAGCTGCACATTTTTTGAAACCCGGCAAATGAAATACACATATTGAGAAAAGAACTATCAATGAATGTATTGTAAACACTGTATGAAAACAAATGAACTGAAAGCGTTACTTTTTCACTCTGAAGTGCAATATTAATTTGCTGGAGCATTCAAAATGAAAACCAATCGTACTATTCTATATAAAATTTATCAATTTTGACTCATATAGATTTTCATTTTCGAACGAAATGTGAAATCGTACGGAAGTAAATAGAAATATGGTTATGTTTTCAATGAAGAAAACAGTTGACGTTTCATGTCATGTCAGTGTTGCTCGAAACGATTACAATTTACACAGTAAAATAAAGTAGAATTGAAAGAACGCATTGTTTTCGCGTAATCAAGTTAATGGCTGTTTATTATAAACACAAAATATATGAGTGATCTTATGAATTATTTATATGCAAATATTTTAATTCTTTTGGATTTATTTTTAATCCATTTGGATTTTTTCTTCAATTAATCCAAAAGGAATTATTTCTAATCCATTTGAAATAACAGTGTAGTATGAGTATCCTATTGAAAGACTTCTTCTGTATGTGTTGGTAAAGTCATACATAGAGAGAGAATGACAGTATGAAAGCGTTCATTATCGAATTTAATATGTCACAAGCACCGATTCGATGTAGTCAAATTTTGCAAACAACGTGAGCAAAGCAATTTAGTAATTTTTATATTTAGTCTATTTTCATTTTTTTTGTCATGTTAATTCTTTGTGATAAAATTATTTATATTTTCGCCCGATGTATTTTCTTGAGCCAATAGACATTTCTCCGTACGAGAATGCATTGAGCAAGATGGAACTAGAAAAAATAAAAAATTCGCCACCATCCTAATATTCATTCATTTGTATGAATAAAGAAGTTTTTTCAATACAGATAGTAAACAGTTCAGTGTTATAATAATGATAATAAGGCATAGTTGAAAGAATTTTTGCGCCATTTCACAAATATTTGAAAAGTGTATATATGTAATTGAAAATAGTTAGAAAATAATTTTATTCACAAATGAAAAAATAAACAATTTCTTTCTTTAAATTCCATTTTCATCAGTTAATTGCCGTAGCGTTGCTCAAGCGCATTCAAAAAACTCTTCAGCTCAATAATATGGTTTTTCAAATTGTCTTCTCTAACATTATAAGTATTTCCAACATTGGGAAGATACGTGTTCATGTTGAACATGCTTTCACAAAAATTAATAAAAACTCGTGTTTTGCGCCTGATATAGTTCCATCGATTAAAAAACGGCTGATCACATAGCTTGCAATATGGATTAAGGTTGTCAAACAATGATTTCAAAATGCACAACAGATGTTGTTCATGGTTTTCACATCCATAAATTGCATCATCTGGTAATAAATAAAACGGTGATTCCCTATCACAGCACTTATAAATCATCCCTTCATTTGAAAGCCTGGAAAAAATACATTCCATAAAATTTTATTAAATTTTAACCCACAGTTTCATATAAAAACCAAAAATAACACATCGGTCAATAATTAATGTGATTAACATATAGATGGCGATTTTTAATATTTGAGCAGTGATTGAAATCAAGGAACTTTTGCGATTTAAAAACAATGGATTCAAAACAATTCATGTGCTTATTTATCATTGCTTTTTGATGGGAAAAAATACCGTGCAAGCTTAACAATGGCTTGAAAATTGTTATCAGAATTCTGTTCTATCGAAAAGAGTCAGTTGTCATTGGTTTGCTGAATTTAAACATGGTCGCGTATCGTAAAGTTTGACATTTTTTAGCATAAACTT
This sequence comes from Resseliella maxima, assembly GCA_029041755.1. Lineage (NCBI taxonomy): Eukaryota > Metazoa > Arthropoda > Insecta > Diptera > Cecidomyiidae > Resseliella > Resseliella maxima. The sequence continues at coordinate 568,432 of JAQOWM010000718.1, read as the reverse complement.
CTTCAGAATGTTTTGTCAAATGAGCGTCATTTGTGTTGTTTACAGTGGAATTAAAAACATTTTCTTGGCGAAAAAAAATGGAATTTACACGTAAACATTTTCGTACGATAATTTTTTTTATAAAATTGTGCGTGGATTATCGCAGTGCTTTAATAAAAAAAAGTTGCTTCTTGGCGATGAAGTACCAACCCTTCAGACAATTTATAATTGGTTTAGAGAATTCAAACGTGGTCAACGTTCGCTCACCGATGAAATCTATACAGATCGACCAAAATCGGCTGTTATGTCAAAAAAACATTGATAGGCAACATTAGGCATTAGTATGACTAGCATACATACAATATCACAATTAAACACATTGGTGTGAAAAAGATTTATTTCCGTTCGATTCCACATTAATTTAAACGATGAACAGAAAAGAGGCTCGAGTAAATTGGTGCAAACAAATAATAAAAAAATACGACAACGGACAATCAAATTTAGTGAATAATATTGTTATAAGTGGAAAATATTGATTCTATGTGTATGAGCCTGAAAGTAAACAGCTGTCAACTGTATGAATATTTTAAAGTGAATCAAATCCAATAAAAGTTGTTTGCGCACGCAGCAAGGTTATGTGCCCACGTGTAGGTTTTCAGAGTGGCTAAGCAAATGATGGTTGGTTTTTTTTTTTTTTTTTTTTTGGAAAAAGTAGTCATGTTGCAACATTTCCACTTGAGCAATGTAGATCAGTTACTTTTGAGTGATATACGACCATTTGTTTGCCAGAAATGTTCAATAAATTGAAGGGAAAAAAAAAACAAGCGCCGTTGAATTATTTTAAATCGTGACAATGCAAGATCATACATATCTCGTCGAACAAATGAATTTTTGACCACTGAAAACATCGAATTGATGGGCCATCCGACGTACAGTCCTAATTTGGCACCCAATGACATCTTCTTGCTCCCCAAAATTAACAATAAACTACATGGTTAACGATTTACGAGCGCTGAAGGAGCAGTTGAAACGTTCAAAAACCATGTTTTGGAGGTGTCTACCGCCAAATGGAAAAACTATGTTATAACAAATGGTGTAATGCAAAAATGTATCGACCATCATAGAGAATATTTTAAAAAAACCAATAAAGCTATTTTCTCCAATATACAAATATGTACAAATATTTAAATGTTTTTTTAAAAAAAAATGTCGAGCAACCCATACATAATTCAGAATTATACTCACATTTTTATATTTTATCGCACAAATTTAGTGGATTGAATAAATTTGAACATGTATTTGATAATGGAAATCACCATATAAAAGCAGATTGATATTTTGTTGAATCGCCAAATATAAATGTACATCTAATGAAATATAAATGTCATGCAATACTGATTTTGAAGGTATTTATATAGGTTGTGCTAAAATCTAATCCCAAAGTATTCATTGATTTCTCATTTTTAAAATACCAATGAAAAATTTGAATATTTAAAAATATAATAATATTTTAATGCCTAATAATTATTAATCACGCACGCATAAAGTACTTTTGAAGAAGTACTTATCCAAACATACATGTATGTTTTATTCTGTGACAGCTTAGCTATTTGAATAATAAAAAAAAAACAAACAAACAAATATTTCTCAAACATAACAATCATATAAATATTTCGCGATTTTAAGTTAGACGAATTGTGTCGTCATATTCAGTTGATATTATATTGGTTGATTTGATATTTAAATGATTTGATATCAAATGATATCAAATATCATTTTTGATTAACAAAACCACCAATTATTGTTGTGGAATCATATTTTGGTAGTTAACAACAACTGTATATAATCAATGATTAAAAACTGTTGATTTTGATTATTTATAAAGAAGTAAATTGCCAAAGAATGTTATTTGTTCGTATTGTATTCAATTTTCAAAATCATAATGAAAAATCGTATCATCGTATCATCCTTATCGGAATGAATGTACTGTTCATTTGTATTCATCTTCTGCTATAGATTTGACAAATTTCTATTCAATATGTATTTCAGTGCTCAGATGAAATTTAACAATGGAATCATTATCAATCTTTGCAACATCATCGAATTCAATCTGGTGATAGTATACGCTTTGCAATTCTTGTCAAATGTTCGGTTGCCTGTTTATTTAATTTTCGGGCATTCGATTATTTATCGGAAAATGAAAAGCAATGGTCATCAATATTCTTATATAAATAGAAGTGGCATCATTTGAATTCGTCATCAGTAAAAACATATTTTATGCGTTTTAATTTTTTTCCATTATTTAGATTTTATTTTATTTTTTTTTTTTTTTTTGAATTTGGTTTTTGTTTTTGTTTATATTTTAATATCGAACACGATATAGTCTACAGCAAAAATACAAGAAACACTAATTAATTAATAATGTGAAAAGTGGCGCGACCAATACTATTAAACTATTGACTATGATGTAAATTAAATTGGCGGCCCAAATCAAAATTATTTTTTTATTTTTTTTTTTTTCATAAATAAAATGGTTGCATTCTGGATGGAATTAAGGTAATAATATAAATGATGCTACATATCATTGCCATTGGTAAATGTAATATAAATGTACATTTTCATGTTTTCATAAGTGTTTGAAAAAATTTCTCCTGAACATAATTTTTTTTAAATGAAATAGAGTACAATGGATTAAAATTAAATTACTTATAAAATAAATGTTTTCATCTTTTTGTTTTCGTCTCGTACTTTCATTTGTTCTCTAAATAATCACTTTTGTTTTTAGTTTCGACCAAAAATGGCTCGGACAATATTTGGTGTGGCTCATATGTAATCGAATTTGCTATTTTTTTTTTTTTTTTTTTTTTTTTTTTTTTAGTTGCCGGATTGTTTGCTTGCAATTTTCGAATTATACAATTTAATTTTCAATGAAAAAAAAAAAAAAAAAAAAAAACATTAATTTTAACATCGACAATTGATTTACACGAATAAATTCAAAATACATTTAGATGTTTTTTGTTTCACTTTGTGAGGAAAGGACTCTTTTGTCAAATATCTAATACAATGGAATTTATCTTTGTTTTTATTATTTGTCATTATATTAACTAGAAATTTGGCTAAATCTGAATTTAATTATCTGTCTGCTTATTTGGTTTATCTTTTTCTATGAAACATCACCAATAATTATGGAATGTAATCGGCCGTGTTAGAATGTTGAATTGGTTTGGTTTAGTTTGATTTAGTTTAATTTGTTGTTTTTTTTTTTTAATTTTAATTTTCTTTTCTCATTTTTAGTAGAGCAGCAACATATTTTTTGTGAATTAATTGCATTTCACATTGGCAATTTGTTGCATTTTTAATTGCGCATATATGCTACCTTTTGCCAAACCGGCACTGGGACCCTTACATAATTCACTTTTGGTACCTTGTGCTTGAATTAATCGACCGGTACGCAATGTGGGATCTGATCCTTTGGCTATGCTTCGGCTTCCTTTACATAATTCAGTATTAGCGCCATTCCAAGCGATATAATCAGCTCTAGTGTTCAATACAAAATTAATTACATTGTTATTCATAATTTTTTTTTTTTTTTTTTTTTTTTTTGGTTTTGTAACTATTAAAACTGTAATTCGTTAAAAATACGAAAAATCTTTACAAAAAAAAAAAAAAAAAAAAAAAAATGATGACTGAACTTACAACAATAAATCCTCATTAGGTCCTTTTGCTGATATAGAATTTGGACCCACTGATAATTTATTAGTATTCCATGGTGATTTATACATGGATTCGCTAGTGCTTATGCTATCACTCGAAACTGGTGTAGCCGTAATAGTTGATCTACATATGAATAAACAATGAAATTCGGTTATTTTAATTTCTATCCATTTAAGAAAAATGAAACTAATTCCAATACAATTCTCAAATTGCGAGGAGATATAATTGTGCATAGTTGAGAATTGTTCGTTAAAAATACATTCTATAAAGCAAAAAAAAAAAAAAAAAATCCACAAAACAAAATCAAACAAAAAAAAAAAAGAAAAATTCTAAGCAATATGATTGAAGCATGATTTCCATCGATATGATTTCAATGATTTTAAAGCACATAACACAGCAAAATTCGACAAAATATTGAATAAATTCATGTGATGATTATTGAACCACTTATGAACATGAATTTATACAGTATATATCGTTAATTTTCAATAACAAAATTTACAAATTAATACGATTAAATACACAAACAACAATTCGGATTCGGGAAATACAACAAACAAACAAACAAAAAAAAAAAAAAAAAAAAAACTAAATAAACTGAAAATTAAAATTAAGCATTTGATTTTCATACTTTGCATGATCTGATTTAGCCTTAAAGCGACAGCGATACATCTTGGTATTAGTTGGTGTGATTGCAATGTTGGATGGTGATGATAATGATTCCGGCGATGATTTCGATGTGCATTTTAATTTAACATTGCATTGTTCGGAATTATTTTCATCATCTTGTGCTAATGTGCTTTTTGTATCATCTTTTGGAATAGCGGTGGATAAAGTTGTGCTTTCACTGCGGCTGCATATATATATGTATGTATATATATGTACAAAATAATATGAATGTGTGAATATGAGTATGATTGTGATTGTGAATGTGTTACATGGAATGAATGCGTGTATGTACAAAATCAGTTTTGTATGCCCGCCAAAAAGAATTAAAAAAAAAAAGAAAAATCGGTGAAAAATATTACGAACAACGCCCGAAGCATAAAAAAACAAATGTTTGATCCAGTTATTTTCCAGGATTCATTGAAAATTCTCGCTTTTGAGCTGAACTATTGATAAGCTTTATCCTGAGTTATAAGCAAATATCCCAATTTTTAGAATGTATCTTTTAAATAAATTTCACAATCATTTTTACATGACTTTTTTTTTATCAATGATGATATACTTGTACAAATTATGACATTTATTTATTTGTGATATTTCTGATATTTGATTAAATATGAACATGTGGGCTAATCTGTATCGAATGATATTAGCAACAATAAACAATTAAGGAAATGATTGTAAAGCGTTTTGCATCAACTCAATGCAGAGAGGTTTTATGGCTTGGCAATTTTTTTTTTTTTTTTTCGAATTTAGCGACGAAAAATTCAAAAACATCCATAAATTAAAAAAGACAAATAAATTAAGGAAACAAAAATCGATTACCTTTCATCATGATCTACGACATCTGGAACGGATTCAATTTGAGATGTGCTTGGTGCGGCTGTATCATTTTCAACTGAAGCATCACCTTTAATCTCTTGCTTAATTTCTTCTTTAGTTCCTTTGTCATCTTGCATAACAATTTCCAAAATTTTACATGCTTTCTCTTCTGAATAATCAACACTTTCCAATGCCATTGTGATAATTCGTCCGGCAACATCTTTGTAACGTGATTTAAGCTGATTTTTTACTGAAATTCAAGAAAAAAAAAGTAGGTTGAAAAAATCACGAAAAAAAAAAAAAAAAAAATTCTCTAAAAATATGTTTTAATCAGTGACAAAACAAACTTTTTTGCTTTTCTTCATTTGATTTTAATCGTGGTTGTGGTGGCGGTGTATTTTCTTGTTCAATTTTATCTCGCAGCACTTGCTCCTCACGTGTTCGATTTGTTGGCTTTGGTGCAGTTGTATCACGTTTTTCATAACCCATTGATGATAGCTTTTCAGAAGCTTTTTGCACATTGTTATCAGCATTTGCTAATATATCAAGCAAAAGCATTTCCTCGGCTTTTGGATAAATACTTTTCAAGTATCTGAAAATAAATATGTAAATAAATTAATAAATGCTCATTTAATATTAAATCAAATCATATGGATAAAAATAAATAGAAAAGGTGCTCGTGCATTCTTTGTTTTTATACAAAAAAAAAAAAAAAAAAATGGAAAAAGAAAAATAAATCAAATATTAAACGAAGCAAATTGAATATAAGCCAAATACAAGATGAATAAAGTTGAAAAACGAACAAAATGAAATCAAAATAAAAGCGCATTGTGAACATAAAAATGAAGCATGAATTCCAACAAAAGCGTGTCTCCGTGGGATGTGGAGATTTTGATATTTCACCTAAGTTTCATTTTTGGTGATGAATGTGGCTTTGGCGAACTTCGAAATCCTTCTCCAACACGTGGCGAACCATAGCTTGCACTAGCACAGCTACTTGCTGGTCGAGCTGGTATTGGGCTACATGTTCGTGATGTTGGCGGCTCAAATCGACTCATTGGCGGTGTCATTGTAATCAATGAATGCTTTTTACTTAATGGATGACGTGGCAATGGTGGTGTTGAATAAGGACCAGGCGTTGTTAATGGATGCTTTTCCACTTGTAATGCTGATATTACTACAGCTTCCCGATTGTAATATCTTTTTTTTCGGTTTTGGTTTGTTTCAATTATTGTTGTTTAATTGTTTTACAACAATTGTTTGTATTTTTTTTTTTTTTTTTTTTTTTTGGCACATTTATTTGTTTATTTACAGTTAAGGTAGAACAGTGTGGTTATTAATTAGTGTGGCAAAGCGACAGCATTAGAAACATTGTGTTAATTTGTGTTAGTGTAGTGTTTTTGTGTTTGTGAAAAAGATAGAAAAATTGTTGTTAGCATAAAACAAAAAAGTTATTTTTTTTCTTCTATTTTCCTTCAGTCTAAATACAATAATAATTTACATAAAATACATTATTATCTCTCGAAAAATGACTTTAGAAATTCTAACACCACCGAGCTTAAATGGTTGAGGGGCTCATGGCTGAAAATTCAAAGAAAACCCAGCCAGAGTTAAAAATTTCTCTCACTAATTTTCGTGAGAGAGAGTGAGAGAGAGAGAGAGAGAGAGAGAGAGAGAGAGAGAGAGAGAGAGAGAGAGAGAGAAAGAGAAACAGGAGAGAAGTCAAAGGGACTCCTGAAAACCCTGTGTCAGAACCTATAAATGTATCTATTTAATTTTTCGAGAGGTAATTCTTCTTAACAAATCAAAACTCAATAAATCATCTTGTTTTAAATATTTCTTGAATGAATAAAGCTTTTGCAAACAACACATTTATAGCAAATGTAAAATTGATCCAAACGAATGTCTGACTATTGAATTAAACTCACTAAATGTTTAAGAAATGAATTTAAATTATAAATTATATCTTTTCCAGTTTCATTTCATATTTTATATTTGTTTATTATGTTCAATTTACCATTCATCTAACATTTCAAATTGATCAATTTAACATTGTGCATTTGCTTCTATGTGATATATAAACAATATTCACACAAAAATTGCTTTTTTTTTTCTCCAAATATTATGTGGTAAATAATGTGTGACAGTTTATTTATAATTTATCAATGTGAGTATGAGATAGAGAGAGAGAGAGAGAGATATAGACAAAGTTACGATTTTGTGTTTATTTTTACTTACTTTTTGAGTAAAAGACGAATATGCGCATCGCTTGCCGTTGGGAACATGGTATTAATTTTGGCAACAGCAGCATCTGTATCGGCTTGCGTAATAAATGATGTTTCTTGATAATTTCCATAATTGCTGCCATTTTGGCTGGTTTTATCAAAATGATGCATAATTCTCGATATGTTTGGACTGCCCATTCGCATTACTGGCGACATTTCCTAAATTTCAAAATAATATCAAATCCATTATATTCCATTGAATATAAACATTACCAATGAGTAAATTTTATATTTTTTTTGGCATAAAATTTTAATATTTGTATCTAAATTTTAAATGAGAAAAAGAAAATATTCAAGCATCAACCGAAAAACGAACATGGAAAACAAAATAAGCAACAAAATTGACATGATAATGTATATGGTCAAAGTCACGCAATTTTACGTGCCAATGAAAATCAATTAAATTTAACGATGTTATTGATTGGTGTTGAAATATGCCAATCAATGTGAAGAAATTTAACGACAAAAAAAAAAAACAAAAAAATTGTGGACAAACTTTTGATTTGCACACATTATTTTGAGGGATAATGACAAAATAAAAAAACAAGAAGACAAAAATATCAATGCGCAATTTCATCGTGTTGTTTTCATCAAATATTTTTATTCCGAAAACACGATTCATCTACTCTGATTTATTACGTGTGACTGCACACCCTCGAAAGGTCGATCGAATAGCTCATATATATATATAGATATATAGATATTTATATCGAGTAGATAATAACGTAAGACAAAAACATAAGCATTAAACATAACAAAGAACCAAAATGCGATAACATAAATGAAATCAAACACATTACAAGAGTGATATATGCACGTGTGCTATGTGCACTTAATTCATAGCTTACCATTTTTTGTAATTTATTTGTTAATAACGGACTAGTTGAAACATTGTACAATGATGCTGTGTTCGGTGCTTGAAATGCTTGAACCGCAGGTGGATGATTATTAATGGGATAGACATGATATGGGGATCCATGCAACGGCTGAAATTCCGTAAAACATGTCTGTTTTCATACAATATTAATTAATACGAAAAAAAAAACCACATTACCACATGTGAATTACAATGAAAAATAAAAGCAAAACTGTCCAAAATCAAAACCATTTAAATAGATTACTAAGATTTAATGGATTCGAGGATTCGATAGTATTCCATTAAACGTATATATTATTTATAGAAACATGTAATTTTTCGAAAACATTTACGCGTTTCTTGAAGAAAAGTTAATGTAATATTATCACAATACATTTTCAATTTGATTAAAATACATGAATATGTAAATAGAAAGCAAAAACAAAAAGCAACCCTTAAAGGATCATCGTCGATGAAATCATGTTCGTGTTCAACATAATATATGGGCTATATTTGGAATATAATGGATGACGGTATAAATATGTGGAATAGAGTTTGGCTCAGGCCATGTATATGTTTGTGAATTTTTCTTTTTTTTTTTTTCTCTCTTTTGATTTTGTTTTTTCGCTTTTTTGTTATTTAAATCCGGGGGGTCATGGTCAATTATACAAGTGCTTAAAATTCAATATCGATTAAATGGATACATCAAGTTTAAATGTGTTTATGCGGTTATAATAAGAGGACGGATCCAAAAACTATCACATCGGAATAATAATAATAATAAAACAGCGAATTTTGATTACCTGTGAACTGGTTTGCATGGGAATCGATTCAGTTGATGCATGCTCATTTTGCAGTTGACGATATCGAATGCGAGGATCTTCAAGTTGCATGGCTTTTGTCAAGTAATTGATGTAGTAGCTGAAAGTAGATGGGAAGAAAATGAGCACAACTTGAGTTAAACAAAAAGAGACTGAACACGCCCGTAGCACAAAAATGTTTGTCGTCGTTTAATAGGGTCGCAGCAATTTTCAACTTGCAACACACAAAGTGATGGGAAAAATGCAAAAGAAAGAAGAAAAAAAGAAATAACAACAGCAACCAAGCTAAATGGAAGTCTATTCTTCAGGTCTTTTAACAAACGATGCGAGCCCGATCAAAAATCGTATTTATATCAACAAAAAAAAAAAAAAAAAAAAAAAAAAAAAAATGGTCTATATATTTCAGGCCTCATCCTGTTGATGCCCATTGAAATTAAACATTGGCAACGTACTAATGTTTTTATCTCTGACACTACTGCAGATGCATACACACAAAACACATCTGACGAATTAATTATGTCCTTGATTTAACAACCAAATATCATTGCACACGATATAACACACTTAACGCAAACTCTACTTTGCCGAAGCACGTTCTCAATTCATTGATATGATTGCAATGTTACTGCATTGCACATCTTCAAAGCCAACACACGTACACTGAGTAAGTGATGCTCATACACACATACACTCACATATACAAACACATGCCGCATAACTGCATTCAATTGCAGGGTAAATGTGCAGTGTGACCAGAACAGTTAGAAAAATGCAGCATTTTAGGTATATATTTTTTTAAGAGTTCCTCTGGTGGTTTATAATTATCTTGATATCGGTGCATCGTTGACCCAAAAAAAAAAAAAAAAAAAAAAAAAAAAAAAATGAAAGAAAGTGTTTCATTGTTCATACAAATCGTTTATCATGAATATCATCATTGAAACTAAAGCGCCACTTATTATGCAACAGAGTCATCGACGTTGTAATAGATAGAGCAAGGAAGCAAAAATAAAAATTGTGGTAAGGCCCGTGTGCAAAATTCTACGCTGTTCATACAATTAATTGATGATGATATATATACATAGTGATAAATATTTTTATGGGAATTTTTCATTTAAAAACCAAATTGCATCAATTCAAATTCAATAAAAAATCAATCAAAATATTCATTCAAATATTTCATTGAATTCGACAAAAAAAAAATGCATTTGGAAAAATTCCAATGCAAAAATCATTAACGAATCAAATATTGTGTATATAAAAATTGTTCAGTTGATTTCATTCTCATTTCTATTGAAATGAGTTGAAACATTACATTGAACAAGAATCGGATGTTGACACCTCAAGTTTTAACCATCGACATGTTTTATTTTCCTTTGTTTTTTTGTTTTTTTTTTTTTTTTTTTTTTTTTTTGTATGTATTTTATGCCATAAGGGGAGCAGCGATTGTAAAACGGATAAAAAGGAATTTTCTATTTGCATAAGTGGTTCATTTGAAAGCCGTACACACTAGAGAAACATTACAATGATAGAGCATCCAGTAAGTATTGCTATGCGTAGAAAGAAAGAGATAGATGGACCGCAAAAGACGTATGACGACGGATAAACATGATAAAACAGTACAGTAATAAAATGAAACATTATGTTTTTCTTCTAATTCTTCTTCTTCTTCTTCTTTTTCTTTTTCTTCTTCTTTATTTTATCATTTTCTTGTTCTATGCGTACTGATGAATAATTTTTCGAATTAATTTTTGTTTACACGGCCATTTTGCAAAAATCAAAGCTAGTATGATAATTTAATAATAAAAACATGAATATTCAATACAATTGCGTAAAAGGTGTCAAATGACACGATTCAATCAGTCTCATATGACAAAATATCTACCTAACGATAATTCAATAATAACTCACCACTTTCCAGTTTTTGTATCGTATTTAACATCCCAACCCGGTGGGTACATGGATTCCATCAAATGTAAATCCGACATTTATCGTTTTTTTTTTTTTTTCTATTTTGTCAATTGCAACAAAAAAAGCACAACAAAATTTGATGAAAAAAAAAAAAAAAAAAAAAAAATTGATAATCATACACAACTTCCTATGTAAATCACTTTTTTTTAGTATTTTTCTGATTTTTATCAGTATGCAAATTTTGTTTACAATTTACTCATTCAATACGCACGGAATATTTCTAACTGCTTTCACTGCCAGTTGTTAGTATACTGAAATGCCTATTTAACGTAACTATTTATACACAGTATTAAATATCCTTCAAAAGGTGGAAAAAAGAACACATTGCCTGGGAAAAATCAATTTTCTTCGTTTGGATGTGGTTCACATTTTGAATTTACCGCACAAATTTCACAACGTAACGGTGCCTTGAACTAACGTTTACATTTCTTTTGAAATTTTCTATTTGAAACAATATAATATGCAATTGAATATACAAAATTGTTGTTATGAATTCGTATTTATACTCTTTTTTTTTTTAACTAGAAAACTACATCAATTAACAAAAGTCTACTTTTATTGATTAATTATTAAACATTTGGTGACATCACATCGAGCAATGTTCAACTGTGAACTGAACACTACGATTTATTTTCATCAAAATTTTTTTACCAATACTTCTACGCATACGTCAATACATATGCATATTTATATCACATCGCTCAAACATCGTACATGAAAATGTCAAAATGCTTATGTGTATGCGTGTGAATATGTATTTGCCGTATAAAATACTCGAATAGATCATTACGACATTCAACATTTGTCATTGTTTTGGTATTTATACTTATAACTTTACATTTTTTTTTCATTCTATCTCTTCGTTTTTCTTTTTTTTTTTTTCATTGTGTGACCAATTGTTTGTATTTTAGATTTGTTTTCAGTTGTCTTACATTCTTTCGTCTATTTTTTTTTTTTCTGGCAATAAAGTGTAATTTTTATTGGTGTTATTGCTGAACGACATCGAAATAATTGAAAAAAATCCAAGTGTCGTTGGTGAAATTGTGTCAATAAAAACAGCAGTTTGATCAACCAACAGAGGAAATGGAAGATATTTTTCATTGGTGCCGTGAAGGAAATTCGATACAAGTGCGATTGTGGCTAGACGATGTTGAACATGATATGAATCAAGGGTGAGATATCTCATATGTGATAATAAAAACGGGAAACATTTTTGTTTTTTTTTTTTTACACAATTTTCAATACATTTGAAATGAAAATTCAATTTTATTTTTCATCTGGTTATTTTATATACCATAAATGGTATGCAAAATTATACGTCACACCCATCTATCACATAAAACATACTATGTGGGATGATAGTTTTTCATTTCAATGAAAATACAATATATACGATTTAAATGGGAGCGCGTTTGTTGTGTTTATGCCCATGTGTTTCGAAATTATTTTAAGAAATAATTTCAAGCAATATATTTGCAAACTTTTTGAATAATATGGTTTTTTTAATAGAAACTTTTTTAATTGAATTTTTAGTGATGATCATGGATTTAGTCCATTGCATTGGTTGGCCAAAGAGGGGCATACAAAATTGGTTGAGATGCTTTTACAGCGTGGAGCCCGTGTGAATGCAACCAATATGGGCGATGATATACCATTGCATTTGGCTGTTGCTCATGGTCATTTGGACATTGTTTTGCTGGTAATTTGAGAAAAAAAAAAAATTGTTGATTTCAATTGGAAATTTTGACGTGAAAATTAATTGATGTGAAATTCAATTTTAAATCAATAACCAAAAAAAAAAAAAAAAAAATCATATTTTTAGTTACTGAAGTACAAATCCGATGTGAATACCACCAATGAGCATGGAAATTCACCTTTACATTATGCATGTTTTTGGGGCTATCAGGCGATTGCTGAGGAACTTGTCAATCATGGTGCACTAGTTTCAATTGCAAACAAAGATGGTGATACACCATTAGATAAAGCAAAACCAATATTTGCAAAACGTTTGCATGATTTGGCCATTGAAAGTGGTCAAGAATTAAAGAAAATCAGTTTTAAAGATCAAAGTTGGCTTGGATTGAAAACACGTTCACGTGATGCAACATTATCACGTTATAAGGGTATCAATATTCGCGATTTGGAATTGCATACAAAGCTTGCAATCACACCATCCGGTGATACATGGAGAGGACGTTGGCAAAAGAATGATATTGTTGCAAAAATATTATCGGTTCGCGATTGCAATGCACGTGTTTCACGTGATTTTGATGAAGAATTCCCAAAATTGCGCATCTTTTCACATCCAAATATTCTTCCGGTTATTGGAGCCTGTAATTCACCACCGAATTTAGTTGTCATTAGTCAGGTTAGAGAGAGAGAGAGAGAGATAGAGAGAGGGAGGGAGAGAGAAATGTTTTTCCTCTTTAAATTGGTTCTAATTAGACGGGTTATTTTTATTTCAGTATATGCCCAGAGGTTCATTATATGATTTACTGCATGGTGCAGCCGGTGTTGTTGTCGACACAGCGCAAGCAGTACGATTTGCATTGGATATTGCTAGAGGAATGGCTTTTCTTCATTCATTAGAACGTATAATCCCTGAATATTATCTTAACAGTTTCCACGTTATGGTTCGTACCAAAAAAAAAAAAAAAAAAAAATCAAACATTGGCATCAACAATTTTAATAAAATTTCCAATTTACAAACAGATTGATGAAGATTTAACTGCACGTATCAATATGGGAGATGCGAAATTTTCGTTCCAAGAGCGTGGTCGTTTGTATCAACCAGCATGGATGTCACCAGAAGCATTACAGAAAAAGCGTAGCGATCGAAATTGGGAAGCGTGCGATATGTGGAGTTTTGCTGTTTGTATATGGGAATTAAGCACACGAGAAATACCATTTGCTGAATTATCACCAATGGAATGCGGTATGCGTATCGCTACCGAAGGATTGAGATTAAAAGTACCACCTGGCACATCATCATATTTCTCCAAATTGATTACAATATGTATGAATGAAGATCCAGGCAAACGGCCCACATTCGATATGATTTTGCCTATATTAGATAAAATGAAGCGATAAATAAACACAAATCAGCCCCAAAAATTAAACTAAACAAACGCAATAAAACAAAACAAAACAAAACAAAAAAAAAAACACGAAACAACGACACATTTGATTGAATTTCTTTAATTCTGTTTGCCATTATGTAGAAACTAATGAATTAATTATTAATTAACTGTTGTGAATGTGATTATTTGTGCCTTAATGGGTTAATCGAGCAATTTGATTGTTGTGTATCATTAGCGGTAATGATACTGGAACAAATTTAAAATGAATGAACTCTGATCGATCTGTTACAATTTAAATAAATACCACCGTTGCAGAAAAATGAAATAGTAAAAAATCAAAATTGACTGGAATCAATGTTCAATGCGAAGGAAAAACAAATACACAAAATATGCTGCCAAATAAAAGTGCCTTTTACAATGACTAACTAAAAATGGTCAATTCTTTCTGAATGTTCTGTTGAATTTTGGCACAATTTTAATCATCACTTAAGTTCATTATGCCAAGAGATTATAACAATTTCAAATTGTATTTTAATTAATCATTTAATCGATTGTACTAATTTCTAAATTGTATACTTACATATTTTTTTTCTTTTTTTTTTTTATTTTATATTTCATCAACAGATTTTTCAAAATAATTTTTATATTTTATACATTTAAATATATATATTTTGGTAGAATATATTTTGTTTGTTAACAAAACACTATTTGAAATCAAATTGCACAAGTAAATAAAAACAAAATTTTATTTCGAATAAAATGAAAACAGTAACGTAACAATTTGTGTTTTTTTTTTCTAATTTATAGATATTTCAAGTAAAAAATGAAAAGAAAATGATTCACATTGCATTTGCAAAAATTGCCCATTTTCTTGAGTAAAAACTAAAAAGCTAAAGTAATCCCAATAAATAATAAAAATATTTACAAAATCAGTTTTTTTTTTTTTTTTTTTTTGAGAAATAATTTTAACACTTCGAAAAATATGTCCATTTCTATGTATTAGTAATTCTAATTTACGAAATTTTATTGAGAATATTTCATCTCACCTCTACAAAAAACAAAACAAAATTGAAATTTAATGAATTCTGATTTGGTTTCACAAAATACTATCACTAATACATTGAAATGGGAATTATATATTCTAACTTCTGAGTAAGTGTGTCTTATCAATTTCATCATATTGAATTATGTTGTTTTCGTTTGTTGTTGCGCGAATAAAGAATAACAACGAAAACTTCGTGAACAAAGAAAAATTTCAACATTACCATTACAAACGATACGAACGGTTACAATGAAAGATAGAAAATTTTCATCACCGCCATCGTCAAAACGAATTTGCACAAGAAAAATCAATTTTTATGTTTCAATGCGTGACGAACAAAATACAAATACATACGAATGTTGTATTATTGTTGAAAATAAACCAGTGACCGATATGGTAGCTGGTATTAGAACTGCCCACTGAACCGAACATGAACCGTTTATGTTCGAGAATGGTTTCACATTTATGTTCATGTTCGTTCGGGTTCGGTTCAAGTTGTTCGAAAAAAAAAAAATGGTGTTCACGTTCGTTCGAGTTGAAGTTCAGTTTGTTCAAAATGTTCAAGTTCGATTCATGTTCGTTTGAATATTGTTTAATTAACTAAACCAAATTGAACTGTTCAATACAACAATTAAGTAAGCAACTATATTTCGAATAGGTTTTGTTTATATCGAAAATTCCTATTATTCATATACAACCGAACTATTATTCAGTTGTTTTTCTCAGAAAATGAAGTAGTGCCGAAGTTGCTTCAGCAAAGAAATTCATTATCTATGCCGTGGGCAAGTACATCAATGATCGATTAATGTACTACGGCATAAGTCGTGCGACGTTACGTTAGAAGTGATCTCTATCATTTATACACTGAATGGGCACATACACCATTACGGAATGCAAACGACAAATCGTATCATCTTGCCGTTTCCGTTAGTACAGTCAATGTGCATTGATAAATCGCTTTCATACAAGAAATTTATACGTTGATAAATCGTATAGATGGCGTCACTGACAACAAAAAAAAATTTGTATGTCCGGATGTACCTTGTATGTCCGTCCGAACTCTTGAGTTTGATTTGTAGTGGATTTCTATGCCGTGGGCAAGTATATCAATGATCAATTAATGTAGTACGGCATAAGTCGTGCGACGTTACGTTAGAAATGATCTCTATCATTTATACACTGAATTGCCCCAAAAATTAGTAACAGCAATGAGCATGGTCTTGATGAGGTCGACATAGTTGGTCAACCTGGTCAACCTGTAGTACAGCAGAGTCAAGCACCACTACCGCCACCAGACGATTATTATCTTCATTAGCATCACAATCAACAAGTACATTATGTTTGAGCGGCGCGCTTTGCATATCAAATGCGAACGTTGTTTAATCATATACAACAACAAGATCAACGTATAGAAGCACTAGAACAACGAATGACATTAGCAGTAGTTTCTGCCCGCCGATACACTTGCCACGCTATGCATGATTGGTTGAATGACCAAGCATAAGAATTGCTGTTCTACATTCGTTGAAATTTGAATATATATTAATATATTTTTAAATTATTTTTCCAATAAAATTATAGAAATGTATACCAATGTACATTTCAACTGAATGAGAAAGGTTACAATGTTTTGTTTATTGACGATTTGGAATAGATGAATTGAGATAAAGAAAATGATGAAGAAAATTTCAGCTACTACTTAAAGGCAACGCAAGCACTTGATCTGTGGAGGTAGACTTACAGGAGGTTGTAGAATTTTTAATCATGTATGAGCTTCAAAAGCCAGGCATTTGGCCATGCAATTTTTTCAAGTTTGCGCTTTTTTTTATGAAAAAATAAAAAAAAACTTTATAATAAATTGAAAGAAAAAAATTTCAATTAGAATATTTTCAATATATGTAAATCAGAAGTAACATTTTAAATGTATATCACGCAAGATAAAAAGCTCAGCTGCTCTATTATATTGATAATATCAATTTGACATAGAAGAATGGATGTAGTATCAGTGTTAACTGAATTTCTTATGAAATATTTCACACAATCAGACATATGTGTCCAGTGATGTTTATTTATGAATCTCAGCAATCAATTATCATACAAGCACAAAAACAAATTTTAATATATTTCGGTTCATATTCGTAAATACAAATCACGAATATATTGAAACGGAAACATTATTCTCTAAGTAGATAATATATTTCATAACGAATTGATTCATATTAAATGAATTTTGTTGTCCGTAAATAAAGAAGTGATTTAAAAATAAAAATGGCATCTCTTATTGTTGAAAATCCCGTAAGTATTTAACATACTTTTATTAAATTCATTGCGTAATAAATATTAAATTGATAAAAAATTCGATTTTTATTCAATTTTTTTCGTAGGATGATCTATTTTTATGTAACTGTGCCCAAATGAAAACCGGAATCTTTACATTAAAACTACGCGGGTAATTATTTTCGGCGAAATATTTTTTATTTTTATGTTGGCAGCACTATTTCTGACATTTGTGTCAAATTTCACGTCAAAATAATCATTAGTGTTTGAATTACGCTTGTTTTTGTGAGACGCAAAAAGTGTATTCTTCGATTTTTACGATGTCTGAAATTATTCAACAAAGAAGTTCGATTAAATTTTGTATGCAGAACGGAATTTCTGCTGCGAAAACGTTGAGAATGTTACAGAAGGCCTTCGGTGACCAGGCTCTATCAAAAACAAGAACATTTGACTGGTATAAAATGTTCAAAGAAGGTAGAAAACGCGTTGAAGACGAAGAGCGCCCGGGAAGAGAAAAAACATCAACTGATGAAGCTCACGTCAAAAAAATCAAGGAATTGTTGCTTGAAAATCGTCGTTTAACAACTAGAGACCTTGCTGAAGCTGTTGGCATCTCAAAAGGATCGGCTACCACCATTGTAACAGATATTTTGGGTCTCAAACGCGTCACATCTCGAATGGTACCAAAAACACTCAATTTCTTCGAAAAAGAGCGTCGCGTTTCCATCTGTGAGGAGATGCTTTCTGACTATCAAGACAAGATGAAACGCATGATTACGGGAGATGAGACTTGGATTTATGCTCACGACCCGGAAACAACCGATCAATCGAACGAATATCGAGCCAGAGGTGAGCCGAGACCAAAAAAATCGCGCCAAAGTCGTTCAAAAAACAAAGTCATGTTGACAGTTTTCTTCGATTATCGTGGTGTGGTGCATTATGAATTCCTTTCGCCCGGTCAAACTGTCAACAAGGAATATTATTTGGGTGTTATGCATCGTTTGCGTGAATCTATTCACAAAAATAGGCCAGAATTATGGAAAAACAACTCATGGTTTTTGCACTACGATAATGCACTATCTCACACTGCATTAATAATTCGTGAGCATTTCCGTGAAAATTTAACAAATATCGTTCCGCAACCACCATATTCGCCTGATTTAGCACCGTGTGACTTCTGGCTATACTCTAAACTCAAAAGATCGCTTCGGGGTAACCGTTTTGATACAATTGATGAGTTAAAAGACGATTTGAAGAAGGAACTATTGGCCATTCCGGAAATTGAATTTAAAAAGTGTTTCGAAGATTGGAAAAAGCGTTGGCATAGGTGCATTGTGTCGGAAGGCGAGTACTTTGAAAGCGATGAAATTGATTTGGATGAATAAATAAAGAATTTTCATTTTATAACAAAATTCCGGGTTTCATTTGGACCCAGTAGTACAATTCCAAAATCACTGCATGTGGGACAAGTGTTTAGTATTTCTGGTCGAATGCGTTGGGTTTTTTTTGTATGATTCAAATTTTCAATTCAATCAAGAATTAACCAAAAAAAAAAAACAACGATTTTGATGTGATGCGATGGCATTTATTGTAGATTAATTGTAGAAATCAGAAATATTCCCGATACTCAAGATCATGATGTGATATTTCATATATCTGTATGGCCAAATGCAAATACAATCATTCGAAATAATTTCAATAGTGGTACTCGGATGGATGAAGAAGACGATGGTGAGTGTCCAATTGAATTCGACGAGGAATTTAAATTGGCAATTCATGTTATAGAAGACCAGTTTGTGGTGAAAAATTGCGTTTAAATTTAATGAAGAACATTGGTTTAACTTAATATTTCATTTTTGTTCGCTTTGTTTAAAAAAAAAAAAAAAAATAAGGTTTTCATAAACGATCAACATTTTTGTGATTTTCACCATCGAGCCTCATTAAACAAAGGAAATTTTTTCTATATTTATGGTTGTGTCATTAAAATTGAAGGATAAATTCAAGATGCATCAATTGCAACAATACGCATATGCGGAGAAATAAAAACGATCAAAACTATATAGTTGTGCTATTTATTTTCAGTTCTTTCACAGGCTCTTGCAAACAGTTTCATTTGTACTTTACTGAAATAATTTTGAAATAAATTGTATAAAATTTACCAAACAATTATAATTTATTTATTACAAGTTTCCGCTATTTACATTCTTAAGAGTTGCATATGTTTGATCTTATTTACAATTTTGACGAAGGACTCTCTCAGTGTTTGTAAGAGTCGATGTCAAATAGGAAGAAAACATCATTCTTCCCCATAAAAAAACAAAAAAAAAAAAACAAAAAACAAAAAAAAAAACAAAAAAAAAAAACAAAAAACAAAAAACAATGTATATTTATATGGAAGCGTCATGCATTTTGTTTTAAAAATTGCCACTGATGGTTCCATTCGGTTATTAAAATGAGGTTTGAGCGCAGCGTATGTTAACTTTGATTGATACAAATGCGTTATCTTAACTTTGATTTATACAAATGTGTTATCTTAAATGTGATTGGCATTCGATATTGATTAATATAGAATTTGTAACAAAATTTATGAGAATGAAAATCTTATTATTATTTTATTATTAAAATTTGTATTGAGAAGCAATTAATATGACAAAAAAAAATGATCTTATGACGTATTAATTGAACATTGAATTATTGATATAAGTGAAAAAATGAAAAAAAAAAAAGACGAGGAAATTGATTAGCCATGCATTAGAATTCAATACCAAATGGCCAGTATATAGAATGCTTAGCATTTATTAAATTAACTTTACGGTTGTTTGTATTCATTCCATCCAAAACGCGCATATCATCATCAGAAATGACAAAATCAAAAACATTAAAATTTTCATGCAAATGTTGAGGGGATACTGTTTTTGGGATGGGGACAACATCCTGTTGAACCTTTGAAAACAGAGCAAAGAAAAAAAAAAAAAAAAAATCGTTTTAGTTTGGACATTTTTTTAATTTTTGAAAAACACAATATTGCCATACCAAATATCTGAGAAGAATTTGAGCTACTGTTTTATTGTACTTCTGTGCAATTTCTTGAAGATCCTGTCGATTGTGGAAGGATTTTTCTGCTAAAGGCTTATATGCAATAATTTCAACACCACGCTCTCTACAGAATGCTATTAATTTTTTTTGGTTCATTGTAACATTGCATTCGATTTCATTGACTACCGGCTTGATTTTACATTCTGCCAAAACTCGTTCCACTTGTTGACTGTTAAAATTGGATAGACCGATGCTTTTCACCAATTTTAATGAAACCAATCTTTCCATTGCTTTCCATGTGAGCATATAATCGATATCACTGTTGATAAATTTAACAAAAAAAAAAAAAAAAAAAAAAATCAAATCATGAGATTGAAGTGTTAACGAGCACAGACTATGTGATTGACTGTTGGAATTTCACATGTTTGAAATGACAAACCGTTACGTTTTTTTTTTTTTTGTCGCCAGAAAGGCATTCAACATTTGTTTCCAAACATTTTAAACCGATCGTGTGTGATACTAATGGCAAGGGAAAAAATTTCAGTAAATCACTAATTGTAATGGAACCTTTAATTTTTCTTTTCCAACCCATACACTCCTAATGATTGCGAATAAAATCGAACAAAACGGAGATATAGGATAATAAATATACGAATACGTATATAGTTTTGATTTTAATTATTTCCAAATGTTTGTATGGTTTCTCAGTTTGATTATATGTAACGTATATAGTATGGCTTACTTTACTTGATATCTTCCATCTGCATGTTCGGGATATAAAAAAGAATCTTCATGATGTACAAAGCTAACTGGAAAATGCATAAGATATAGATCGATATAATTCAGTCCCAAACTAGCTAAAGATTTGCGACAAGCATCCTCAACACGAACTGGATCGAAAAATGTACACCACAGCTGAAAAAAAAACAAAAACAACAACAACAACAATTCATTCTATTACATTATTGTCTGGGTGTGTGTAAAAATGCACGTAAAATTGGCAACGCAACAGGTTGAACTGTGCCGTTTGATAAAATTAAAAACAACCTTCGTAATGATAAATACGTCCGAACGAGCAATGGTGCCTTCATTGATTTTCTCTCTTATTGCTTGGCCAATAAAAGTTTCGTTATTATATAAATATGCAGTATCAAAATGACGATAACCGACATCAACAGCCATTTTCAATAAATCTATTCCTTCACCACCAATAATCTGTAGAAAAAAAAATTATTTTGAATTGATTCCATATATCATTCACAATGAACAGTTAAGTTTCAATCTATAGAACAAAAGTAAGTTTTTAATTTAACGGTTCTTCTTCTTCTTCTTCTTTCAATTTACCCCATAAGTGCCAAGACCAATAGCCGGCATTTCGATTCCGTTATTCAATTTAATCTTCTTTGGACAAATTCCTTTATATTCAAGTTCCATTTTTTCGTTTTTTTTTTTTTTTGTTTTTTTTGAAAATTAACCGAAATAAAAATTCGTTTACGAAGAAACACTTTTGGGTACTAAAACGAAAAAAAAATCTATAGGCACAAAGAACAGCGTATAAAAATGATGGAAAATAACTGCGCGCTTCGATAACTTAAAGACGACTGTTATCTATATTAAAGAAGAAAACAATGCAATGCAATAATATCAGACGAGACGACGATAAGTTAAATTATATTTGCTTTCATATTGTGCGTGTATAAGTATGTTTTCTTCTTTCACTTTCTTTCCCTCTCCCTCTCCCTCTCTCTCTCCCTCTCCCTCTCCCACCCATTTCATTCGCTCTCTCTGACTAGGTACTAAACTAGAATATATATCACATTTTTTTGGTTTTCTATCATATATATTTAAATACTAATCGAAGTATCGAATCCAGAATCAATACAATACCATAAACAAAAACAAAAACGACGCGCTCATTTGTACTTTATTTGTTTCTATTTTATGTGCACAGTCTAAGTAAATACATTTGTAGTTAATATTGCAATGGATGAAAGAGGGATCGTTTGCCGATCGATTAAATGAATAATTTATTTGATGCGTTGCTATAAAAAGTGCTCATTTTGCACTTCATAAAATTATGTTGTCATCATGTGGCTAGCATTAAAATGATTTATGCTCACAATTTTCAATATTTTTTTTTTTTATTTCATTACAATAATCCGAATAAAATTGCATGAAACTAACTAAATTAGAATAAGAAATTTAAAAAAAACTGTTAACAATTGGAGAAATAAAATTGTCACAATTATTTTTTTTTTTTTTTTTTTTTTTTTTTTGTACCGCATTGAATGGAGGAAAGCAAATTATGAGTAAAATGAAGAAATCATATGATGAGAAGAAGAAGAAAGAAAAAAAGTATAAGAATATTAATGCCAACTACCAACAAGTAAAAAAAAAACCGCAATTCAGTATGATGCTTTTAAATTGCTGTTTGCTACCTCGTCATTCGCTGTGAAATGACGTCATAAATACAAATTTAATAGCATTTGTATTGGTTATACACATTAACACAATATTCGTTCATCATCACTGAACGAAAGTGGTGAACGTAGAAAAACCCAAGAAATTGTGTATGACTCATGTATCGTTTATGCTTGTAAAACCATTCTGCTGAAAACACACAATCATATATAAATAGGTCGGTCCGATTGTCAATAGATTTATTTACAATTTTGTTGTTAAAGAGTTCAGTAAAGTTTTGCCAATTTTTTCAAACATTTTTTTGTCTTTTGTTTTTTGTTTTTTTTGTGAGAATCGTTTTGCAATCAAATTTACAGCATTTTTTTGTTGGTGCATTTGTTTTTGGTTTTGACTTTTGTTTGAATACTATTTATTTTATAATGGCCAAAGTTCCATTTGTTGAATTAAATGATGGCAATCGTATGCCAGCCCTTGGTCTTGGCACATGTGCAGTAAGTATATTGTTGATTTATTACCAAAATTAACTAAAAATCATATACTATCAAGTCTAAATTATATAAAAAATAAAAAAAAAAAAATATATATAAATTAATAACGAATAATTAATTTAGTCAAATGGAAGTGAAATTGAAAAAGCGATTAAAGATGCTATTGATGTTGGATATCGTCACATTGACACAGCTTGGGCTTATCAAAATGAATATTCCATTGGGAAAGCAGTAAGAAGTAAAATATCAGAAGGTGTTATTAAACGACAGGACATGTTTATTGTGACAAAGGTAAAGGTTCCACAATTTCAAGTTAATTACTTGATTGTATTTCATCCATCGTTTTTCCATTGTTCTTACTTTTTTTTTTTTTTGCGTTCGTTTGTTTTACAAATAATTCTCATCAGATTCATTGATTGACCATTTTTTTGTTTTAGCTTTGGAATACATTCCATGAGCCACATCATGTCGAGCGTGCATGTCGTCAATCATTGGATAATTTACAATTGGACTATATTGATCTGTATTTAATTCATTTTCCATTTGGTTATGCATATCAAAATGATCAAGAACAATGGCCCCGAACAGCAAATGGAACACGCGCTTTGAGGTAACGATAAGCAAAAATCGACAGCACAAGCAAAATTTTCAATTTTCATTTGAAATGTTTCCCCATTTCGAATGAGCATGCCATGTCATTCATCAAGATATATGTTTTATTTCATTTCATTTAATTTCAGTAATGTCGATTACATTGATACATGGAAAGCAATGGAACATTTGGTGGAATTGGGCTTAGTTAAAAGTATTGGCATATCGAATTTCAATAGTGAACAAATTGCTCGATTGTTAAACGTTGCAAAAATTTTGCCAGTTGTAAATCAAGTTGAATGTTCACCCACAATTAATCAAAAAAAATTGACGAAATTTTGCAAAGAACGAAATATTGCGATTACTGGATTTTGCCCATTGGGTCATCCAAGTCCATATGATCGAACACCAGCATTTATGTACGATAGTCGTGTAATTGATATTGCTAAAAATTACAATAAAACACCAGCACAAATTGGATTAAGATATTTACATGAATTGGGCGTAACACCAATACCAAAATCTGTACGAAAACAACGTATGATTGAAAATATGGACATTTTTGATTTTGAATTGAACGAACAAGATAAACAAATTATGGACTCATTCAATACAGGAAAACGTTTAGTTAGCATGTCTGATGCTAGATCATCACCCTATTGGCCGTATGGAATTAAGTTTTAATGTTTATTTATTTAGTATAGTTAGCTTACACTTACAAGTGCAAAGTACTCAGAACAAAAATGTTTATTTATTGTTAAATGTTAACACGATGATGTGAAATTCGAAGAAAAATAAAAATAATAACAATCAGATGTGCTTTACTTCTGATACACATACACACACACACACACACACATACACACACACTTGTTTTTGGTTTGATTAAAGGTCTTTATTTAATGAATGTATGAAATTTGGAATCAATTTGGTGAATGTTTCTTAAATCAAACATTAGATTATTTGGAATTTGGTTTGGCAATGAGGTCTTCTTCTTGTAATTGCTTTTGTCGTAGTATACTGACTTCTCTGTCACGATGTTTCAATAGGTTATCAGAACGTTTCTGTGGATAAATCAAATGGATTAAAAATTATATAAATCAATGTGTTATCTCAAAGATAATCAATCAATTAGTCTCTAGTACGGTGGGACTCTCGCGGGAAAAATTAGAATTGGTTTTTTTCGCTTTCCAATTTTCTGTAATTCGAAATTTTTTTAAATTTTTGTATGTTTTTCGGGAGAATTCTCTATAATTTATGCGACGATCCCACCTCCTTCTTGACACATCAGTATCAGTACCTATGATTAATTTTGAGTTTATGCAATTGAAAATATTAATCGAACCTTGAGATGTTTAACACGTTGATGCATGTTAAGCATTCGTTTTTTAATTAAATGTAGCTTGTCGGTCAATTCCTTCACCATGTAAAACTATAATATATACAAAAGCATACATTTTAATAATAACATAAACTAAATCAATGCAAATCCAAATAGCATACCAATTCTTGGCAATCTTGGCGGCTTTCCATTGAATGGTCAGCATTTAAACGTTCCAATTCAACGCCCATTTTCTCTTGCTTCGACCTAAATATACACGATAATTTATTACACAAAGTGTTTGGTCATATGAAATAAGTTTTAATTGCACATACAATGCTTCTTTCAAACTATATTGCACCTGATCCAGTTCCTTTTCGAATAAATTCACAAATCCATGTGTCATTTGTTGTACAATTTTGTTATTGACCGGCATTTGTTTAATTGCATTTGTGGAAGGCTGATTTTCATAATCATTTGAAACACTGTACATTGATAAACAATAATTTCAACATGAAAATAATATATTACATTTGAAATCGTATCATTAAAAAAAAAAAAAAAACACTTACTCCATATTCATGCTCTGCCAATATAGTGTTTGTGTTTAATAAAAAAAAAATGTAGAAGGGCAAACCTGCTTCTATTATGTGAAAAAAATAAAATATCGAATATACGCAACATGTAAACACAAATGGTGAAATGTCAACGTCACAATTTTTTGTAGTATTACCAGTTTTGAAATGATAGGAGTCAATACATTTGAATTATTTTCTTTTTATTAAGACATTTCATGGTTATTTACGACAATTGCTCCATTAAAATCTATTTTTTAGTGAAAAATGATGAAATGCTTTTGGTTCCACTGGCTGCTTTGGCTAATGCCTTAACTTTTGCAGAAATTTTTTTTTCCTTAATAGATGTCGGTGATACTGTTTCCACTGCATTTGCATTGGCAAATTCTTCTTCAGTTTTCAATCGTTTTAATGTATTATTTTCCAATTCAACCAATGATTTTCGTTTGCCTGAAATAATTGATTTCATCTTTTCCAATCCAAGATGTTCGGATAATTTTTCACACAATTCCAATGTAATGTAATCGCCAACAATGCCAAATGCATAGGAAATATATTCAGAATCTATAACAAAGTAGTTTTGTTTTAAAAGAAAATTACAAACGTTTTTTTTTGTTTTTTTTTTCTCAAAAATACACTCTTGAATTTACCATTTTGTGTATCATTGGTGAATTTTTCCGTTTTAATATAATTACTGGATTTGGCACCAATATGAAAGTTACCATCCTTCAGTGCTTTGGCCAGTTTTTTGCATTTCAGTGATAACCATTTTAGTGCTTTGGTCTCGTTATATTTGAACGCTTTCAGAGACTCATCACCCTTCTGATCAGCAATCTGAATGCAAAAGGGAAAAACACATTGTCATAGATTTTTAAAATAATGTCAATAAATAGTTGTGCACAGGGTAGGGGGAAGCATGGATTTTTGATCTTCAATATGCACCACTATAATATCAATTCGATGAAAATAAAAACTGTTCATTACCATTGATAATTGTTCCACTGGCAGTGCATCCGCAATTAAATGTGCATTTGAAAAATCTTCATCGACAATTGTTTGATCTATTGGTTGGCATCTATCTGATTTATTCAATCGAATATAGTACAATGCCCAAAATAATGGATCAAATGGTGTGGTTATGTACAAATTACCTAAAGTGAAACAACAAAAGAAAACTTAAAATGAATATTTCTAAATATTGCCCAAAATAACGAATTTCAATTTACCATTTGGATAAACTGAATCATTTGCAAACCAGCATCGATGCTCTTCACTATAGCTAACAATTTCAAAAAATTGCCGATTCGATTTGATGTACAAATATTTCGATTGTTTTTCCGTCGATGGATTTCTTAATGATATTATATCAACGCCATCTGATGATGCATCTATTATTTTAGCTACCAATGGGAATAAATCAATGTTTAAGAACAATTTTGAATTAATGAAAATAAAAATAAAAAAAAAAAAATCCCAAACATTAAACATTGTTTACCATCTAGCAAAAATACTCGATGTTCAAAGTGCTTTTGTACAGCTGCAATTTTGTTTTCATCTTTTTTGGCCGGTCTACCTCTTGAACGTGTTGCCATACTGATCAGTGTTTTATCAAGGGATACGTTTATAGTTTTCTTACGAAAAAAAAAAAATTGTCCAATTTATTTACCACTACTTTATTTAATTCATTTAATTAAAGACAGGCAGAAAAACAATGATGCAAATGGATCGAATGCAATTATTTTGGCGGTTTAATTTCAATGACATTTTAAATGTCAAAAAATTATTTAGTGACAGAAAACCCATTGTTTTTTTTTCTTCTTATTTTGATATATGAGTTAATCTAACCTCTAAACAGTTGTCAAATTTCCTTTTCAAAATTAAATGTTTATTTAGTCATGAATAAATTGTTATCACTTAACATAAATCAGGTAAATAAAAAAATTAAAAAAAAAAAAACGTTACATTTCAATTGAAAATAATTTCAAATTGTCATTTATCCAGTTGGTGGAATGTTACAAAGCGAAAAAGATTGATCCCAAAGATGTGACAAAGCTGAGTTTGGATTTTGTCAATAAGTTTAAACATTTAAATTGTTTTGTAAGCGTTTGCAATGAAAGAGCCGAAGAAACAGCACATAAATCATCAATAAGATGGAAAAATGAAAAACCATTGAGTCGATTAGATGGAATACCGATTGCAATAAAGGATAATTTTTGTGTTAACGGAATTCCAACAACATGCGCATCAAAGTATATGCTACAAAATTAAAGCTAATTTTTAAGCGATGTTCATTTTGTTCATTATGTTATTTAGAATGCTTGAAAATTTTGTGCCATCGTACGATGCAACACCATTTAGCCGTTTAAATACAGCCGGTGCTGTGCTTATTGGTAAAACAAATCTTGATGAATTCAGTATGGGATCAGGTGCGGTCGATTCAATTTTTGGACCAACAATGAATGTTTGGCGTTCTGATCAAGGTCACATTGCTGGCGGTAGTTCAGGTGGTTCAGCGGTAGCGGTTGCAAGTGGAAGTTGTTTTGCGTGAGAAAAATGAATTTTTCATTTGAATTTTACGAATGTTGATGTGATTTACATTTGATATTGTTTTAATTACAAAAAAAATTTCAGTGCATTAGGTTCAGATACTGGTGGTTCAGTGAGAAATCCAGCTTCATATTGTGGTTTGATTGGTTTAAAACCAACATATGGATTAGTATCACGCCATGGATTAATACCATTGGTAAATTCAATGGATGTTCCAGCAATTTTAACACGTACAGTTGATGATTGTGTTGCAATTTTAAATACAATAGCTGGTCCCGATTCAATGGATGCCACATGCATGCGAAAATCATTTACACCCATTGATCTTCCAACTGTTGATGAGATTTCAATGAAAAATATACGAATCGGAATACCAAAAGAATATCACTGTAATGGCTTATCAAAAAATGTACTCGACACTTGGATTAAAGTGGCTGATATGCTTGAAGATGCTGGTGCAAATGTAATGAATATTAGCTTACCAAATACGGAATTATCAATTTTTGTTTATACCATTTTGAATCAAAGTGAAGTCAGCAGTAATATGGCACGTTATGATGGAATTGAATATGGTTATCGCACCAAAGAATGGAGCAGTACTGAACAATTTTTTGCAATTAATCGACAAATTGGCTTTAATAGTGTTTTAAAAAATCGTATATTATGCGGAAATTATTTTTTGCTAAGCAAAAACTATGATCGATATTACACAAAAGCGTTAAAGGTACGACGTACGGGCTGAGGACACTTTATGATATTCAGTATATTTAGAATATTTACGCGATTTTTACAATATTTTCAATATTTGCAGAATATTTACAATATTTATATTTGTTTTTTCCCCCTAAGGTACGACGAGCAATCAGCAATGATTTCGATAATGTATTTTATAATAAAGATAAACAACAAAATGTTAATCTCATTTTAACGCCAACTACACTAACCGATGCACCACTTTATAGCGATTTTACAAAAAATAGCAATCGTGATCAGTGTGCCGTGCAAGATTTTTGCACACAAGCTGCAAATATGGCTGGTAAAATATAAACGAAACATTTATTTTTAATTTTTTTTACATTGATTTTTGATCAATAGGTATACCAGCGATAGCAATACCAATTCGATTTTCTGATCAAGGCTTACCACTTAGTTTACAATTGATGGGGCCAAAAAACTCGGAAAAACAATTACTAATTGCAGCCAAATGGATTGAAAATCAAGTGAATTTTCCATTTTTTAAATTTTTACAAGAGAAATAAAGATAAAAAGTAGATATAATCTTATTTTACGTTTTTAACATGAGCCTCTTTTAATTTATTGTGATGACACACTATATGGGTGCATAGGTTATGAGTCAATGGGCTCAAAAAATCAGGCCCGAAAAATTCATCCGAGTTTCGAAAAGTTCTTCACTCTTTCGCCAAATTCAAATGTTTTTTTGAGGAGTCGGAACGTAGTAAAGAGATCTAACTTGGCTTTATGAGAACGGATTTTATGAAGGTTTGTATGTAAACTGGCAAATATCGAAGAAAATTTGATAAATTAGTTTTTGAAAGCTCAAGTAAACATTGATCGAGGATTAATTATGAAATTTGTACAGTGAATTTACTTTTTCATACATTTTAAACAATTGTACGTTGAATGTGTACAGGTTATAATAAACTGAGAGGGAATGCCGAATAAATTGATAAACGAATTAACGAATCTTCGTCATAATCTAATTTGCACTTAAAAAAAAAAAGAAACACATTTTGTTATAGTACCCAGAATTAAAACGTACGCATTTGTTACTAACTTCATATCTATTCAACCGTCGTATATTTTGACAGTAACAGCTATTGTATGTTAAAGAGCGTCAAAAAATCTATTAAATTCTATCTGTCAAAGTATACACGAGTTAATTTACACAAGTTTTTATTACGTTGAAAATGTCGAATTTTGTGCCTTCAAAACAACATTTGCGGGAAGCTTTGCTTTTGTTGTTTAATTCAAAGCGGAACGCAACACAAGCTCATGAATTTCTTTCTGAAGTTTATCCTGAGTATGGTCTTGAGATAAGAACATGTCAGAAGTGGTTTGTACGCTTCCGAAATGGTGATTTTGACTTGAAAGACAAAGAAAGGCCAGGTCAGCCAAAAAAATTTGAAGATGCGGAATTGCAAGCATTATTGGATGAAAATTCGAGTCAAACGCAAAAAGAACTTGCTTTGGAGTTGGGAGTTCACGAAACAACAATTGGTAAACGTTTACATGCAATGGGAAAGATTATAAAGCTTGGAAAATGGGTCCCACATCAATTGAATGAAAATCAACTCAAAGCACGAATCGATGCATGCAGAAAACATCTTGCAGAGCACAAAAAACATAGTTTTTTGAGTCGAATTGTTACTGGCGATGAAAAATGGGTGTATTACGATAACCCCAAACGTAAAGCATCGTATGTTGATCCCGGTCATACATCAACTTCACAATCAAAACGTGATATTCATTGCCAGAAGCTTATGCTGTGCATATGGTGGGACCAGAAGGGGGTGGTGTATCATGAGCTGCAAAAACCGAATGAAACGGTTACGGCTGATCGCTACAGACAACAATTGGATGAATTGGCAAAGAAACTGAACGAAAAACGAGCATTGCTTGGGAAAAAACATGATCAAATTTTGTTCCACGGCGACAATGCAAGGCTGCATCGTGCAAACATCATTGAAGAAAAAAAAGAGAGGCTAGGTTGGGATCATCTTGATCACCCCCCGTACTCTCCAGACCTTGCTCCTTCTGATTACCATTTGTTCCGATCAATGCAGATCAGCCTTGCCGATAAACGCTTTCGAAATGCTGAAGAAGTGCGAAAATGGATCGATGAATGGATTGCCTCGAAAGATGAGGACTTCTTCAAACGAGGAATCAACAAACTTCCCAGAAGATGGGAGGAAGTCATAGCTAACCATGGCGAATATATCGGTTAATGTACTCATTCATTTTGTTATCGAAATAAAGTTTATTTTTGGTGAAAAATGCGTACGTTTTAATTCTGGGTACCAATATATTGTAAGAAGATTTTGTGGAATTTTTTTTTTTTTTTTTTTTTTTTTTTTTTTTTTTTTTTTTTTTTTTTTTTTTTTTTTTTTTTTTTTTTTTTTTTTTTTTTCATTTGACGACAAAAATTTTATTTTTTTCTCCAATTTTATCATCTGTATAAAGATATTACATTTTTTTTTAGTTTGGTTTGGTTTGGTTTGGTTTACATGTTTGTTTGTTTATTTTTATTTTTTTTTTTTTTTCACTTAACATAAGAAGCAACATGTCTTGAAACATAATTATTGACAAATATCCAAAATGGTACAGACACAGCACCATTGATTCCCGTTGGAAACCTCAGAATTGCACCAAATGGAATGAAATCATATTGATTACCTAAGGGGAAAAGAACGAAAGTAAATAAAAATAAATATTGTAAATAATCGTGCATATTGATTACCATTGAAAACGACAATTGGTGTGTAACGACAAAAGATGGTAATTAAAAAAAGTGTGAGAGAAAGAATAATTTGTAATCCGTATGGAATTCCATATTGATAAATAAGTTTCTTTGATTGATTGGATTGTCGTGTTTCATTAAGTTTTCCTTGGGCAGCTACAATTTTACGTTCAATTTTCACATAAGTTGTGTATTCCTTTCGCATTGGAATATTTTCAAGTTGTGTTTTCAATTGTGCAATTTCATCAATTAACTGTTTCTCTTCAGGTGTGATTGATGTAAACAAAGCAACAATCTATGAATCAAATGAACAATAAAACAAAAACAAAATATTGTTTATAATTTTCAGTTGTTACACATGAAGCTGATTTGTGTACAAAATCTCCGAATCGATTAACAAGTGTCACAGAACGAATGAAAATTAATGAAAAATATTATGAAACTTACTGGTTTCGTAATGATATGTATAAATGCAATTAGGAATGAAATCACTGTTATGCTCAACAGTAAAAACATTTTGTTTTGGAAAAATTTAAAATCGAACTGATCACTTAAAAAAAAAATGTTTATTGTATTGAAACCGATTGTATGTAATAAAATTACTGAAAATTGACTTAAGTAGGTTATGTGTACGATTTGATGACATTTGTCATTCGTGTTGTTGTTTTTTTTTTTTATTTTTGACACTTGACAGTTGCTTGATTCTGTGTGGTAATATATTCTTAATTTTGCATTGTGTTGAACATTTTTATATCGAAAACCATTGGATAAAACCAAAATATTCAAGTAATTCTTAGGGAATAATTTGAAAAAAAAAAAAAAAAAAAAAAATTGAAAAATTCAAAATGGAAATGAATCAAATGTGGCCATTTGTTGCGGTTGGATTTCTTTGGGGTGTAACAAATCCATTAATAAAACGTGGATCATCTGGCATTGAATCAATGACCAAAACAACAAATAATAAAGCAATTCAAACAATGCTCGAGCTCAAATATTTATTAATTAGATGGCAATATATTGTACCATTTTTATTAAATCAATGTGGCAGTTTACTTTATGTGTATGCCTTACAAGGCTCCGAAATATCATTGGCCATTCCAATTGCACAATCATGCACATTTCTATTTACAACATTAACCGCTCTGTGTTTACGCGAACAAATGCCAAATAAATTATCATTTTTTGGCATTACGCTGATTTCAATTGGCATTAATATTTGCATATTCTCAAAAATGTAGACATAATCCAAATAAAAATAATGCTTTTTTTCATACGAATTCAAGTTCAATTCCATTTTTTCTTCATTTTCTTTGCTTTTTTTTTTTTTTTGTTTCAGATTCAATTGTGCGCGGGAAATATTATTTGCTTGAAAATGGGTGAGTATAATTGTTGTTTGATTCTGAAATCAATACACAACAAATAATTGAAATGTTTTTTCTTATCGAATGGCATTGGTATTGATTAATTTAGATGCTGCTCAAATTCTCAAGCGTCAAAATTTACGCGGCCTTGTAAAATGTAAAGCATGCAGTCATTACAATGGGATTCGAGCAACGGCATGCAAAAATAAAAATTGTCGGCTATCCAAAGTGCAAACAAAGAAGCGGCTAAAACCAAAAATCAATGTTATTGAATTGATTAACAATGGCGAATCACAATTGTTTAGCGTTCAAATTCGTCATCGTGATTTTGATAATCGAAATTTTGTATCCGTAACTGATAAAATTATTTCATCCGATGCAAATGCTTCGATTATAAGTCGAAATGCAATTTGGTAAATTCAAAGAATTTAAAAAAAAAAAAAAAAAAAAAACTCATACACATTTATTGAACATTTTTTTTTTTTTTAACAAATGTTTTTTCTCTCACAACAAATTAGTTATGTTGATACATGCAAATATGATTCAAATGATGTTAATATTAGTTGTAAACACGTGAAAAGTTCGTTAGAATCTTGTACAGCAAAAGCCACCGTATTGACTATTGACGAGAATATTCTGAATCGACTTCAGATGACTGACGAAATGAGAAGAAAATTATTGGCAATGCATAAAGAATCGCAAATAATGCCATTTGTTCAAAGAATCAATCAAAATGTGTTTGTTGTTTGCTGTGATGTTAGTTTAAAATTTCCAATTGGGCTTTTACATGTTGTTTGTACACCAGAACCAGTTCGAACAAAGTGAGTATGGAAATTTTCATTTTGTTACGCAAAAAAAAGAATAAAAAAATCGATAATTCAATTTTTTTTTTTCTTTTTTTTTTTTTTTTTTGTACAGTTTCTACTGTGCGTGCCAAAAAGTCAATGTATCAATAATAACAAAACAAAGCATTTTGCTGGAAAAAAATATTTGCGAACACATTATGCTCATTCTTGCTGCAATTATGAGCGATCTCAATTTGCAAAAAGAATTCGATTTATTGGCAACACTAATTAATGAGTTTCTAAGCAATACAAACGATGAATGTGAATGGCTTAGTGATGTAAGTAAAGCAAATTGAATTTCGAAAAGTACATTTGATTTTTAACAAATTTCATTTTGGATTTTTTTTTTTTTCTATTTTCATCTTTAGGCAATTTCATCTGTACCGATAGCTACCGCTTACAATGATCTAGGTAGTACAACAATAGAAAATTTAGAGAATATTGAATTGATTCAAATACCAAATGAATTAACAGAAAGTGATGGCGATGTGTTAAATAGTTCATTTTTTAATATGGAACAATGCAAAAATGGTATCGATGAAGCAATAGTGATGGACAATTTATCAGATCAAACAACCGAATATAATTCAAATGACAAATGCATTGGACTTGATTTAATAAATTATCAAGTACAATTTAGTGATCCAGTAAATGAACAGAATAATAGTACTGAAATTTGTGACAATCTAAATATCGATGAAATTTATGCGATTGATGATGAAAGTAAAAAAACAAATGATATGGTTTTCTCATATTTTTGTTCAGAAGATGTATTATTTGAAGATTTATCAATGTTGGAAGGAAATCCAGTTTCAACTACCAAAGAATATTCGTTACAATCAAAATATGATATTTACAATGAATATACAGCGATATGTAAAAATCTTAATAGCACACAATTTGAATCATATTCAAATTGGTTGAATTCAGTTATCGAAACCATGAATTTTGAATTGGATTTTAATAACGATGGAAATCCAGCTCCGCTTAAATTCAGTTTACCTCATGTACGTATATTTTTCAAGTGAAAAATCATTTCAAAAATTTTTTTTTTTTTTTTTTTTTATATTTTGAGATGAATTTATTCTTTTTCGAACATTTGAAATTTTTCCTAAACAAAAACAATTTACTCTTCATAACAGCTATATTTTGATATTTTACGTACAAAATTTTCGGCTGGTTCAAAGAAAAAGCGTTTACCAAATCAAACAACGGTTATCAGTGAAGGAAAATATAATAATCTAACAATGTTCACATGGATCTTTTCCAATATCAAATTAATTCAACATATTTTCAATACACAAACGGTTCGCATTAATTGCATTACAATTTAATCAAATCTAATAATTTATTAAAATAATCAATTTTTTTTTTTTTGATTTAGATGGAACTGGAAGTGGTGCGATCATTTCGAAAAACATCGCAAAACTCCTTTGAATATATACCAAAAAATAGTAATTTATTAAATTCAGACGATGAAACAGCAGATGGAAATAATAGAAAAATACGTCCAACCATCTATAAGACATTTCTCAAGGCAAAAGATATTGGGAATAAGTCAAAAGTATGCATTTTCATATTAAATTATTAATTGCATGAGTAAAATACTTTTTTTATTTATAATTTCAATACAATTTTTCATTTTATTTCGTTTTTTTTTCTAATTAGATGCAGAGCAAACAAGGATTGTTTGTTATCGAATGGATTCCAAATGCGTTACCATTGAGCAAATATGGTGAAATGCGTATCAAATTACAATATGGACATATGAAAAATAATATTATTTTATAATGATTAGACAATAAATTGACTTTTTTCACCATACATTTTACATTCTATCTTTTTATTTATAAAATTACTTCAATTTGGTATTCGAAGAGAATAATGACAGTTCTGAATATTGAAAAAAATTTGCCAATATTTACATGCATTTACGTGTAGTTATTACTGTTATTTTTGTTGTACATTGATGTATATAGGTAAACATTTGCCAAACATTCGCACAATTTCACGATCGTCATTTGCCCCTCGTTGGTATTCTTTAGACCTAAGCAGTTTCCTTGAATAATGTTTAAACTTTGAACGACGAAATACTGACCCAACCGAAATAATTGGAGTTCACCCGAATTCAAGCGAACGCGAGAATTTTAGTGTCAGTACGAGACGAGTCATTCGGTGAGTTCAGGTACCCGATACCAAATTCTCGATACCAAATTGGAAAAAAAAAAAAAAAATCTAAAAAATTCAATGTGATTTCGAGGTTTTTCGCGGTCGGTCGAGAATCGAAATTCAAAGAACCATCGATTATATTTTCAATAATCTCATTAACAAATCTTTGCCATACTCAATTAATTTTAAATGGATTTTTTGTTTGTTTTATTCACATATCCAAATAGAAATCTGGTAAATTTCATCAATTACAAATTTTAATTAATGCATTATATCATGAAGAATTATTATCAGTTCAATCATTTGTTTCGTGGGAATATTTCACAAAATTTATATACTTATGGATTTCCATACTTAATCCTTGACCTTATACATTTTAAATGACTGAACTGTTAAATACACAAATGTTCACTAAATGTTTATTCAAGTTTCTCTTTTAAAATCAGAATCATGAAAACGAAAAAAAGTGAAAAAAAACTTTGAAAATAATGTCCTTGAACAATTGAAACGCTTCAATACGCTTTGATAACCAAATTATCATCAATTTTTTTGAATAAATATTAATCGGTTTGTAGACAAAATACGCATGATTTAATGTTTCTGCTGTAAGTCTGAATGGTAACTATCTTTTAAGGAAAAAATGTATATTGTTGTCACCAATTTTTAAATAAAATTCTGAGAAATTATTTGACAATTGAAATTTTTTTTTTTTTTTTTTTTTGGTTTTTCTTGCAAACAAATTTCATATATTCTTAGTCTGATTCTGGCGAAGAGATCAAGTTTTTTGATTTTCAATGGTTGCCAAAAATTGTGTATGGTATTTTGTTTTCTTGTTCTGATGCGTGATTAATTTCGAACATACGAATAATAAAACGTATACAAATTACATATCACTTTACTATTCAACAAACGAGTGCTAATAGCAAATTATGCGAATGTTGAACATTCATAATAAACATGAGCGATGACGCAATCTCAATAATAATATTAATCGCTTTCAACAAAACAACTTATTCAATAAGTCTTTTCTTGTCGCACAGTGTTATCAATCTTTCAATTCTGCTTATGGAAAAACTGTTTTTTTTTTTTTTTTTTTTTTTTTGTTTTGCTCTTAAAACGTTTGAACTCTCGACGTTGATCTCTTCTCACTCATATATGAATTGGCAATTATTTAAAAAAAAACAAAACTTATATACATGTTCATTTTATGAACTGAATCATTTCGTAGCAAATTCAGTCGAGCTTTGTAACTGATTTGTGAAACATCATTTTTAAGATGTATCTCAAAATTATCACCTGTCTTCTAATAACATATCAATATCATTTGATTGATTGTAAACCACAACAATCGAATCAATATGACTGGGGAAATCCTTACTATAGAAATAATGGTCAAGGTAATTTACATTTATATTTATAATTATTTATAAAAATAGCGAATTGCATAAATAAATTAATATGTATTTATTT
Source organism: Resseliella maxima (assembly GCA_029041755.1). Taxonomy (NCBI): domain Eukaryota; kingdom Metazoa; phylum Arthropoda; class Insecta; order Diptera; family Cecidomyiidae; genus Resseliella; species Resseliella maxima. Next base: position 530,620 of record JAQOWM010000718.1, on the reverse strand, counting down.
AAATATTAGAGCCAACAGCGACAACAACAACAAAACCATTGTATCCAACATTACATCCAACATATTATCCCCGTCCAAATGATGACGTCGGTCAAAGACAAGGTAAAAAAAAAAAACAATGCAAATTTGTTTTCTCTATCTCTTTTTCTTTTTGGAATTGAGGTCATTAAAATTAAGATTGTTTTTTTTTTTTTTTTTTTTTTGTGCATGTATTTAAACATGATTTATATAGTACCAGTAAATCCATTCGGTGTGCAACCATTACAACCAAATACTGGCAATCAACGCAATGATTACTCAAATAACAATTTCAATTATCCATATGATAATACTCGTACACCGACCACATATCCACCATTTGATGGATCAACTAGACGTAGCACTTTTCCAACACGGAGACAATTCTACAATTTACCTTCAAATAGTATGTTAAAACCAGTTTATAACATTTGCCTATTTCTATAGATTTGTCTACTGTCGGTCGTTAATAGATTCTATTCTTGTTGTCAATGTAAGCAAACTATTTGCAATGAAATTATTAAGAAGATCAACGATAAAAAATATTCAAAAAAGCACTAATTCATTAGTAGATGCTATAAAATAGGTGAATGTACTGTCTGGTCAATAGGTTCTGATACAGGGTTCTGTTAATCATCCTATTGCTATGTTAGAGCCTATACAACCCGTATGAATGAATTTATTCAGATAAATCATATTTATTTGGTTTTATTTACAAGACGCTTTAAACAACACCAATGCCAACAATACTCGGTATGCCAATAATCCAGTGAATAATGGTGGCAATCGACCATTCCAAAGTAAATAATGAACAATACATACTGAATGAATCATCAAAAATATATCTTATTAATGTTTACTTTTTTAATTAGACCCATCGGTACATGACCAAAATAGACCGTCTCCAAATCCTGGAAACAATAATCAAAATCCAAATAGACCGTTTACACATCAACCAAACAGTGGTAATAACTATCAAGATCCACATAGACCATTTGGAAATCCTTCTAACAATAATCAAGATCCACATAGACCATTTGGAAATCCTTCTAACAGTAATCAAGATCCACATAGACCATTTGGAAATCCTTTTAACAATAATCAAGACCCGAATCGACCATATTCTAATCCTTCTTCACAAAATTCTGGAAACAATTATCAAGATCCGAATAGACAATCTTCAAATCAACCGTCAAACAATAGCAATAATTATCAAGATCCACAAAGACCATTTGGAAATCCAGTCAACAATAACCAGGATCCGAATAGACCTTTTTCGAATCCTCCATCACAAAATACTGGAAATAACTACCAAGATCCATACAGATCAAATACAAATCCTGGAAACAGTAATCAAGATCCGAATCGTCCTTATTTTAATTCTGGAACAAATCCTCAGGATCCAAATAGGTATAACAACAATAATATTGGCCAACAAAATCGTCCATTTTCAGGTAAAACACCTCCATTGCATCCTTTCAATCATTCCGTTATCGAACAAATTTTCATACATTGAAATATGCCGAAGACTCTTCGCAATGATCAATAGATGAACTCATCTATGCATACGCATAGTCATCACTTAAAGCTCAACTCTTGAAGATAATTTTTTTCTTTCAATTTAAATTGTATTCAGATTCCAACAATTATGATGGAAGATATCAACAACCATCAAATATTCCACAAAATCCACAAAACCCACAAGAACCCACAATCAACATATAATGGTGGTTTGAACAATCAAAATTCTTATAATCCATCAGCTCCATCACAAACTCCATTAGCACCTCAAGCACCATATTCAGGAATCCAACATAAACCAGATGTTGATCCAAATGGTGTTGTTTTGGCACCATTCCCTGGTGAAGGTTCAAGTGCATCTAATTTTGGACAACGAAAAAATTTCAATTATGACAATTTGTATCATCGATATCCATCGCAAGTGAATTCAAATAATCAACAAAGTAATATTGATAGTCGATATGGTGTATTAAGTAATATCGATAGCCGAATAGGTCAACAACCCACACTTGATACTCAATACAATGGCCCTGATGGTGTGAAAGTACCACTTGCTGGATTCACCGGTTCAAATGTTCCATTAGCACCACTTTAAATACCAGAATACTTAAATGCCATATGAAAAAATAACTACAATAACACTAAAAACAAAAAATAAAATGAAAAAAATTTCCTCAATTTGTTCTTTGTTTGTATTAGGCACAATCAATTATACTTGAACATATTGAAAAAAAAAAAAAATGGAAAATTTGAATAAAATATCAAACTAATGTTAAAGAAATCCAGGTTGCAAAACTAGTTGTTTTGTTTTTTTTTTTTATTATCTTAAATAATTTCTCGTGCATCGACTTATGATTCTATTCAATACAATTTCTGATTTCATCATCATCAGATAGTAGTATTAAAAAAGAAATTCTTTGCCTCTTACGCCATTTATACGGTGTGAAATTAAATGAATGTGAAGTGAACTTTCATGATTTTACTTTCATACACGATTTATATACAACATTTTGATACCAGACATGTGATTCATGTACTGAAGGGTGCAGGCAAGTAATAGGTAGAAATTTACCGATTTTAGCCAAATTAAGGTCCATTTTATCCGAATATAGTCAAATTTTTCTGCCTGTTCAGTGAAAAACAAGCCGAAGTAGTGCCAAACTATTCACCTAACCATTAGCCATTAAAGATTGATGATTTTTATAGTAAATGTAATAACCAGCCATTCGGTCAGCCTTTAATTTTTCACACGGATAAAGCATTCAAATCGCATTGAAATTGAAAACAAAAATGAAATAAAATAAGATTAATGTAAAACACGCAATATTACGAATTATTTAGCAAGAAGAAAAACAAAATATAAACTGATCCATCAAATAATTTTCCAGGTCCAATTCTGGTTTTGATTTCGCATTGGGTCTTCCTGGACACCGGGATTGATATCGCATTGGATCTTCCTCAATCATCAGTGATCAGCATCACTAGCAAACGAGTATTATGATATCAATATCAGGTTTCGTGTGAAATGAATGAATGACAATCTGTTAAAAATCTCAATTAATATTCGCCATTTTGTTAGTTGAATGAAATGAATCAATTATTTATAATATATCTTCAAACTGAAGAACTTCTGTATGTTTTTTTTTTTTATTTCAAATGAATTGTGATGGCGAATTATTCATTGTTATGACATTCGTTTTTAATAATTGTATTTAATGAATATAATAACATTTGTCACGAATCAAATTTTCAGCACAGTCACTTAAGATAATACTTGAACGTATTTAGAAGAGAAAAAAAAAGAGATTCGAATACAATTTTATTCTAATGTTAAGAAATTCCAGGTAGCAAGTCTCGTTTAGTTTTTAATTAATTTCTCGTGCAACTATTTATCGATGATTGCATGATTTGTTGCGGATTGTCTTTGTTTAAGACGTTTCTTTGAATGTTAGTTGTCTTCCTTATCCTGAAAATTAGACGAACGGAGAATCGATATATAAAGTTTGTGTTTGATTGACAAAAGAAAAAAAAAAAAAAAAAAAAAATACCGTTGGATCGCAGTCAGCGCAATGCCATGAATAACCACGTCGCTTCGGTGTCTTTTTCAATGGTGGATCCAAACATCGAAAATGATAGCTTTTCTTACATTCATCACATCTTAAAAATCATAGTAAAACATATAAAATATATACTGTTGCTGTTAATTTTCAGAAAAGAGAAAAAAAAAACGTCGATTCATTACCTGACTAGGTCTTGTGGACTGCCACTTATTCGGCATACAAAACATGATTGAACTTCGTTGGTATTATCATTTGAAATCGAACTAACTGGTGTCGAAGTGCGTCGTGAATTGGACTTTGGCGGTGTAAATAAAGTGGATGAACGTCGTGCTCTTGTTCGAACCGGGGTTGTTGTACCGCATGTAGTTTTATTTTGTAATGTATTTGTTGGTGATGATACCGTTGATGGTGGTGACTTTGGTGTCTTTATTGGAGAAAATCATTTATTTAAAATATTTTATTTTGGATTATAGATAACATTAAATCAACAAAAAAAAAAAAAAAAAAAAAAATAGTTTATTGAAAATTTTTAAATTGCAAAAAACTAAGAATAATGTGAATAACAAAGGCATGAAAAGAATACGGCCAGCTCAATCGAAAAAAAATTTCATGCAAATATTTGTTCGGTTCTTTTCGTACAGTCATTTTATAAAATGGGGGAAAACAAAAAACTAAATAAAATTCGAAATAAATCGATTTTAATAAATTGGTTCGAAGTAATTTCGAAATAAAGCAATAAATAAATTTTAGGCAGCAATATTCTCCAGACATGTTCATGTACTGAATAAATATCTGCTGATAAATTTAGCAACTAAATTTATCTGCTAAATCGTTGCGCAAACGCATTGTTCAACGCTTGCGGTACAATATATCCCGTATGTTTGTTACGCTTTGACGTTGTTTATGTGCAAATCACTGGGATTAACGGTCAAAGCGTAACAAACACACGTACAATATTGTACCGCAAGCGTTTACGCAACGATTTAGCAGATAAATTTAGTTGCTAAATTTATCAGCAGATATTTATTCAGTACATGAACATGTCTGATATTCTCTTCTGTACGCACTCTACGCATACGAGTTGGTGGTTTAATGTCCAATAAAGTAAAATTGGTGCGTAATTTGGTCACAATGGCTTGAATAGCCTGCTCTGTTGGACGATTATGACGGCCATAAAATGGACGAAGTGCTCTGAAAACATTTTTTACTGAGCACGAATTTTGGTAGTAAAGTTCAATAATTTGCAAACGTTGTTCTGGCGTAAGTCTATTCATGTTGAAATGGCAATGCTAACTGAGCATTTTTGACTTTGACACGCGTCAAGAATCACGCGTGAACTGTCAAAAAAATCAGGTTGAAAAACCAAACAGCAAACAAATCACCCTTTAAGCAAATTATTATAATTTGATGAGAATGGTTAACTTAAAACATATTATAAGACAAATATAGCAACACCAACAAAATAGCTTAGAACAAGAAAAAAAAAAAAAAAAAAAAAATAACAAGATTCCTCAGAAATGATAGTTAATCTCGACGCTTGAGATTTGTATTCCATAAAGCATTGAGAAGAGCAAAATTTACTACACTGAAAGTTAATTTGGAACCCTTTTTAATTTGCCAAAAAAAATATTTAAATATGTTCTGAATTTGATAATCATTTTCAATTGGAAACAGTGTAATTTTTTATTTCTAGACAATTGGCATTCTCTATGTTCAGAGAAATGTTTTTTTATTGTCTTATGACAAAAAAAAAAAAAAACGAAAAAAAGAAAAATTTCCTCTTCTTTTGTGATTCTGAATCTCGTTATTTCTTAATTTTATGCAATGCAGTGTAAAATGCATTGCAAAATATGTAAGAGGATGAGATAACAATGGCGGTAATTTGACTATGTCAAACTTACGAATGGTGTTGATGTAACATCGTCTATTGAATTTACGGAAGCTGGCCGTGTTTTTTCGCCATGTTTTCTTGGTCTTACCATATTGGCGGGAACATAAAAGAAATGAGATTCAGCTGCTGTTTCACCCGGAAGCGGTAGCGCTTTAAACTAAAAGAAAAATTGTTTGAAATAGAGAAATTACAAAAAAAAAAAAAAAAAAAAAATTGAAATTGCAACATTTTCATAAATAAACAAAAGAAAAAACATAAATTTCAAGACATTTCTTTGCAATTCGTTTGAAAATTCGTTTGAAAATTCATTGGAAATGAAAAATACCTTTATTTTAATTTTGGGCACACCATCAGCAATTGGAAATGAATCTGGATTTTCATGATCGTGACTTTTTCGTTTTCGCTTCTTTTTGTGTTCTTTCGATGAAGATCGTTCTGAATCAGGACCATATTTATTACGATGTTTCTCTTTTCGACGTTTTCTACTTTGTTTTCGTTCAATTTCATTTTCAACGCTATTCGATGGTATTGAACTTTCCATTTTACCATTTAAAATTGCTATTTGTTCGGTTGTAACATCTTTATTAATTTCATTTTCAACTGCAATTGCATTTATATCATTTGATATTTTTATAGTATCCGTTGAGATATCCATTTTTGAACACTGAGTCGTAGTAGTTTCATTGATATTACTATTAATAGTTGGTTGTTTTGTTAATTCATCAATTTTTATTGTTTCTTCTTTAATTTCTGATTCAATGGGCTGTGATAATTTTGGTTCAAGTTGTGGCTTATTAGTTGCTTTTCGTTTCGTTGGAGTTTTCGACTTAGTTTTTTCCTTGTCTTTATTTTTATCTTTGTCCTTGTCTTTCTCCTTATTCTTTTCCTTTTCCTTTTGCTTATCCTTTATTTTATCTTTATCTTTGTCTTTCTCTTTATCCTTATCCTTTTCTCGTCTCGGTTTTTTACTTGATTTCATTTTTGGCGATGAAGAGACACTGTCAATACTCAATGATGATTTTGAATCATTCAATTTATCTTGAACGCCATTTTCTTTCAATGGTTTTGTATCAATTTCAATATTACTGTGATTTAGTTCAGTGTTTGATTCATGACATTCATCCAAAATGCCTTTGGACACGGCTTCGATAACTTTATCAAGATTTGTAGATGATCCACACATAAGTTTTTTATATTTCGATGGACTTTCTGCACCATCAGACTTTGTTGATTCATTAAATGTATAAACATCAATTTCTGGATCCTGTCAAATTTCAAAATCATATTAAAAACCTGTAAATTGTCTCAATTGACAAATGAAAAAAAATTTGTTTACCATTTTTTTAGCTGGTGATTTTTGGGCTTTATCACATTTTTTGTTGATTTTTTTCATTGGCGATGATAATGATGATGATGATGATGGTGGCGGTGGTGGTGGTGATGATGATGATTTTGTTTGACTGGGACTTTTCAACAATTGCACATTGATTTTATCATCATCACCACCATTTGTGCCACTCTCATCCATGCTAACATCACGCGATGAATCAACTGGAACAATTGTTCCATCTTTGCTATATTTGGTACGCGATTTTCTTGGTCCAGATGTTAATTGAACAACACCTTCTGGATTATCTTCATCGCATTCAGAGCATTGCCATCCTAGGGGGAAACAACAAACAAAAAAAAAAAAAAAAAAAAAAATAAATAAATAAAATCAATAATTATTAATACAAATATAAATATTATTAAGGTTCTGCAAAATATTGCAAATATTGTGAATTATTGGTAAATATACTCTGATTATCATAAATGTTGACCAAACATATGACTAAATATTGTTTAAATTTGAGATTTGTAGTTGAGATCGTAGTTCATGCGTCTCTGTCAAGGAAAATAAACTTACTATAGAATAGTTCTTGATAACCATGTTGAATGTTGAATATTGACTTGATCTCCAGCTACCAAATCTCAATTTTAAGCAATTTTTACTTATTTATGCCATCGCGACAATGTTTAAAACTTAATAACTAACTTATTGATAAAAAAAAAAAAAAAAAATGAATTGAATATTCATTAAAAATTTCAAATATTAATGGATATGGTGTATATTTTTGAATTTATCAATTATCTCATTAATATTTAAATATCGCGTGAATATTCTCAAATATCTACTAAATGTATATATATATTAACCAACCATAGATTTTCGATTTTTTTGGATGTCTTGTCAATGGTGGATTTAAACATCCCAAATGATAATGTAAATCGCATGTATCACATTTTGCAAGTAAATGTTGATCATTAACTCGTTTACAAATGCCACATTCATTTAATAGCTCCGGTTTATTTTGACATTGTGTGCTTAATATACGATTTGGATCATCGTTTGTACCTGGAATTGCCAATGGAAAACCAACACCCATTTTAAGTGCAGCTGCTGTTGGTACTGACATTGGTCTTGATACTGGCAATGGTGCTGGATTTGGTACTGTTTCAACTGAAACATTTAAATTTGATTATTTATTAATTAAAACATTATTTTTTCTTTTTTTTTTTTTTTCTTGTCAATTCAATTTTTGAGTTAATTAAAAAGAACAAATTCACACAAAATGTTAATTACCATGTTGTGCGATTATATTTTCAATCGATGTTAAGGTTTTGGTTGGGCACAATGTTGATATCGCCAAGTGTAATTTCTCAATTTTTTCTGTTAATTCACATTTCTTCGTAACGAGATCTGCACGAATCGCAATGCACTGAAAATTCAATATTGATTTTTTTTTTTTAGTGAAATTGTCCAAATCTTTTAAAATCAAATACTATCAAATCGAATCCCGGTTGCGATCAATTTTTTCTAAACACAATTGATTAATACCGTAACCAATAGTGAAAACGATAATTTTTGTACGATCAAAACAATTTATCAATCACAATATCGGATTACAATTTAGATCAGCGAAAATAATGACATTAAACCATCAAATTACCTCATCATATTTCTCACGAAGTGATTGCTGTTCACTCGTTAATGTTTTATTCATTTGAATTTCTTTCTGTAAATTTTTTTTCACATCTCTCGATCTGGATATTCTATCTAAATAATAACCAATGAATTCAACACTGAATGCTGGCGGAATGTGCCATTTTTTCCTAACATCATTTAATGATGCAATCTAATTTCAAGAAAAAAAATAAAAAATAAAAATAAAAATTTTAAAATATCACGAAGTGAAGATGTGAAGAATTTTTTTCACCATTAATGTTACGTCAATAGTGAATTTCAATAGAAATGAATACCTGTGCTTCTTGAAATTCAAGAACCGCCACATCAATGCCCATTAATTCGGCTTTTGTTAATAATCTTCTGCATGCTGAAGCACTTGTTGTGAGAAGTCTTGGCATTTTTTGCGTTGGTACTGTACACGAAATGAAAGAGAGAGAGAGAGAGAGAGAGAGAGAGAGAGAGAGAGAGAGAATAATCGTTGAATTAAATGCGATTAAAAAAAAAGAGATTCTTTCACTCACCCCATGGTTCATTTTTAATCAACTTATTGCTAATATATTTATTCCTGTGCTTTTTTAGCTTTCGTTCAATGCGTTTTTGTTCAGGACTAGTATTTTGTTGTTTACGCTGTTCAATGTTTAAATTACGGTAACTCATTTTTAAACGTAATACGTCATAATTTCGCTTACGATGTTTAATCAATGTTTTATCCGAATGAATTTTACAATGTGCATAAAATGGATCAGCATGATCGGCCTCTTCCGAATGCGCTTCAAATGGTTGCAATAAACCAGCGGCCTGTGCGCATGTTACATGAAAATATGTTTTACACATGCCAGCATCACAACCAATGCATACACCGCATCTTGAAAAACGTGCATCATCACATAGTGAACATGTTTTTGCACCCCATTTACTATATGGCATTTCAAATAATGTTACCGATGACAAATGATCAACCTCACCAAATGCAACGCCAGGTACATACAATGCGCATACAAGATGCACCCATTTACCTAAGGGGGAAAGAATGAAAGTAAATATTGTAAATATCCTGCAAATTTTGCAAAAATTGTGAATATTGTGAATATTTATAAATATACTAAATATCATAAATATGCTAAACATATGACTAAATATTGTTTAAATTTGAGATTGGTAGTTGAGATCATACTGCATCCTCCTGTGTCTGCAAGGTAAAAAAACTTACTATAGAATAGTACTTTGCGTTCGCCAGAGTATGAGAAATATACAAAAAAAAAAAAAAAACATTTGAAAATTAATACACTCGAATTAATTTATCAATCATATTTTTTTTTATCAATTCTTACCTCTCTCCCCTAGAAGATTCACCGGCCAAATTTCTTCGCTGTTCTTTCTCTTCGCTGTTCTTCTGCTGCTCGACTTGGTCTCAATATATAAGCTTTACGATTGAAATCTGGTTTGATTGGTAAATTTCTCAACATGCACATCGCTTTATAAATCATTTGGCTTGATGCTATTATTATCACAATCCCACACAATTATCTACGTTGATGTTCACGATTGAATATAATATGCTTTGGTCATGGTTTAACATTTAGTTTTTTTTTCGTTGTGTATGATGTATTTTTCCATTCCATTCGTGAGGAGAAGCGAGAACAGCAATTGGGACAGTCGGCTATTTAGATGTTTACAACAACACATCAAATAAGCACGCACTCATTTTGTTCAAAACAACAGAATTTGTGAATTTTATCTACTGTTTACAACTGAAGTAGCATGAAAAACAAACGCAAAGACATTGAAATAAATGTACCATTATATGTGATTCGCACTTATTTTGTTTCTTGACATTAAAGTATTGCAAATATTAAATGTGATCGAAAAAAAAAAATACTCACCAATATTTAAAATATGCTTTATTTCTTTTCTTTTCTCCTTCCATGTTGTGATTGTTTCGACAATGTTACCATGTTGAATGTTGAATATTAACTTGATCTCGAGCTACCAAATCTCAACTTTAAGCAATACTTATTTATTTTGCCATCGCGACAATGTTTTCAATTTAAAACTGAATTAAATATTTACTAAATACATTTAAAATATTAATGAGATCGTATGAGTATTTTGCAATGTAGCAAATATTTCATAAATATTTAAATATCGCATAAATATTTTAAATATTTACGAAATATATACATATATCTATATATTCATAAAGGGTTCTCAGCCCCCACCATTTACCAACATCAGTCTCTTTAAAAATGCCACCTTTATTTGGACATAATTCACAAACTGGATCATTTATGTTTGCTTTGCATGCTTCACAAAACCATGGTTCTGTTGAACATGATGATACGGTACTTGATACACTGGTTGAATCACTGATGCCATAGCAACCTTCATGAACTGATATGCCACAATTATCACATTCAACAATTTCATTTGTATCATCGCTTCGATCACCTAAACATGCACAACAAACGGGTTTTGCCAATATTTTTGCCTGAGATCGTTCAAATGTTTCCTTTACAACACCCTGTTCAAGTAGCTTTGTTGTTGACATAATATCCGTATTGGCATCTTTTTTATTACGATTTAAATCGGAAAATGTATTATTTACCGAATTATCAGAATCAGATTCATCATTATCACTATTATCATCATCAGAATCATCATCATCTTTTTCACTTTGATCATCATCATTTGAATTTAACGAACAATCACTTTCATCGTCATGATCTTCAATTCGAAAATCACTGTCATCTGAACTTTCGCTCAAATCAAAATCCAATAGGGTTTGTGTCGTCACTGTGCCGGCCGTTGACCGTTTATTTGGTCGTTTTGTTGTCACTGAAATATGGAACATTTTATATACATATATCATTTCATTAACCCAATGAATTAAAACACCGAATAATCCGATAAAGTGAAAAAAAAAAAAAAAAAAAAAAAAAAAATTAAAACTCTATTTGGCTATTTGTATTAGAATACAATCGGTAATTATGCGATTTATATACGTTTTATTCAAGGATACTTACTTGTTTTTGGACCAAATTTAATTTATGGAAAATAACATGTCAATCAATCAAGTAAATGAATTCGCAGTTGTTTGAAATCAATACAATACACCAAAAAGTGTATTTAGGCTTCAGTTCCATTACAAATGCACACACAAAAAGCTCAAATGTCGTTGTCGTGTCAAATGACTCACGACAAATTGTCAAAATCAACAATCAAATTCACGTAATCACCATGCATGACCAGTTAATTCAAATACAAAACGTGATTATGAATCATCTTGTTCTCAATTTAAAACACCAAATTTTTATTATTATTTAAATTTTTTTTTTTTCTTTTTTTTTTAATTTTAACTTAAATTCAACGAAAGGAAAAAAATCGAACACTTTTCGCAGACTTTTTTTTTCTCCTATTTAATATCTAAACTTAATAGAAACTCATAATATATTTAAAAATGTTAAAAAATAATTAGCAGTAAATTAAGAAATTGTATGAAAATGCCACATGACTTAACCGCTATTTTCTGCGTTTAAACCGTTTAAACCATTTAAATTATATACAATTGTGTACATCAATTGTAGTGGTTTTTATCGAATTTTGAACGATTCTGTGTTGATTGCATATGTGTATTTTCGCTAAACAGTGGAAAATTCATTATCGATGAAACTGAAATTAAAATTTGGGAAGAAAAATTCGTTTGAATTGTTTTTTGTTTTTCTCCTTTTCCCAAATCAGTTCCAAATCATAAATTCTGACACTGGGTTCCAAGGATTGTAGTAAAAATCAAAATGAATTAAATTAGAAAACATACCAACTTTTATGTAATTTTTATGTTTGTACCGGCTTTCATCATCATTTATATGTCCAAAACATATGCTGTCATTTCGATCAATAATAAAGCTTTTGACAGAACAATGGCTGAATCATTATAATAGACATCGATAGCGTACTAGGCTGTTCAAAAAGTAAGCTACCTATCCAAGATAGAGCCACAAACAAAAAAATCTCTTCAGTGTCAGTCAGATTGAACCTTCAGCCACCCACATGTCAAATTTCAATACATTTTGTAAATTAGTTCGTGTTTGATAGCGTTAGAAAGCAAACAACTTTGAGTTTTTTTTGTTTTCATTATGGAAAAAAGTGAATTCCGTGTTGTGATTAAACATTATTTTTTGAAAGGTAAAACCCCGAAAGAAACTAAAGAAAAGCTTGATAAACATTATAAGGAATCTGCTCCATCAGATTATATGGTTAAATACTGGATCGCAAAATTTAAACGTGGTCGTACAAGTACAAGTGATGAACATCGCTCCGGTCGTCCAATTGAGGCAACAACACCAGAAATCATTGAAAAAATCCATGATATGATATTGGACAATCCGAAACTGAAAGTGCGTGAGATAGCTGAGGCCACACACATCTCAACTGGGTGTGTGTTTAATATTTTGCATGAAAAATTGGGTGTAAGAAAGCTTTGTGCAAGATGGGTGCCGCGTTTGCTCACAATTGATCAAAAAAGCATTCGACTAAGAAATTCAATGAGCAATTTGGCCATGTTTCAAAAGAACCCATCTGAGTTTTTGGGTCGATATGTGACCATGGATGAAACATGGATTCACCACTATACACCGGAATCTCTTGAAGCATCGAAAGAGTGGCGTTTACCGGGTGAAAGTGCACCAAAGCGTGGAAAGACGCAACAATCGGCCGGTAAGGTTATGGCCAGTGTTTTTTGGGATGCACATGGCATAATCTTCATCGATTACCGTGAAAAGTGTAGAACGATAACAGGAGCATATTATGCAGCGTTATTAGATCGATTGGAAGATGAAATCAAAACGAAACGGCCCCATTTGCAAAAGAAGAGAATTCTGTTTCATTCATCGAAAATTGCACAGGCACAATTGCATGAATTGGAATATGAATTGCTTCCTCAACCACCGAATTCTCCAGATTTGGCCCCTAGCGACTATTATCTGTTCAGAAATCTCAAAAGATGGCTGTCTGGTAAGCGTTTTGGATCAAATGAAGAGGTCGAATGGGAAACTGATAGCTATTTTAACCAGCTCGACAAATCGTACTATTCGGAAGGAATAAAGAAGTTAGAAAATCGTTGGACTCGGTGTATCGAGCTAAAAGGAGATTATGTTGAAGAATAAAATCGAATTTTGCCAAAACAAAAAATGTATTTTCATTGTTACGTAGCTTACTTTTTGAACAGCCTAGTAACATGAAAAAAATTTCCACTAAACTTTGCTCAAATTGCAGTAAAATATTCATTTGATGTGGCAATTTCTCATAGCATTGGCATTGTAAAATATTATTGAAAATTTCTAGAAAAAATTGCAACCATTTGCCAATTTTAACCAATTGCCAACATTTGGCAAACGATGATTATTAATAGGTTAAAATAAGAGCAAACAAGCGAAGTATTGAAAAGTATTGGTTTCCATTGTCATTTGTTGAATGTTGCATAGATCCTTGCATTTATAATTCATTTATTAGCTATGACCGCCTCCATTGAAATTGTTTATGCCATGAGAATGTTCTGGTTAGTTGTTGTATGACCATTTAGTGGCGCTGTAACTACTGTTTATATGACATTTGTATCACAAAGTGATAGAGAAGCTAATGAGATTGAAAATAGATTATGGCAGTTAAAAAATTTTACTAAATTTTTTATTGTTTTGGCTTTTTCTCTTTGTGCATATTAATTATAATTATTTGATGTATTGAATTGAACGGAAAGTTTTTTTCTTTTGCTGAAGATTCGTCATTGAGACATAAGAAATGGATAATGTATCAAGCAAGACCGGCTAATCAAATTCAGAAGAAAATACATCGGAAAAACAATTGATCTGCCTCTACGGCGAATAGTCGTTTTGATAAAAACAGTCATTTTTACATACTGAAAATACCGAGGAAAAACGATTTGTAATAACTGATTAGAAAAGAGCACGTGAAAACGAATTATTATTACAACGACGATGCAAAGATGGAATCAAGATTATTGCAACAAGATTGGCATCGTTATGTAGCTGTTTTTGTAATGATAACCACATGGCAATTTAAAGTTTGACCATTGAATGGAAATCCTGTTAGAAATTTTCACACAAAGAATAATACGATTTGTCGTTTGCATTCCGTAATGGTATATGTGCAATTCAGTGCATATATGATAGAGATCGCTTTCGAGAAACTACAAATGCAAAACAAAATAACAAAAAAAAAAAAAAAAAAAATCATTCAAGAATTTAATACATTAATTACTTACTGCTTTGGATCACCACAGATAATTACTTACTACTTTGGACATCTTTTTTTTTTCTATTTAATCAGATCAGATTAAGTACTCGTGGAAGAAATCAAACACAATTTTGATTTTATTTTCCAAAAATTAATTTTCTATTTATTCATGTTTCATCTAAAAACTTAGAAGACTTATTGTTATAATATCACATTTCTGTGTTGGTTTCTACTTTTCCCTTCTAATTTGTTTCTTCTTGTTTTTTTTTTTTTTTTTTTGCACAAAATGATCGTATTTATTCATTTTCAACAGAATTCGTGAATGCCCTTTTAAAGCGTTTATAAGTACAAACAAATAGTTTCATCAATCATTTTATGATTTTGAAGTAACATTTTTTTTCCTCCCTCACATTTTTTGAATACTCGCTAAAAAGAAGCTATGATTTGTTTCAATTTGAATTTATTCAATTACATTTCAATTCAAATGTTGTATGTATTTTCCGGTAACGGCATCTCAGAAATGAAATAAAATCTTGTCATAGTTGTCTTTTTTTATTTAATTTAAAATTCTTCAACGCATCACACAGCAATGAAAAACAAAAACAAAAAAAAAATCAAATAGAAATTAGAAATAAACAAATGGAAATAATTTAGCTTTGGATTTGTGTGCAAAACTTAAAATGAGGTACATAATTAATTAACAGCTTTAAATTGCTATTGAGATTGAAATGAAGAAAAAAAAAAAAAAAAAAAAACGAAGAAAGAAAAAAAAAAAAATTAAGTTGAGGCAAAAAAAGGAACTTTGTACTAAATTCGTCTTTTTGTTCTTAAATCATACATTTCGCATTAGATGCTCATGCAGACAGTTGCCAACTTCTATTTGTTTGGATCAGTCTTTATCCACAATATTTTAAATGATAAACCAATTAATAATAATCGACTCAAAAAATACCAGATGCCATCGATGCATGTTATTTTGAGTTTATACGATTGATTTATAAAAACCAATGTTGTATCAAATTGATATTTTATGTTTTGTAAAAGACATTTTACAATTCTTTTTCACCTAACTACAAAATATTTATAATGATAAAAACGAAAATTAAATAAAATCTGTATATGCATTTATGTATGTGTTTGTGTGTGTGTGTGTGTGTGTGTGTGTGTGTGTGTGTGTGTGTGGTGTGGGTGTGGGTGTGTGTGTGTGTGTGTATATGTATTCGTTTTGGTCACAAAATAAATGTGAAATTTGTTTCCTCTTTTTCGTATCAACAGAATGAGTTTTATATATATATATATATATATATATGATTGCCAATATTTACTTGGTATATTTATATTCCGTTACACATGAAGTACATAGGAGTTTGTTGCTTGATGCTCTAAATCATGGATTTTTTAATATTTGTTTTTTTTTTTCTTTCGTTTTCGCGCATCAAGCAAACTATTAAGTAAGACACTTTTGCAAAATCAATTTCAATTTTTTTTCTTGTGTTTTCTTCGAATCGATTATTAACAATGTTTCTGTTAATAATCTTAGTGGCGAATAAGTTGAGTTTATTTCTAGCTTGTCTTTTTTTCTCTTTTTTTTTTTTTTTTTTTTTTTGTTAATTTATCCGCTTAAGTTCTTGAACTGGGGTGTTTCTTTTTTTTATTTCAATTGTGCCGTTTTAGTACATCAGATCTTCGCTGTGATTTATCAATGTTTTCTTATCTTCTTTCTTGTTGGCCTCGGCTTGCAGTACCTTTGGATCGAAACATGGCTGTTTGAATGAAGAAAAATTGTAAAAAAGAAAAATTAGCAAAAATTGAACTGAAAGCAATTTCGTTGTTGTTGTTGTTTTTTTTTTAATGTTTACTTCAAAATATACTACTAAATCCAAAAAATAGTAAGACGCCAAATTAAAATGTTCGCGCCAATAACGCAATCCAATTTTTTTTTTTTTATATTGGTAGTACTGTCACTGACATTTCTGTGAAATTTAACGTCATTATTCTTGTTTGTTCAATAGTTACGATTATGTTTCCTGATTAGCTAAAAGTGAATTTTTTGATTTTCAACATGTCTGACATAATTCAACAAAGAAGTTGCATAAAATTTTGTGCTCGAAACGAATTTTCTGGTAGTGATACAATAAAAATGTTGCAGAAGGCATTCGGTGAAAATATGATGTCAAGAGCAACTGTTTATGATTGGCACAAATTGTTCAAAGAGGGTCGAGAATGCGTCAAAGATGAACAACGGACGGGGCGACCAAAAACTTCAACTGATGAGCAACACATTAAAGAAATTGAAGAATTAGTGTACAAAAATCGTCGATTAAATGTTAGAGACCTTAGTGATATGGTTAAAATATCGCAAGGATCAGTAAAAATCATTTTAAAAGACAATTTGGGCTTGAAAAAAGTCAAATCACGATTGGTTCCAAAAACACTTCATTTTTTGGATCAAATGCGTCGCGTTGAAGTCTGCCAAGAAATGATTTCTGACTATCAGGACAAATTGAAATACATAATAACTGGAGATGAGTTTTGGATTTATGGGTACGACAATGAAACATCCTATCGAACGGGCGAATTAAGTCCGCCGAGAGCAAAATTACCGCACCTAAATCGTCCAAAAATCAATTTCATGTTGACAGTTTTCTTCGATTATCGTGGTGTGGTGCATTATGAATTCCTTCCACCCGGCCAAACTGGCAACAAGGAATATTATTTGAGTGTTATGCATCGTTTGCGTGAATCTATTCACAAAAATAGGCCAGAATTATGGAAAAACAACTCATGGTTTTTCCACTACGATAATGCACTATCTCACACTGCATTAATAATTCGTGAGCATTTCCGTGAAAATTTAACAAATATCGTTCCGCAACCACCATATTCGCCTGATTTAGCACCGTGTGACTTCTGGCTATACTCTAAACTTAAAAGATCGCTTCGGGGTAACCGTTTTGATACAATTGATGAGATAAAAGACGATTTGAAGGAGGAACTATTGGCCATTCCGGAAATTGAATTTAAAAAGTGTTTCGAAGATTGGAAAAAGCGTTGGCATAAGTGCATTGTATTGGAAGGGGATTATTTTGATGGGGACGAAATAGATTTGGAAGAATAAATAAAGAATTTGAAAAATTCAATTTGACGTCTTACAAATTTTTACCCACATTAGTAGTAATAATAACGTTTTCTGTTTTATTTGATCGAGCAAAGAAAAAAATAAAAAAAGATAAAAAAGTGTAAACACTTACTGTATCGCAAATATTCATGTTACAGCAATTTTCGATGGTGATTTCACATTGTTCGGTGCTTGGACGACTTGTGAGCGGTGTTGGTGTTACATTTTTTCTCACCACATAAGTCTTTTTTATTCTTGGTCGCAATGGTTTATATACATGTCGAATTGTTTTCACAATGACAAACACTAATAGTAAAGATATAACTACGCCACATGAAACGAAAATGATTGTTTTATTGAATGATGGTTCTTTACAAGTGCTTTGTTCTTCTGAATTGTGCATATGATATGGCGTCAATGAAACACTTCCATTTTTCGTACAACTATGGAAAATTAACGGAAATTAATAAAATTATTGGAAAAATTGGAAAATAAATTGCAAAAATTAAAGCTTAGAAACAGTTTTTTTTTTCTCTTACTTATTGCATACAGCTTCAAAATTGATTCCATTGTAATCGATGTCTTCTTTGTTGCAAAATCGATTGCACATTTCATTGAAATTCATATTTTCACAACGATTCCCATAAAATGAATTTGAACATTGACAATTTGGTTGGCCATTTTCAATGATACAATGACCGCCATGCAAACAATGATTATTACACATATTAATTTCACATCGTTCACCCATATATCCATCAGAACATTTACATTGAGCATTACCATTTGATGTAATTTGACATGTACCTTCAATGCAATAATTATAACAGACTGGAATTTCACAATTGGTTCCTTTGAATCCATTATGACAACGACATGAATTGGTGATTTTATCAAAATGACCATAATTTAGGCATTGCATATTCATCGATGCCATTGGCATTTCCATTTGTTCTGATGTAGATCGATTTGCAATTGTTGGAATAACATTTGATTTAATTAAATCAATGACCATTTTACAATATGGATTATTTGATTGTTGCGTTAATAAATGATTTCGTCGAATGATTCCCTTTGGAATATTTCGTTGTGTAAAATTTTGAATTCGAATTGGTGAATCATCGCTTGATGCATTTTTATGAATTTTCCAAATGGCATATTCTTGAATATCAGTCCAATATATATTTGTTTCATCAACGGCTACATCAAATGGTACGCGAAATAAATTTTTTACAATAATTTTACGATCACTGCCATCCATATTGGCACTTTCAACACTAAAATGTTCACCACGTAGATCATCCACCCAATACAATCGTTTTGTAAATTGATCAAAAACAATACCAAGTGGCATATATAAATTTGAATTGATAATTGTTTTCATATTTTTTCCATCCAGTGAAATTTGTCCAATCAATGAATTTATCGTATTTGCTTCGGTCCAATAAAGTGTTCGATTACAAACATCAATCGCAATGCCATGTGGTTTATTAAGATTATTTAAAAAAATGGACGGCTCATGGGTACCTAGGGGGAAAGAACGAAAGTAAATAAAAATAAATATTGTAAATATTCTGAATATCTACTAAATATATATATTCATAAAGGGTTCTCAGCCCCTAGATGGGTACCATTTAGATTCATTCGATAAATAACACCATTTATTGCATCTGTCCAATACAATGTACGTTCAAGTGGATCGAATGCCATTCCCTGAATTTTTTCTCGTTGAGTTTTTTTAACAATATGCTCAACAAAATGATTTTCATTTTCTTTATTTGATAAATTTAATGAAAATATTGTATCATCTTGATTTGATTGATCGTTAAAATATAATTTTTCTTCAATTTCATCGAATGCCATTGCAGATAATTCATCATATTGATGTGCGGCTGATGTGACCGGTTGCCAATTGGATGTGTAAAAATTTATGCGTCCTTTTGAGCTAACGGCAAATTCTGTAAAAAAAAAGAAAAAAACAAAAAGATGCAAACAAAGAAACTGGTTAAAAACAGATTTCCTGTACAATCCAATGTTCAATGTCAAATGACGGAAATGCAAATAAAGTTCCTCATCACGAATTAAGGAAACTAAGAATATATATAAATATGGCAAATGTTACAGTTTGTTGTTGATTGCATGGTTTAATTTCTTTAACTTAAATGAAACGTTACTATGCAATAAAATAAAATTTATTCCATGAAATATATTATTTACGATTTATGTTATGACTTGAGGACTTCTTTTCTTACAAATGAAATAAAAAATTGATTAGTCTGTAAAGTCATTTGAGATTTGAAAATGTTGAATGTCACGTTATTATTTAAATGGATGGTGTGTGTGTGTGTGTGTGTGTGTGTGTGTGTGTGTGTTGTATATAGATGACGGCAATATGTTGACGCTTAATAGATTATAATAAATACGTGCAAATAATATCAAAGCATTTACCACCACAATCTATGATTATCCATTTCTATCTGTCGGCTTTTCAAATTGTTTTTTAATTAAAATATATTTCTATTTGAGATTTTGATCTGGTTCAATTACATTTAACATTTTTATACAAATTGATTTTCCCTTATTATTTTAAACTTATTGCCAAAATACTATGCGTTACTAATTACCAAATTTTGGTCTCACTAAGATTTGATATTGTATTCGATTTTTATTCATTTATTGAAGTACTGAATAGAAGATGGAATTAAAGATTATTTCTATTGAATTGCGGCTTCAACATATCGATTTCACATGCAATTAATTAACTACATTGTAAATGCATAAATTAATACAACTCACATTTATAACTTATTTTAGTTGGAATTACAAAACAAAAAATTAAACAAAACAAAACAAATAAAATAATGACAGCAAAAACATTAATTAACAGCAATTCGTGTATTTGCTTTTATTTAATTTATGTTGAAGAAACAAAAATACAAAAAAAAAACCCAAAGAAGGTAAAAATGTAACGATAAATAAATGACAATTGAGTGTCTTATTCAACAGAAATGAAAAACGAGCGCAAAATATATCGCAATGTTTATGCGGGGAAAAAAATCCTTACTAATGGTTTTAAATGTAGCATGACTACAACCAAAAAAAAAATGTGTATCATAGATATCATGGCAAATGTCACGTACACCATTCGGTTTGTGTAAAGTGGTCTACAAATATTCACTTTCTTTTTCTTGTGACATTTTGTGACCCGAAAGCAATTCATGACAAAATCTATCACTTTACTTCATGCTAATGCTTTTTCGATCGTTTTTTATATTCAACAAGAAGCTAAAAATATAACAAAAATAAACATAAAATTTTTTACTCATAATGATTATAATTGAGATTTTTTAAGAGAGATAGAGGGAGAGAGAGAGAGAGAGAGAGAGAGAGAGTGAGAGACAGAGAGAGACAGAGAGAGAGAGTGAGAGACAGAGAGAGACAGAGAGAGAGAGTGAGAGACAGAGAGAGACAGAGAGAGACAGAGAGAGACACAGAGAGAGTATTTTTCGAACGAAATGAGTAATCAAAGTTTGATTATCAAACTCATCGAGATTATTTTTGTTTTCGATTCTACAATTGATTACGCGTCAAGCAACTTTCTATGTTTCAGTAATTCCAGCAATAAGCAATAATTTTACGTTAAGAAGCAAAAAAATTCGACCACACGCAAAGCTCTAAGCGATAAGAATTACCGCTAAATAAGTTGGTCATAAAGCGGAACGGCTAAAAACAACGAGAAACTTTATTGATAAGTTATTGTGAATGATGTTTATAGAGATAATGATAATGATTTTATTAATCATCAATAGAAAAAAAAACAAAAGAAAATCAATACATTGCGGTACTCTTGAAAAATACAATCTTAAACTAAGTGGTAAATTGTAAAATAAGAAGGTCATTCTTTTATATGAATGCGAAAAACAATGATTGCCCAATGAAAATAATTAGAAGGAAATCGACGGGTTTCAAGTTCATTTCGATTCAATGGCTATTGTACTTTACACCTATTCAGGCACAAGCACACATACACACACACACACACACACACACACACACACACACAACATTCGCACACAAATCAGTTTGATGTATGGTAATTCACCCATGATTAAAATGCCCAACAAAAATATTACAACTCATATAACTATGTGAAACAGTTGAAATGTTAAAGTGTCATTAATAATTACTTAATTATCATGAAATATTTTACAATTTAACTTACAAAATTTATAGTACAAATACATAATTTTAATCAAAATGCTAGAAATTTATGCATCAAAATTCCTAGGGGGAAATGACTCGCAGCGAATCCCAATTTATTTGCAAAAATATGATTAAAAATTTAAAGATTCGCGTATTATACTTGAAAATGAATAAAAGATTCGCATTTGATTATGTGTTAAAAAGATGCGCATAGATACGCTCGCAATTGCAAATCTCTTTGTCAACTTCACATGTAAATGAAGATTCGTAAGACTCGTAAGATTCGTGAAAATGCTTCGATTTCTCTAAAATTTTGAAAAGATTTGCAAGAGTCATTTCCCCCTAGCAAAATTCTCGAATATTCAAATGAATCAACAAACTCTAGACGTTCATACACGAACAAACGATGTTGACAATATTTCTGTGTTTGCCGTCGTTTTTTTTTTTTTTTTCTTTTTTTTTGTAGCACACTTGATTTGCGCGCGTAAAAAATTCCTTCAAAGCAATCTCAGCAGATAATAATGATAGCTGAATTGAATACCGCATGTATTGTGCGCATTTGAAAACGAAGATAAACCAGATTTGTTTTTTGATCATGTGTATGAGGAAATCAATTAGAAATCTTTAACAAGCGTAGAAAGTTAATATATATAATCAAGGCTTTACTTACGCTGGGAACATTATACTTGAAATAAATCCATCAAATGGATTTATCCGATGGTTTTGACGCTATGTTGGTTGCATTGAATTTTTTCCATTTATTTACAATGTGGCCTAATTTTTGCATTGTGGCCAATATCAAATTTGAGGCGACATTGAAAGAATTCACAATTGTTGACTTTGGCCACAATGGAAAAATTTGGCCACATTACAGATAAATGCAAAAGATGTAAAGCAACCAACGCAGCGTCAAATCCATTGGATAAATCCATCTGATGGATTTATTTCAAGCTGACGTTTCCAGCGTAAGTAAAGCTTTGTATATAATTCATATGAAGTGATACTTGTGCTTTTTTTTTGGCAATTTTTTATTTGCTTCTTCAATTCAATGTTCATTTTCGATTGATAATTCTGATTTTCAATTAAAATAGAGTAGTTATAAATCAATAAAATTAGAGCTAAAACAATAATTAGTTAAATAGAGCTTAAAATTGATTTAACTGATTCAATTTTTTTCATACATTACAACCGCGGCAACAGACCTTGAACAATTTTTTTTTTTTATTTCACTAACTCAAGAACATTACAATCTCTGTCACACTCATTAGCGGTCAACATTATATTGAAAAGAAAAAAAAAAAACTATGTTATGATTTGATTGCCATAAGCATGAATGAAAAAAAAAAAATGAATGGTGAATGTGAACTTTGTGCATAAGCGATTCCATTATGAATTGGGAAAAAAACAATCTGCGTAAAATGATGATGCGCACGTGTTCTGTTCGATACGTCATGGGTTTAAGATGTTCCCACCAGTGACGTTAATATCAAAACCAGCTCTGCTAACCGAGTCAAAGAAACTAGTTCTCAAATTTATACGTGACAGAAAAACAAATAAAAATGAAAAAAAAAAAAAAAAAAAACTTGGAAAAATAGTCGATGAAAATACAGAAAATAAAAGTAGAATTCCCTTGTATTGCAACTCCATCAAATAAATAATTCCTTTTTTTTCTTCGTATTTTGTCTACATAACCAAATGTCGGTTTTGTGACCTAGTAGCATCAAGTAAGTTCAGTATCCTCTGTCTTGTACGTTTTTTTTTTTTTTTTGTAGAGGACACGAACCATATATTTATTCAATAATAGTTCACTTAACTTAATATAAAAAATCGATCAATTATCAATTGATTGAGCGGTAATTGATGGAATATATGTCATGAAAAATTTGTTGTTTTTTTTTTTTTTGCAATGTTTATATTGAATGTATCCAAGTCGTTCTTAATTTAGCCTGTTCGAGTCGACGTCTCAACAAATAATTCATTTAATCGTGTTATAATATAACAAACATATAGCATAATTCAAATTCAATGATTGAAATTAACAATAAAAACAACAAAAATAAAACTCACAAATAAAACAGTGTGAAGGGAATGAAAAACATAAGTTGTTGCCAACAAGAAAAATCATTGTCGTAAGCAATGCGAAAAAGCATACAAAAGCCGCGGGGCCATACAACTGTAATCGGCGTATCGGCATAATGTTCAACAATACGTTCGTCAGTAACTGCGTAAAGGAAAAGAATTAGACGGTGATGTTCTGCGCTCCGTCAAATTTTTGCAGTGTGACTACGTGACTGAAACTATTCAATGAATGGCGAAACGAAATTGTTATTTTTTTTTTTTTTTTTTTTTTGCTTTTTCAGAAGCGGCATTTTGCCCATTGCATTGTATAACATATATATCGCATGTGATTATAATGACGGAACATGTTGCCATCAAAACTTGACTTCATTTACCATTGAAAAATTATTCACATGTAATGCTATCAGCATTTAGAAGATGTTGATGAAATTACACTTAAAAAAGAAAATGTTTGAATTGACATCAGAGAAAAACAAAATTCTTGTGATAGAATAACATATATTGATTAGAAATGTACGTCAATGTACGTGTTTTTAATTCAAAGCGATTTTTTTTTTTTAAAACAACAAATTTGTTTTTTTTTTTTATTTCGTAGCACAACGATTATATTATTGCGTGTAAGGGTCACAAAATATTTGGTTAAACTTTGGAAGAAGCTACCATTTACCTGAATTCAATTGTCTACGTATGCAACAATATTCAAAAACAAAAACAAAACAACAAAATTAATAAGTAAATAAAAGACATTCCAAAAATGAATGACGTTGGAAAAAGAAATTTTTCTCATTCATATAATGAGTTGCGGTGTTGTTTAAATTTCAGTGCTTTCGTAATTGAAAAACATTCTCATGCTTATCGTTTGACATGTGAAAGAAAAACGAAACGCTAGGCGTGAAAATTTGAAAAGCGTATCAAGATGAATCAAAGTACGGAACACACACACACACACGCTTGAAATTCACCGACTGTCTTTCATCTCATTTGGTTGAAAGATGAAGCAAAAGAGAAAAAAAATACAACAAAAAACAAAAATAAACAAGAAAAAAAAACCGTCCATCGTTCGAAATCAATCGTAAAAGCACTCTAACCAATTCACAACTATCTCTTTCACTCATTTGCATATATTTTCATCGTTTTTTTCTTTCGAATTTTCTATACACTTACCCCATGATGACATAACAGGTTCACTGAATATGATTATAAAAATTCCGAAAATTAAGTAACAATTACACATTTTCAATATGTTCTGTTCATAAATTTTTTACTGTTCAATTTATTGTTAAGAGAGTAAATTATTTCCACTTTTTTCGCCCTTCTTTTTCTTCGAAAACTAGATTCGAAAATTAAAATCAAATCCTTTTTGATTGTGTGTGATTGTTACGTGCACTACATTTATTTTGCAAATTTTTCATGAATTGAGAGATTAAAGCAATGAAAAATCTCTCTTTGATTTTTGGTTTTTTTTTTTTTTTTTTTTTTATGTTTTGTATTTTATACTTATCGAAAATAGAATTTAATTCAATTTTTAACAAATTTTCATTTCACTTTAACAACTATTTCAACGTATGTAAATAAAAAAAATCGTGACCGATAAAAAGTATGAAATAAATTGAAATTAAAAAGAGAGAAAGAAAAAGAAAAAAAAAAAAACAAATAATGTATGTACAAAACGTAAATTTATGTAGAAAAATTAAAACTGAAATTGAATCGAAAGAGTTTTAAAAGAAGAAATCGGCATGGATTTTCTTCGCTCTTTCTGCACAAACAGCACACCTTATTGTGACAAATGAATAAATTCAACTGATTAGCGCATGCATGCACTCTAGATATTGGCATATGACATCAAGAGCACACGATATGTGTGACGGGGTCTTTTCATGCGTGTCGTTACTTACAACGACAAATACAAACACTTATTCATGCACATAATCCATACATTCAACAAATTTTCTATTCGTTTGACATTTACGATGTAATAACTTGCGATACAGTTTGTAGCGATGAACAACAGCATGTGCTGTTCAATTTGACATTCAAGATGTTAGACCGCTCATTGGATTTTTTCTATTAAAATACACTTGACAGTTCGCTATTACTTGACAGTTCAAATTTACATTATCTTTGCAAATATGATCCGTTATATGGTTGATTTACACATTTGAAATATTATGTTTTTTTTTTTTTTTTTTTGTTTTTTTTTTTTTTCATTCATTTTAATGTACATCCGTTATTTACGTTTTTCTTTTTAGTGAAAGTTGATATTCCATTAAAAATGATTAACTTACTGAGGGATATTACTGCGAAGTCTTAAACGTTGGAATCAAACGAACTTCAAAGTATCCCTAAAAATTTTGTGTCTATGATTTACTTGAAATTAGAAAAAAAATTTGATAATTTCGAAAAGGATTAAGTTACTAATTTGAAATGCTAAATGAATAGTAAATGGTCAATAAATAGTAGAAATTTTTTTTTCAACAATATGTGCTATTTTCTATAACAATACACTTGACCGTTCAAATATGTTTGGCCGTTTATTATGCAAATATGATCCATTGTAAAAACAAGATAGAAATTCATTTATATATATATATATATATTTTTTTTTTTTTTTTCACAAAAAACAATTGACAGAAATAAAAAAGTATTCATTCAAAAATGTAAACGAATATGGAAATGAAAATGACATTAAAAATGCATAATTATATTGAATTTTTACTTAATTTACACATTTGAATTATTACATTTTTCATTCATTTATGTTGATGTTTAAGGCAAAAATTCTTAATTTTGGAAAACATTTGAAAAATACTAATAATTTCAATGACAAAAAAAAAAAAAAAAAAAAAACGTGAAAATTTTTATGAATTGTTGACCATGAGTTTGTTGTTTTTTTTTCCATTTGTTGGTTTTTTTTTTTTTTTTTTCGAAATATCATTAACAAAATTCAAATGGATTCTCATTCGTTTTAGTGAAAGTTGCTGATACAGTATCGAAAATGGTTGGCTTACTGAAATGTAATGCAATTTGATTTTCAGTAAAAATCCGGTTGATGTTTTGATCTAAATAAATAGATATCCATTGGCTTTTTCCAAGCGTCTAAAATGAATAAAAATTGAATATGAAGAAAAAAGATGTTGATTTGAAGGTTTTTATTTGATTCTGGTGGGCATTTTGTTGAATATAAAAATAGGCGAAGTTAATTAAATATTTGTAATCTTTTCTTTTCTTTTCTTTTCTTTTTTTTTTGTGTATTTATTTGTTCAGATAATTTTTTTAATGGGGATTTTGGTGACTGCAACAATACAAAATAAAATGTTTGCAATGCAAATGCAATTTATGCTTTTAACGACACGCATACGTACAAATACCAACGAAAAATAATAATAATATTAAAACACACACATACGACCAATCCAATCACTTTCAAAATATATACATATCAAAACAATAAAAAAAAAACAAAAAAACTGCCACTTGTATTTTGTTACTATCTCTCTTAAAATAGAAAAAAAAAATTGATAAATATTTTTTAGTTTGTTACCTCTCGGAGGACAATTTCGTTTGTAAGATTTGTTTGGTTACTTGTTATAAATTTGAGTTTTGGTAACAAGATTGATTTACGCTATATAGTAGATATTTCAATCCAATTATTTCTTATTAAATAAACTCTTTACAACTTAAGAAGAAAATGAAAAAAAAACAAAACAAAAAAAAAAAAAAAATGATAAAACAAAACGGAATTTCTTACAATAATAAATAAATATGTAATAATTTGATTATTATAATTTTTGTTCAAATGGTTTTTCAAAAGAAAAAGAAAAAGAAAATGAAAAAAGAAAAATCGATAGTAGAAAAAAAGTGGAAAACAAAAAATGATATTCGCCACAATGCTGCAAATATCTATAATAATTCCTATGATTTCATCAATTATCAGCAAATAAATCTCATCCTGAGCGCTACGAATTAAAATGGCTTGGCCTTATTTTTCTCGTCTTATTATCATTATCATATATATATATATATATATATTTTCTAAAGCAATAATTTCTCTTTTTTTTTTTTAAATTTTCTTTTTCTTCATTTGTTTATGGTACACATTTATACACAAGCAAGTAAACTAAGTTAATGTTTGAGAATTTAAATGACAATTGGTTCTGGTGATTTGTTGTTGTTGTTGATTTTTTTTATAGAAAAGCAAAATTTAAACAAAAAAGTTCAATTTATATATAGAATATATGTTAACCGCTTCGATTTTTCTGAAAGTCGATCACAATAAAAACAATATACAATATCTATATTGTCGTATGTTGAAATCAATATTAATAATATTTGGCAGAATAACTCAATTAAAATTTCCAAAATTATAATACAATATTTTCTCAATTTTTTTTTTTTTTTTTTTTTTTTTTAATTTTTACAAAAAAACTATTCAATATGGATTTCAGGATACGAGGCGTTCTAACAATAATGCTGTATTTGTAAGTGTGTGTGTGTGTTTATATGTATGTTTATGCGTGTTGTGGATTGACATGAATTTTTTTTAGCATTATAAATATAAAATGTATATAAAAAAAAAAAAGAAAATATGTAACGCATGTGATTGAAATCAATGTGCAAAATTAAACCTGTGAATGGTTCGATGACACAACCATCTGAATACGCTTCGCACCCGATTACAAAACCAACCGAAAATTCCGCTAACAAATGTAATTTTCGAACACCAATTTTTGATATGATCTAAAAGAAATATTGAGGACATATCAATTAAAAATGAAACCGAAAAATTCTTTGAACAATTAATGAATTTGTTTGAACGTGCTGTTGTTAGCAAGCAACAAAGAAAAAAAAAAAGAAAAAGAAAAAGAAAAATAAAAACAAAAATTGCAAACTATGGCAATATAGTTGTGAATTGAATGGTAAAAATGAAACAGTGATATATGCAGCTGTTTCAATTGAAATGGGAACGGAAATGCAAATATATCTACGTAAATGAAATCAAAAAGAACATGCACATTTAGTTGCGATCAATTAAATGAGATAAAGATTTTTACCCAATAGTGTCCATGGTGGATGGCCTCCGTTTATATATAAGACATATGTAAAACCGTCTTTACAATACCCCTTGATTGAATAATAATATGGTAAAAATGTATGCATTCGAAACCTACAAATAAACATTTAAATCAACTTTTTAATGGGCATACATTTTGAACAATTGAATTCAATTTTTCATTCGGTTTTTATCATTACTGAACAATCATTGATATTATTCAATGCATTGAATCGAATTCTTTGAAAAAAAAATATTTCTTTTTTTTTTTCTTTTTAATTTGCAATTTATAAAAAATTTGTTAAATATAGTGTAAATACCTTCTCTTTTCATAAAATAAAATGGCTGGTTGATTTGTAGTTAACACATGCAAAAATATTGCCTTGACTTTTGTCTTTTCTGTTGTCGTTAAGTAGTTAATTAATGCGTCTAGTAGTAATGATCCAATACCATTTCGTCTATACTTTTTATGAACGCCCAATGATAAAATGTAGCCAACGTCACACTCTTTGCCCATTGATTCAGGTAAAATGTCACGATCCTAATAAGTAATAACGAAGCAATCATAACAAAAAAAAAAAAAAAAAAAAAAAAAACAAGAAAGAAAAAAATGCCAGAAATTACAAAATTATCAATTAAACAAAGACATACCTCTTTATTAAGCCGAGCATATGGTTTAATTTCAGCAACAATTAATCCAATAATTGTGAGATTATAAACGGCAGCAAGAGCAAAAAATCGTGTACTAGATGTTATATCTTCATACCTAAACAAGAAACAACAAAAGAAAATCAAAATAATTATTGTAAATATTCGGCAAATATTTCTAATTATACTGAATATCTTGAAAAATATTCTAAATATCTATTAAATATATATATTCATAAAGGATTCTCTGTTCCTAGCTTCATACCATGAAAATGGATAATCAATGGGAAACCAATCTTGACACAATGTTCGCACCTCTTCCAAATCATCCGGACATAAAAAACGGAGTTGCACATCGCTTGTCACACAAAGTGGAACAGATGCATGATGTTGACCAGTTGCATTCATATCATTAATTAATTTACTATTGTTATCATTGCCATTGCCATTGGTGTTTTGACGGTACCTATTTTTGATGTACATTTTATTGAATGTAAACAATTGTGTTTGTTAACAATGAATCAAAGAATCTTTGTCGAATCATTGCATATGTTCGATATGAATGACCAACGATGCATATATGATCAAATCAAAGAGAATAAAAAATTTGTCACAAATCAGTGATACACATCAACATTTATATATTTTCCATGCGTTTTCTGTCATATTTCGCATGAGATTGTTTTTTTTTTTCTTTTTTCTTCGCTCATATTTGCCATAAATTTAAAAGATTCTTGATTTCGGTAAAATTGTAATCATTTAATAAAATTCGAAATTACCATGTGAATTGTGCCATTATATTTTGTACAGGTTTTTGTTGTAATTTAAATTAGCTCTTATGATTATTATATGTTTTGTAATTAATAATACTCGTTGACGGAATTTCTGTTAATTTTTTTTTTTTTTTTTTTAATTAATTTCGATTAATAAATTAATAAATTATATAATCGATTTAAATTACACTTGAAACGCACCGTTTCATAATTTATCAAAGAAACGATTTAAGGAACACTGAATTCATTATTTATGTCGATGTTTGGTCGCTGACAATTTCCTTGTTATTCTATTTGGTTTTATTTTTGTTTTTGGTAAATAAAGCTTGCAATCAATTTAAATGCCAAAAAATTTCAAAATTTAAATGTAAATTTCGAAGATAATTTGTTTTTGTTTTTTGTTGAAATAAAAACTTATAAAACATAAAATGTTTGTCGGTGGAATTTTGTTTTTTTTTTTTTTTTGTTTTTGTTTTTGTTTGCGGGGAGGGGAGAAAATTATTGATATTGTTTAATTTACTTAAAATCTTTCACTTTTGATTCATGCGAATCTTTAATACGACCAACATTAATGAACCAATACATTTGGCAAACAAATGACAACTCCAACTATTTACACTAGCATTAAAGTACATATTTGTCACCTATAAAGCAAAAACCAAAAACAAAACAAAAAAAAAAAAACACAACAAAATATGAAAATGCACCGTATGAATTTATTGGTTGAGTAGTGTGTTATATCAATGCACTTGTAAAAATAAATAAAAGCCAATTCTTTTTTTGGCCCTGGTATGACAGCTGATTTGGTGAGCGGTTCTATTCATACATGCATACATACATACGATTATGTGTAGAAATATGAGTGTATGTTTGTAAATGACATAGAACCGTTTCAACCGTTTCAATGGAGTGTCCAATGTAATTACATATGTATTTGTGTACCGATTACGATGAACATGACATTCATATCAAAAAACGCAATTTACCGAATCACATTTCTGTTGTGTATTACAAAAACGATTCAACTAAATGAAATTTGTTTCACACAAATTTGTAGTTAATTTTTTTTTTTTTTTTTTTTTTGCTCAATTTGACTTAAATCAATTGAAAATATACAATTAAAATATTCGTTGATATTGAATTGTATTTGAACACTTAGACAGTCCATGTAGTCAGATTGAACATATCCTTACGTCAAATATCAACTATCAATTTACTGAACTGATGATTATAATCAAAATTGAAACTCAATTTTATTGAATTGGTGAACTATCTGTGTTTTACGTATTTTGATCACTAAATCAAATCTTCAAAATGCCTACTTCAACAGTAAGTATGATCATTTATTAGGAATTTATTTTTATTTTGAAAAAAATTAAATCATTTGTAAGTTTGTAAATAATAATTTATGTGTTTGTCAAATTGTAAAGGTTGAGTTTGCAGTTCAAATGTCAGGACCAAAATGTGCGGAAAATGTAAAACAATGTTTAAATGATTTTGGTTCTGTCGATATTGATATATCAACGGGACGTGTTGTTGTAAATTCGGATTTACCATGGATTGAAATACAGGAGAAAATTGAAAAAACTGGCCGGCGAGCGGTGCTGTCTGGTTTTGGAGGTATAAACAATTCAATATTAAAATAATTTGTTTTATTTAATAAATTTTAAATTTTTATTTTTTTTATTTTGTTTTTTTTTTTTTTTTTTTTGTTTGCGTTTAATATTTTAATAAAATCAAAATAATTTTTTACAGAAAAATCCGCTGTTGCGATTGTAAAAGATTCTGTGGAGAAAATAAAAGGCGTTGTTCGATTTTCATCAATAGCAGATGACAAAGAGCAAAATGGAATGGTTGTTGATGGTGTCATTGATGGTTTATCACCAGGTTTGCATGGAATTCATATTCATGAATGTGGTGACATATCAAATGGATGCGAAAGTTTGGGAATGCATTACAATCCGAGAAAAACACGACATGGCAGTCCTGAAAATGATATTGATAATCGACATGCTGGCGATTTGGGAAATATTAAAGCAGATGAAAATGGCAGAGCCACATTTCGTTTTACAGATAAAATTGTACATGTTTCCGAAATTATTGGCAGATCAATTGTTGTAACTGAACACGAAGATGATTTTGGACTTGGAAATATGGAAAATTCATTGATTGATGGAAATTCAGGGAAACGACTTGCATGCGGTATAATTGCACGATCGGCTGGCATATTTCAAAATTTTAAACGAATTTGCGCATGTGATGGTGTTACAATATGGGATGAACGTGATAAACCAATTGCAGGGGCCAATCGAAAAAATCTATGATATTTTAAATAAACCATAGAAAATATATTTTTTATTTTATAGAATTAGGTCAATTAATATATAATTGATTGAAATCAATGCGTGATAATTGTAATAGCACACTTTTATGTGCCATTTTTATATTTTGACATCACAACACTTAAACAAAACTTATAAATAAAAATCTTTCCAACACGCATTGGAATTCAAAGCATTTTAGGTTAGACACGGGGGAATATTTTTTTTTTTTTTTTTTTTTTTTTTTTGGAATGATGGTGAAAAATAAAGCAAGTGAATATGCAGGACAATTTTTTCTTTTCTTTTCTATTTACTTTATCTTCATTCAGTTCTTCTCAGTGTGATTTCATCTCATCTCATGATATCTCATTGAATTTATAAACACATTTATGTGATACGAATGAACATTTTCCCACATACACGGATGATGCGCTATTTTGTTTTCTTTTTTTTTTTTATTCCAATTTAGGCCGGACATTTGTGTCAACCTTGAAAATTTTTATTTAAAAGACAGATTTTAAATTGATGAATGCATGGCTATTCTGACATATTTTGAGTGATCAATGAATAGAAATGACCGAAATAGAATAATTGATTAATATAATAATATGATTCATGATAATATTGTTCATTTCACAATTAATTTGGAATATAAATTCAGTGTGTAGCTGAAAAATTGTATTTGATATTCACAATTGGAAGTCAGTCAATTCAAAATGAAACTGTTTAATATTTTGCTAGTTTTCGTTGGAATATACTTGGAATGTCAGGTAACACCAAGAAAAATTCCTTTTTTTTAAAAAAAATATATTCTTAAATTCGAGCGTCATATTTAGATGAAATTATAATAAAAAAAAAAGTAATTTTTTTTGTGTATTTGTTTGTATGTCTAAAGTCATTAAGATGTCGCACTGATGATGGTCCAACCGAAGAAGATATAAAAAAAATTATTCGAATTTGCATGCATAAAGTGGGTGAAAATGATACAGAAAATAACTACAGTGACGAGTATAGTTCAAATTCTGAAGAAGATGAAATATCAACTAGCACCTCAATTGATAGACGGAATTTTAATCGAAATTATCAAAATAATATGCCAAATGATCCATATACAAATCCCAACTATAATATACAAAACAATAACTGGAATAATCCGAATTGGAATCATCCAAATAATTTTGATGGCAATGGCAATGGCAATCAAAGAACGTATAATAATCAATTTCAAAATTACAATTCCAATTCCAATTCCAATCCAAATTCAGGTTACAGTAGAAGTTATAATAGTAATAAAACAACATCCAGCAACAATCAAACCGAACAAGATCGAGCATGCTTAGTGCATTGCTTTTTCCATGAATTGAAAATGGTAAATTGAATAAAAAAAAGAAAATAAGAAAAATTGCAGGTAAATCGTGGGAAATTTTAATAATTCTATTTTTTTCCCCCCCCCATTGATTCCTAAAAAAAAAAGACAAACAATGAAGATTTTCCAGAGAAGCGGAAAATGCTGCAAATTCTCACGAAAGATATTCGAGAAAAAGAGGTGAGAGAATTTTATGTGGACTCAATACAAGAATGCTTTCATGTGATCGATAATATGGATAGTTATAATAGGCGAAAAAATAAATGTGATGTGGCTTTTTTAATCATTGAATGTTTAACTGAACGTGCTAAAACAAATTGTGAAGATTTCAACAACGGTATGTTGTTATTTTAATCAGTTTGAGTTTCATAAATAAATTGAATGAAATACTTTCGGTGGTGGTAAAAGAAATTTTTTTTAAACGATTGGCATGTGTTGTTGTTGTTGTTTTTTTTTTCCTTTGGTCGCATCTAAATGAGTCATTATTTTGTTTTTATTTTTCTCTATCTGAAAATAGTTTTGTATAACATTGAATGAAAAATGTCATGATTGACAGATTAAATTGGAATGGAAATAAAACGAGCTATAAATTATCGTATTTTTTCTCATGTTTTTTTTTATTATTTCTAGCGGAAGAAGAAGAAAAAAAAAATGCGAGATATTTTTGCAAAAAATTTCAACGAAAAAAAAAAGTATTCAATAAATCGATTCTCTGCAAATGTGGTTTCGCCTTCTTTCAATCTTACTAGGTCATCAAGAGGTCTTCTTCTGTGTTTTCATTCATATTTTTATATTTTTTTTTTTTCTTTTTCTTTTTCGATTTAGTCGTTTATCTCTCTTGCTGTTTTGCCATATTTGGGTGTGTGATAGGCTAAGTTTTTTAGTACATTTTGCTGGGATTCTTTCCAACAACTTGATACCATACTGTTTGTAGTGATACTTTCGATTATTATACATATATGAATATTGAATAATATTATAAAAAAAAAAAAAAAAAAAAAAATTTCATTTCTTCGATAAAAAGTGTCACGAATAATTCAGATGAACAAATGAACCTACTCTCGTAGAAATATTTTACATTCCTTTATCGATTGAAATCTGATGATTATAACGATTCAAGTAATTGTGAACTCAAATGGCCATGATTAAAATAAATATATTTGGAACAAAATACTTGAATTTTTTTTCTTCATTCATTCATTCATTTGCATCTAATGTAAACAATTGTATAATGAATTGAAGATATGCCAAATAAAAATGTGAAATTGTACCGAACACATTGTGAAAAATTGTACTGAGTAATTGTCCACTTGTGTCCAATTCATTTGTCCGATATCACTTTATCCCTAATTCAAAAAAAAAAATCTTGTGGAATTTTAATGCGGATACTTTCACTGGAATTTATCGGATAACAATCATTGTGAATTTTTTTTTTTTTTTTATGATCAAGGCCAGTAATTTATTAAAACAAAATCTCCAACATCAATGAATTGTTAAAGACGAAATCAACGTGAAAATCAGCATTGATATCGAAATAATTTAAATGATTAATAAACGAAAATGTGCTACTCTTCAAATTGTATTGAAAAGCTTTTGAACGGTAATTTATCGAAAATCGAAAAAAGTGTGCTTGCAATCAAGATGGTTAAAAGTGTGCTTGCGGCATTCATTACAGCTTAATTTGTGTCAATATTTATTATTGTTGAAGTTCACTTGTTATTTTCGTCAAGCTACTTCACAAAAAAAAACAAAAAAAAAAAAAAAAAAATTATGCAAGTGACTGCAGATCCTTTTATACAAATGTAAAATGAACAAAATGAATTTTAATGAATGAACGTAGTCATTTATTCATAATCAATTTCCTACACTATCGATGAAGAAAAGATTTTAATTTTATTTTTGCAAATAAATCCAACTATTTTCTCGATTTAAGTCAATTATATTGATTGATTATTTTCTTTAGAAAATGAATTTCAAAATTCCAAAATAAAACTGATGACTGTATAAACTGAATAAATATGCAAACGAAGATGATGAAGAAGAAGAAAAACACACACTCGACTGAAATGAAAATCCCAAAGGCAACAAAAAAAAAAAAAAAAAAAAAAAACAAAAAATTGGGTGGGATTTCCAAGATAAAATTAAAAGATAATGCAAAAAAAGCTCAGCATATATACATTTTTCTTTTATTTCGGTTCACTATATAGACATTTATTTATTAATATTTCTTAATATTTCCTTGTCAATTGGTAAAATCGTCGCCATCAGTAATACATGATACAAAGAAATTAAATTGCTTGAAAGATGTTCACATGTTATTCTTCATTTTTCATCATATTTTATCTTCATTTGTTTTTTCTTTCATTTTTCTGCTGTTTCCACAAAAGTTTTCATTTTTCTTGCTCTTTTTTTTTCAATTTTGTGCAATACCTTTAGACAGTCACACATAAATGTGTGTGTGTGAGTGTTTTTTTTGTTCATAATAATGTTGATACCAAAATGATTTGATGAGCCCAGTATACACCATGCTCTTTAACTTATTTGCGAGTAAGATGAACCGAATGCTTCTTCTTTGCACATAACATTATGTATTGAATTGGCTAATTCTACAGAAAAAATATCTCTTTCAGTGTTGACTGTTTGTATGGTAGCAGTGGATCGGCGTCATCGAGATTCAACGAGTGGTATGGATAGAGGCACAGTTATACGATCACATACACCGTGTAACAGTTGTATCTTTTCGTCTAGTATAATCAGTACTGTAGTGTCTTTCATGCAGACAGCAACACAATTGCGAGCATCAAAATCTCTTGTTGTGCAAATTAAACATCATTTTGATTGTTTCGAATATTCGACTATTATTATTTGAGACAATAATTCACATATATAAATTTGTGATATATTTTTCAAGTTTTTAGAAAAAAAAAATTTTTTATTTTTGGATACCTCATTTGGAATTTTTTTTTTTTTTTTTTGTTTTTTACATAAAGTTCAGTGAATACATTTTTCCATTGGATTTCATTAATTTCCTTTTAATTTGGATTAAATTTCAACAATGCATTTGGTAAGAAAAATTCAAAAAAAAAAAAAAAAAAAAATAAATATTTTTTGTGTTATTTGCGAGCGAAACAAATTAAATCGATCAATGTTCTTGTTCAAATTGATTTTTTTTTTTTTTTATTCAGACCATTTTCAATGAATTTTAAATAAAAACCGTTGCAAACATCTTAAAAGATGTCAGAAAGAAGAAGAAAAAAAAATATGATTCAAACGCCTAAAGAAATCTGAAACAAATTTGCTACATTTGTCTTGAGTTTTCCACATTTTTTTTTTAATATCCCTAAACAATTTTAAATTATATTTTAAGTGTGTTTATTTTGTTGCAAGTTAATTAATTTGAATTTATGCACCTTTGTATGAGCGTGATAATTTTAATATTTTGTTCTTCATATGTGAATGAAAATTACTTGATCTTCTTCTCAACCCAAAACTGATCTGTTTGTGTTTTGTGTATCTCACAGTAAAATATACACATCATAACACTCTATCAAATCCAATTATCGCTTTTCACATACTTTTCTTTTCATTTCATTTCTTTTTACCATTTCGCATACTATTTTTTTCTAATTCATCCCGTAGCATTAAAAATATTACGGTGGAAAAAAAAGAAAGAAATAAAAAGAGAAAGAAAGAAAAAAAAAAAGAAAAAAACAGTCGAGTCGCCAAATTAATACGCTGTTATTATTAGTACCCGTACACTTGGGCTTGATTTTGTCATTTGTTGTATGGCAGGAAAAGGTATGCGCAACTTTTTTTTTTTCTCAATCTTTCTTAATTTCATTTTCATCGGTGATGGAATGATTCGAATACTGTTCAAAGTAGCTTATGGACATTCTTCATTTCATTTCACACAAATTTCCTTACTAATTATCTGGCCACGACTTGACGCTTTGAAAAATATCCAGTAATGCTTTTATATAGATAACTCAAACGATTTTTATATTTCGCATCTCGAGATTCGCATTTGCGAGAAATTGTCAGGTGAATTGTGTGAATCATGGTTCATCAAGAAATTGTGATGCACACTTTTTTTCTTTTTAATCAATTGTTGGGTTGGATTTTTTCTACAAATTCAACATTTTTTTTTGTTTTTTACATTAATTAAACTTTTCATTTGTATAGAAAATGAATACATTTGGCTGTAATAAAATGTAAATTATTCCGTTTTAAGCTTAGAAATGATTTGAACACATTTATTTATATAACGAACATTTGAGGCACATTTTTAATCAATTTTTTCCTTACAAAATGTCTTTTGCATATAGATCTAAATAATTTTATGTAAAAAAAAAAAATGCAATCGTCGATAGATATTTGAGAAACAATATGAGTTCAGTCGTTCACTTCTTTGAATAGATCATTCTATTTTGTGGGTTATTTATGGAGTAAATGAATGAATATATTCAATCTATCTGGGCTCCTTGAAAATGATGAGCGATTTCAATGAAAAATATGTAAATTGTGATAAAGAAAAACTCTATTGAATTGAGAGTAACCCCTTGTTTGCATTTAAAATTGGTGCAATTTCTAGCCCGTAGTAGATTGACGTGAGAATATTATCTAATTTTGTTGATTCAAGTTTCGTTATGCACGGTGTCAATAAAGGTAACCGATCTACAACACTAGCACACTTCACTGTTCATCATTCGGCTTTTTTTGCACAGCTCCATAGCTCAACTGCACATGCCGAATATAATTTGGCGTTCAATTTAATAAAAGTATAATCACATACTAACTGCCTCAATTTTTTTTTTGCTTTTTCTGTTTTTTCTTCTTCTTTTTCGATTTGCTGTTGTTATTGTTGTTCCCTATTGTTTATTATGGTCCGCAAGCGTTATCTTTGAACATTCTGTTAGAGTCGTGTATGTAAACTGATCTCACTTCGGGGCAAGTGGTTTTTTTTTTTTTTTTTTTGTTTCGATGAAGAATTTCAAGTGTGTACTGAAGCCGCTCGAATGCCAGTCGAAAATTTATAATCAATCAGAGTTGAAGAATGTTTTTCCATGGAATGTTCATAGCTACCGTGATTTAAGTCGATCCATTTATTTTATTTTTGAAGGAAAAAGAAAAAAAAAAAAAAAAAAAAGAAAAAAAATGGCAATTTTTCGTTAGCGGCATAAAATAACGGACAACAATACGGTTTGATCGTCTTGTTCAATTTTAATTGCCAATAAAATTACTATCGAAAATGCATTTGGCTTTTTCTTTCTATTGTATCCATTCATTCTCGAATGTAAGTGCCTTCTGGTTCCACCAATTAAATGCTTGTTCGAAAATGTACGGTAATATTTTGTTTCATCTCTTTATGTTTGCCAATTGTTTTGGCATTATGAGACTAATATATGCAATAGATCAATGGCTGTAAATTTAAATTCGATCGTTGATCATGTATCATTCATTTTCGATGAATTTTTCGGGCATATTTTCTTAAAATCATAAACATTGAACCAAACAAAAAGAGCACTTAAAATGCCACTCAATTAAGCAATTAGTACCTCATATTCATACTATACAATGGTATGCTCATTATCGCGCTATCGAAATTCAGCGAATTGATCATTGGTAATTTACATTCCAATTTTGCCGTCAATGATGCTAATGCATCACAAATAGGCACGATCAAAATTCATTTTCGATCCATTAACAACATAAAATTGACTATCAATGATTGACAAATTAAAATCATTAAATACAATGGTTTTTGTTATTTGATTTTGATCAACATTAGAGTGTTCATCTTTAAAAAAGAACATGACAATACAATATGCTAGTAATAAGTAATAAGTAATATCTGCCCACAAATAACACTTAAATAATATTCAAAATCACATTTACTTCGTGTATACGATCCGCTAAATTTAGATTAATATTACACAATACAAAACATTGTAAAGGAGTATTACATTTGTTTATAAATTATCAATAGCAATGTCCTGTGACACAATATGATGTGACAATTTAAAAAGGCATAAACAAAATACTCTTCTTTTGTTAATAAAATATTTAGTTCAAGGTTAATTTCATTCAACCATAATGTCGTAATGTCAACTAATTGCCGCAAACTGATCACTCATCTTTCAGAATCAACACCGTTCAAAATTGCTCCCTCGCATAAATAATTGGAATGACATTTGAATGGTAAATGTTGGGTGTCACACAAATTGTTATCCCATAAATGACTATGTGTTTATTATTTGCTTGTGCGGAATGTTTTGCATCACATTAAAATCCACTAAATAGTTTTGCCAATTGCGGATATATATATTCCATTTTAATATTTTATTTTTAGAATTGCATTGAAATGGTTTCATTGAAAATTTGCAATTTATCGCTTTTTAAAATGTACAATTCATCGCAAGAAAAAAAAAATACCAATTCACCTCCTCTACTGATTTATGCAATTATGTCGTCCAATGATGATGATGCAATAAGGAAATTTTTTTTTTGCTTCTTTTCGAATAAAAATCTCATTGACTATCACAAATTAACACTTTACAAGTGCGTTGGATTATTTACCAAAAATTATACTTAAAATATATTTGCTTTCAATGAGCATCAAATGCCAATGATTTTGAATAAGAAATAATAAACGATTTAAGTTGCGTGAAAGCGATGAAATAAAAACAAATTAATTATTTGTTTATTTTTATGATGAAAAACCACTTATAATCAGCTACATGATGATTTCTCCATTAACTGATTCAAGCAAATTATAAACAGCATGATGGCACAGTCAGAGAGTGTGCCAATACATTTTGACCAAAAAGAAAAAAAGAAAAAAAATGTGTTTTAGACCAACCGCTAGCTACAAATAATAGTAAATTCATATCACAGACCCCAGCATACATGCAAACACACACATACTATAGGAATATAGACAATTTAACATACATTTAATCAGCGCACAATCATTTTAAATTATAATTCCATTTTCACCTTTACTTCATCATATCATTTGTTTGTTTATCTAGTTAGTAGTTGAATTTTATATTGATCCAAACAAAACATCGGATAAAAGTCTATCTAAAAAAATATAAAGGGCTCGATTTAAGCATATTTTCATTTCCATAGCATAGTGATTGAATAAATACCGCATGATCATCATATCAACATCATCATCATCATCATGAAAATGATGATGAACAGCAACAATGTTCAAACTGCAACGAAACAAAACAAACAAACAAAAAGAAAGAAAAAAACTCGTAGAAAATATTGCTCGGCGTTCAATTGAATTGAACTAGTACAATGGATGCAAAAGTGAAGAATTCGTTCCGGGATATATGTGTAAAACATAATATGTACTGATAAATTGGCAATTGTGGTTGTATGTTCGCTTGATCATACATATTGGCGGCTCTTAAACAGAGCAATTTCATTTGTTGCGATATTATAAAGGCGATAGAGTGTTTTGTTTTGCCGAAGACAAGGGGAAAAAAGATTAGAAAAGAATTTAGGAAAATGTAAACAAAGGCATTCAATGTGTGTGAGTGTTTATGATGCGAGCTAGCGAGCGCATCTAATATTTGTATAAATAGCGTACGATGAAAAGCGCAAATTTTTCAATAGGAAGCTAATAAATATAAAATTTACTTTTTACACTGACGTAAATCCTCAAGAAGTGTGCGGAGTGAGTGATTACGTATATTAATAAAAAGAAAATTTCTTCTTTTTCTTCTTCTTTTATTTTTTTTTTTCTTCTTTTTTTTTTTGAATAATTTTCTTTCATTTTGTGTCTGCGCTTTTTTTTCGCTTGTCATAAGCAATACCAAAAACTTTAGATAGGTAAGACAATTAGAAGCTATTAGCACATTTTGTGTTTGCTATTTTGCGTATGCCATTTTCGCCGATGAATAATATGATGAGGAAAAAACACAACGGCAACATGACATGGGTACACCGCAAAATGCAAAACGCAAATCACGGAAAAACATTTCAAATGCATTGAATTTTGTGATTTAAGAGCATATATTTCTTCCATGTTTCGTATGTCTGACATCATGTTTTACATACTGAAAGGTGTAGATTTTGTCAGCTCGACACCTTCGACTCAAAACTGTTACGACACATCACAATACCCGTAACGTATACCATTCATGCCATTTCTCATTTCGCACAATTCTTCATGCGCACCCAGATTCATTTAAAATAGCAATCCATCCAGTCAGCAATATGAAGAAAATCTCTCACATCCATTGTCTGTCCTAGTCAAGACCATC
The DNA here is from genome assembly GCA_029041755.1 of Resseliella maxima. Lineage (NCBI taxonomy): Eukaryota > Metazoa > Arthropoda > Insecta > Diptera > Cecidomyiidae > Resseliella > Resseliella maxima. The sequence continues at coordinate 488,037 of JAQOWM010000718.1, read as the reverse complement.
GTTTCACATTCATTCTCTCTCAATCTTTCTCTTTCTCTCTCTCTCTCTCTTTGTCTCTCTTTCTCTCTCTTTCTCTCTCTCTCTCTCTCTCTCTCTCTCTCTCTCTCTGTGTGTTTTTTTGTTGCTTTCCTCTCTACTTTTCCCAACATTTCATCTGTTCGTTGCATTTGGAGCGGTGCATTAATTTGTGAACAATGAAACTTATAATTAAAATTATGTTAGAATCGTTATGAATTGTATGTAAAACTTTTGCTATAATATTTATTATGAGTGATCTGTTTCATTTTTTTTCCCCGTTTCAAATCGTATTATGCTTACAGCAGCCTATATTATTTAGCATAATTCCAATCAAGTGTATACAATCTTCAATGTTTCATTTCCATAGACTTTTTTATAAGCAAAATATTTTCCATTTAGAAATTAACTAAGAGGAATTTTACATATTTTTCAATACAATGTTGTCTGAATGTTGCTAAAAAAAAAAAAAGAGATTAGTTGACAAAATCGATACTTAAATAATTTCTTCATTAGAAATTGAGATCACTTTAGATAAGATTAATGAAATGGAAATTGGGCTCATCAATTTTGGTTGTACAAACGTACACGTATTCAGTTAGATTAATTTATCATCAAAATTAACTCGATTTCATACAAAAATTATAATGAAACTTTATAAAATACACGGGAAAATGACTCAGCGATAAATTGTAAAATTATTTTTTTCACGTTAAAAAAAAAATACTTTAAACAACTCAATCTCATATGAGAAATCATTAATTGTATTCATTTTTGGATAGAAAATTTAAAATTTTCTTTTAAAAATTACCATCGATCGAAATTCATTTTTTTTTTTTTTTTTTACTTTTTACACAAAAGCGAACCAATTTTCGAAAAATAAAAATCAATCCAACTAAAATAATCAATCCGGAATCATTAGGTTTGCTACAAAGCACTGTTAACCTTACACAATAATGAAATTATGCGAAACTGATAGACATGAGTGAATAATGTCTATTAAAAACAAATGAGAAAATGAAATCCATTCACTCCCGCATTTAATTTGATTACTTGTAAATTTTTTTTTGTTTTTTTTTTTTTGATGAGCAAAAATGGTTTTAAAACACACAATATCATTCGCGCTATGATAATGCGGTGGACAACTGACATCGGTCAGCTTGTAATTCTCAATCTACAGCTCAAAGTAGTTTATACCACTTTTAATGACGATTCAAGCCAATGTTTGTATCAAAACATTGTTGTTTGTTGTTGTTGTTGTTTTCTTTGGTTCATTGTTTTTCCATTCGTCACGACATTTCACCTTAATTCTTATTTGATGTGTTGACTCTATACAAATTCCAGCACAATAGAATATTTTGACAGACGTATTCAATATGAATATCCGTAGACGAAAGGAAAATGTGCATAGAGGGCGAGAGCGAGAGAGAGAGAGAGAGAGAGAGAGAGAGAGAGAGAGAGGAGAGAGAGAGGATGCGGGAGAGGTAGAGAGACAGGGAGAATAAAGTATTGTTACATTGTCAAATAGTAAACAAATAAAATAGACAGTTATGTGGCTTTGAATGCGCATTACAATTTGATTGGAAATGAAAAACATTTGTTTTTCGTTACTGTAATAGATACACAATCAATGTTGAACAAAGAAAGCATGAAATCATTGTCCCAGTTTCATAATCTTCATAAAATGTGCAAATATGTTGTGCGTGTATTTACACTGTGCTCATACAGTACATTGCCACTTCAATGGACATTTCAGGTACACATCAAATGGTTGTAGAAAAATAAATCGCCGCATTTAAAACGGAACAACACGTACTCTAAATAGTGGCCAAGATGAACGAACGAACGATCAATATTGCATTGTCAGCATTGAAGCGCAACGTCATCATCATGATCACGCCATCTAATGCAATCCCATTTAATTTCGATACATGTATCTTTAATAAGTGAATATTTTCTGTGTATTTTAGCTCATACATATTTATTCCATTCGTTAACATAACTTATTTGCTTATGATCAAGCGCAACATTTTTCATCTTCATTTTTGCCTTGTTGTTGTAAAAATCTAATGCAAATAGACATAGGCACAATTCGAATCAGACACTTCAAAATGAAAACGAAATGTAAACCAAAATGAAAGTGAACATTTTCAAGTACTTCAATAATTAATAAATTTATTCAAAGCACAACTCTGACTGTGACTTATTGTTTAATTTCAACCTTTTATTTTTGTTTTTTGTCTTTTTTATTATTCAAGTGCGTCTCTCACGCACTGTGAATCACGCCAACACAAAATCATTCAAGTATCTTATATATTTAGTTTATTCGCAATACAAAATGCATTAAAATAGATGAACAAAACATATGATTTTTATTTATTTTATGAAATATTGCTTCTTTTCATACAAGTTTATTTTGATTTTGTAAATTATTTTCGCAATAGGTTACATTTGAAATGAATTTTTAAACACTTTTTTCTCTCTCTCTCTCTCTCTCTCTCTCTCTCTCTCTGTCTCTCTGTCTGTTCATTTTGTGTTTGTTCAATGGATATTGAGCTTAATATCAATTGCATCTCAGAGAAAATACCAAACATCTTCAAAATGTACCAATTTTTTATATATAAATTTGTATGAATTTAAAAATTTTGGTAATGTTAGACATATAAATGGCTTTTCCCGTAACGAAGGATACCAACAAATTGTAAGGCTTTCAACGATATAATTGAAGATCTTCACTAAAAATATTGTATCTCTCGTAATACCTAAAATTGAGTTTTTGTTTTAATTTTTTATAAGGAAAATCTTATGCGTGAGAGAAACAAAAAAAAAAAAAAAAAAAAAAAAAAAGTTGAAACGCCCCAAAATGTGCCAGAGTTTACAATGATGTCTCGGAAAAGCGGTCAACGTACTTTAAGAGAAGAGAGAAAAAAAAATCCACCAAAAATTTTTCATCGATTAATTCCACACGAAATTGTGGGCGACCAATCATTTATTATGACTTTCGCCTTTTGAATCGTATTCTTTTTCCGAAATCGAAATCTTACTCATCCGCATACGCGAATGGCACAATTCCAATAAAGAAAGCACTAAAGCGATATATTGCTTTCGATTTCACATTGTGTGAATAAATTGACAGCGGCCGGTTTGATATTTTTTTTTTTCTGTTGCTTTTTCGTTGGTTGCTGCTTATAAAATAAATTCTTAAAATAACGAGCAGTGTAGCAGTGTGTGAATGTATTTGTATGGATTATATTGAATATGTGATATGATAGTAAATTGCCGTTCTAACATTCACAACCGTTATGATCGAAAGGTGGAAAATGAAACGACGGTAAATGTTAAATATGGCCAATGGCCAAAAAATGTCTTCGAGTCAATTGATTTGCATCGCTGCATGTTCAATTCAATTTTTTTTTTATCTGTTCGATTAACATATTTGTTTGGGAATTTTATTACAAAATAAAATAAAAATCGAAAATATAATCAATATTGCAATACGTTTCAGGTATTATGCTTTTAAATCAGTCTTATGTTTTTATGTTTATTTCTTGTTTTTGTTTTCAGAATTTTGAACTAATACTAGTGATAACTGAAGTAAAAATCAAAGTGAAAAAAAAAAAAAATACACAAATGAAACCTATGCAATGATTTCAAAACAATTCTTCACATCTCCGAAATCAGGTTTGCATCATGTTCATGCCATCAATAGATTGAAGAAGAGAAATTTTGTATAAATTATCAAAATTTTGTTTTCAATCCGGTATTTTATCGGTGCTGATGTCGATCATATATGAAAATTATACGATTTTTTTTCCTTCTTAGTGTAAATTAAATATATCGATTCATTCATTTTTTTTTATTTTTTCATTCTTTTGAGTGAAATCGTTTATCGTTTTCATAGATATTTAGAAAATCGTAATTTATCACCATGCCTCAAGTTGGAATTCTTTTTGATATCCAAACACTGGTTATACGCAACCTACAAGATTTTTATCGAAATATACAGTATGCATCTCATTGGTCTAGATAATTAAAGCTTTTTTTTTCCTCTCTTTCTTTCGAGAAGATTAACTCGTTTTCTATTGTTCGCGGTGTGAATATCGCATATTTAAAAGAAAAAAAACCGGCTAAGCTTTGCTGAAAATCAACAAATTTGGCTTTGATTTCAACTCCAACATTTTGACGAAATTGATCGTAATTCTAAATAGTCGCATTTGATTGCAAAACAGGAAGCATTAAAATCGTGTGCTGAAATATCAATAACATACCATTTTTGATGGCGGCAAACAACTGAAGATGATTGGCATCGTGAATAGATTTAGATTGTTTTGATAATAATCGTGGCTGAACGAAATGCCTGTGTTACAATGATCAAAAACCAAAAGATATTTCGTGATTAGCCTCGATAGTATATCCAATTATTTGGTTTTGATTTCAATACCCATTTCTTTCTCTGTCTCTCTCTCTCTCTCTATATATATATATTTCTCTCTCTCTCTCTCACTTGCTCTCTATCTTTCTTGCTCTCTCTCTCCCTCTCTCTCTATCCCTCGCTCTCTCACTCTTATTTTCTTTTGAAACACAGAATAGAAGATTATTGCCATGAAAAATGGCATATCCTTCGATAGTTCCTTATTATAATGTGTGTGTGTGTATTTTTTTTTTCTTCGTTTTTTGTTCCGCTTTAAAATAGACTTGTAAATGATTTATTTGAATTACATTGGTAAATCGAACCGATTGTTTAATATGATAATATATGAAATGATAGAAAACAATTTGATGTCATTATTTTACACTTGAAGAAACGTTTAAAGTAAATTTCAACTATTGGCAAATTCTCACAGTTTCGTCGAACACATATTTTCATTGAAAATATAACGGAATTTTTGTTTTTTCTTTTACTTTCGTTTTTCGTTTTCTCGTTTTTTATAAAAGTGAAGAAAAAAAACAACAAAAAAAAAAACAAGAAATATTTTCCTCATGTGAAACTGAAGATACATTAAGGCAAATAACTTGACCATTAATGACGTTGAGATGGATGAAAAAGAAATGAAACCAACACACATTTGTGCACATATTACGCTCGATTTTTCGCATATCACCTTCAATCGCTTAATAATTATTTCGCGAGAAATTTGAGGAAAAAAAAAACTTGAAGAAGAAAGAAGAAAAAAAAAAAACAAAACAAAATTTGTAATTATCAAAATATATACATGAATCGAACGAAACGGTACAATACCGATGTTTTTCCAATCAATCAAAATGCGATCCCTTGATACATTCCAATTGTTTTTTTTTTTTTTTTTTTGTATTTCTTGTATATCGGTTTCTCTGTGGATGCTCATAAAAATACGTCTAAATTTCTCTCGAAATCCCTCAGTCCCGGCAACCGTTCAATTCGCAATTCACCAAATTCAATATTATTACATGCCAAATAACATCATCGTTATGGTCAGCATTTGCGCATTTTTGTACACACTTTTCTGTATAATTATTTCAACTCTGAGTTTGGAATATTTTTTGAATTCACGAAAAAAGAAAAAAAAAGAAAAAAAAAAACATCAACTTGGTGCAAAATCACATATATACACTCTATGATTAGTTATTGAAAGAGTAAGAAATGCTGGTTTTGCATTTATGACAAATGATATGATTCAATTTCTTGATTGAAAACAAAATCGCCAAGTCAGACAAGACGCGGTTGTGTAAAAAACAAAAAAAAAAAAAATACAACTTATTTCGATGTCAAGAAATATGTGCGGGCTAGAGCAAAGTTTACAATTTTACTAACTTCATTTAGCTGGTTTTGAAACCATCGACATATTGAATGATCGTAACAGAGAATCCAAAAAAAAAAAAACAAAATCGTGAACATTTATGATGAAATTGATAAAGAACATGCTTGTCTATAATATTGAATGAAGAAGTAATAAATAAACGACGAAAAAAACAATACGAAAATGACTTATGCAAACGGGTGCTTGACACGGATATGCAATTTCATAATGAAAAAAAGAAAAAAAAAAAAAAAAAAAACAATTCCGAAAAAAGGTAAAGAAGAAGCTAAATGTTTGGTCATGTTATTACATTATTTAAATGGTTAAAAATCAGTTTAAATGACCTGAAATAAAATTTGCGTATAATAATGAAAAAAAAAAAAAAAAAAAAAATTTCTTGAAAGAAAAAGAAAATGCCGGTAACTCATCACTGGACATGAGCATGGATTGCAAATTAAATTGGCTGCATTGCCAACAATTGAATGAAAGTGATGCGTAATTTGCGTTCAAAAGTGAAATTTTATACATCGATTTTATTCGTTTTGGATAGTCTTCAATATCATCATCTTTTTTTTTTTAATTTTACAGTTTTGTTTTGACTGTCTTTTTTTTTATATATATAAAAATTCGAACGGGCATACTCACACAATATTATTTACGTTAGCCGCTCACAGATTATTTTTTTTTTTTTCACCATAAATTTTTATTAACCAAATGTAAAGAAGCATAAAAATCAGACAGTAATTCAGAAAAGTATGCGCGTAAGCATTTACGCGCGTTCATAGAGAAAATGCCATCGGTCAGTTTCACATTCAACTCGATTGTTGACGCTGTTCTCTTTTATGTTGTGAATTTTATATGGTTGGTTGTGTGTGTGTCTGTGTGTGTGTGAAGTTCATCTGTCGCATTGCTTTCTTCTTAAATCATCGACACTTGCGACACAGTATCACATTCAATTGGAAAAGAGATATCTTTTGTGACTTGTTAATCACAATAACATCTTCTCCGATTACGGTGTATCGGATTTTTTCTTTTTTTTCTCGTGTTACTCTCTCGCGATGGTCTCTTTGATTATTACCTACGCGAACTAATTACTTTCGCTTTTCACTCTGCCATGTACCTTTTGCACATGCATTTAACGTAAATCATCAAACAAAGCACACACTGAATATTAATGATAAATACCTGGCAATGAAAATGAATCATTACATCGTATAACCATTTGGATTCTGCATTGAAGGGCCAGAGTTGAACGTTTTATTGACAGAGATAAGTTGATTGTTGTTATTTTTTGAAAATTTAGCTATTACAATGTTCTTGATTTTGTTGTTGTTGTTGTTGTTGTTGTTGTTGTTGTTGTTGTTGTTGTTGTTGTTTTTTTTTTTTTTTTCGCAAACTGATGACTTGCACTTGACCAGTTTAGCCTAGTTTGACTAATAATTTTTCCCAATTTTTTTTTCGTTATTTTTTTCATTTCTCAACATAATGAAAGCACACGCTCATTCTCATTACCCATCACATCAATTTCAATGTATGCGCAAATCCATCCATTTCACTAGATAATTATTTATTTCCCATTTCATATTCATCATAGATGAATATACACATCTTATGTGCCTTTGCCTATCATATGTGTGTATGTGCATTTTAGATGCTCAATTACAAAATAATAAGTAATTGTTTATGATGAATATTGGAGAAGATAGGCTGAGTGAGAGAGAGAGTGGATGGTGGGAGAGACTGAGCAAGAAGCCGAGCAACATAGAGGGAACAAAGAAAGAAGAAAGAATGAGAGAGAGAGAGAGAGAGAGAGAGAGAGAGAGAGAGAGAGAGAGAGAGGGAGAGAGAGAGAATGAACGTTTGCAAGAAAAAGAGTGTCTGAGCCATGGAGACAATGAAAAATAGGCATCTAAACTAAAATTGGGCGCACTCAAATAGTTCGTCAAAAAGTACAAAATCATCAATGGGAACAATAATTTTGTTGAAACTGTTATACATTTTGATTTCCTATTCCATTGTTTGGTTGCAAAAGCATTTATAATCAACATTAGGTTTAAAACATTTGATTGAAGTCATACGAGCGAAACTGTTTCGTGAATTTATATTAAAATTTTATATTTTATCTTCATCCACATCATCCACATCATCATCATCATCATCATCATTACAATCAGCCAAACAGTAGCACATCTGATGGATACTAAAAATGACATCATCATGATTGATACATAAATATTTGAATGAATTCAACAGGTTGCGCTTGTGCATAAATAACATAATTTCCAAATGAATAATAAACTCTTGACATTTTCACAACAAAATAATTACCAAACACTGATAATGAGTCAGTTAAAATGAAAACCATATAAAGACGGCGCATATGTTAAGCATATGGCTTAAATGCTCTCAACATAGACAATGACAGGCTCAAATTTAAATTGAAATGAAAAAAAAAAAACAATGAAAAAGTTGTTTGCTTTTCCTTTCAGATCATAAAAAAAAAGACTTGAGTGTACAGTTGTGATACGTGATACATGATAATGATTGATAGTTTAAGTTGAGTGATGTTTCTAAGTTGTGCTGAAAACAATCATATGAATTACACCCAATTTATAAATAATCAATTTTAAAGAGGAGATAAACATAAAACCATTGTCAAGACATAGATATTTGTCGAACAGAGTTTTTGTTTTTTTTTTTTTTCGTTTCTTCTGTTCCGGGCATAAATATTTGCATGTTTTGCCGTTTTTAAATTGTTATGTCAATTTACTGTCACTCGATGAGCTTGGGCTTGATATTGATTTATGTTTTGCTTATGAGAGTGACAGGATGATTATGTAGTGAAAAATACTAATAAGACCGGGAACCTATACCATTGATCAAATTGTTTTTGAACTCTATATGGAATCAAATCAAATGTAATGTGATTTAATTTCTGCCGTCTGTTTTTCAAACGAATTACTTTTTTCCTTCTCTTATTGTTTTATTTCAAATAATATCGCATTTTGTCATTCAAAGGCAATCGAATTTTTTTTTTTTTTCTTTTTCCTTTTTGTGACAAGTGAAAACATTTCGATTGGTCAATGTTCATTCCGTGTCAATAGATATATTTTCTTAAATTTTTTTTTTCCTAACGAAATTAATTGGATCTAATTTATCATCATGCAAATAATAATAAGAAATGTTTTAATCGAATATAAAGAAAAGACAATGAGCATAAACATTGAATGACATTAGTTATGAAGGGGAACACAAAAAAAGAAAAAGAAAAAGAAAAAAATTAAGCGGCTTGTGATCAAATGTTAGCACGCACACACATTAAACACGAATGAAGGGATTTGATGATCGTGCGCTGGGAATATGCGCGCTGTCAACAAAGGTGTTGCCCAAATTTTCTTTAAAAATAAAATACAGAAAATTAGACGAAAGAAAAAAGAAACAGATTCTAAAATGACCCTAAAGGTCATAAACTGACTTCACAACATAAATCGATTTGAAAAATTGCACAAAACAGCCAATTTATCTAATGTTTAATCTGTAATTAGTTGTGTTTTGTATATACATTCATCAAAGCCACTACCACACAAATGTATTACAACAATTACACATGTTTGTACTTGAAGAAGTAAAAAAAAAAAAAAAAAAAAAAAAAATGTTGTAATTAATACATAAATGTCGTTTTATCTTTGAACAATGTTTTAGAATATCGAACAAAATATCATTATGAATTTTCTATCATTTCGAAATGAGTTCGGTAATTTTGTATGAATTTAACGATTTAAATCATTGAAAATATAATGATTTTAATCATAAATTAAATCGAATAGAAATGAATCCAATTGGATGCTAGTGTCATTTTAATGTATCCAAAGACACGACATCGCAATAATGATAATAATAATAATAACACGAAATGGTAACCAGTAAAGTGTCGTATGGTTGTAAACCGACAACATTGTATTTATGCGTTGTTATTTAAATGAAAAAAAAAAAAAAAAAAAAAAAAAAACAGAAAAGAAACAACAAGAAGAAGCATAGACAAGCATTCCACTGTGCATTGTGCAATGTGAATGTGATCTGTGTATTGACTTTAATCATTTAACCTGACCTTTCTGGGTGCATTGTTTTTGCGTGTACTTTTTATAGGCAAGACAATCGTGTCGAGTGTCGGATATTATCAACCGAAAAGGAGAATTATAGAAAATACACCGAAATTCAGACGAGAGAAAAGTGTGAGAGAACGGAGACAATGAGACAGACAGACAGAGAGAAAGAGAGAGAGAAAGACAGAGAGAGAGAGAGAGAGAGAGAGAGAGAAAGAGAAAGAAAGAGAAAGAAAAAGAGAGAAAGAGATAGTATGAGCTCAAGCATGTTGCCCCCATAAACAGATAATCGCACAAAAGAAATGAAGACAGACCAAATGATCGACATGTGGAGAGAGACTTCCAATGCAAAATCATTCAATCTGTTCGATTGGACTGAGCTAAACAAAATTAAATGTCTTTTATGAATTTAATTTACAAGGGACAGTTTACATGTAGTGTAAATCCATTTTCAATTTAACTCAATTCAATAGATGCTGCATGTGTTGATTCCAGGATTTCTTGCGATGAATTCACTAGATTACCCAGTGCACTTCTGCTATCAGTCTAGTGAAATGAATAAATAAAAAACCAAAAGAAAAAAAAAAAACCACAGAGAAAGAAAGAGAGAAATACCATAAACCGAACTAAATAAACAAAAATTCAAATGACACATTACATTGCTTAAGCGCAATACATCTTCGGTATGTGATGAGAGCAAAAGCAAAAAAAAAAAAAAAAAAAAAAAAAGACACCCAAGCATTTCACGTGCAATGCACGACCTGCAAAACGACAACAACAGCAAAGAAGAAATCTTGTATATTTTGTGTGAACTAGCATTTGTTTCGATTGCTTGTTGGTTATTTTTTTTGTTTATTTCATGTAATGTGAATTTTAAGCTGAGAGACATCTTCGGGACGTGGTTTATTTGCGTATGATTTCAATACAAAAAGGCAAAAAAAAAAAAATCATTTCGTTTTCAATATTTGCTATTTTCGTTTGTTAAAGTAACGTTGTCGTTTCGTTATTCACAAACGTTTCATCTTCTCTCTTCGTCGAATATCATTTCTTCTTCTTCTTTTCTCCTCTTTTTACATTTTATTTTGATACTCTTGATTAACTATTCACAGTATATGGCAGAGTCTCTCTCTCTTTCTCTCTGTATTCTATCGTTCTTCGTTGCTGAGGAAAAACTTTCACCTTCAATGCAACCGAAAGAAAATGTATTTTTAAAATTTAAAAAATGGCAACGATAAACGACGTAAAAAAAAAAACCAACAACGACAACCAAGTGAAACAGCGACAAAGTTTCAAACCAATAGATGAAGAAAAAAAAACAACAACTATATACTAATATACGCGGAATATTTGGTCAGTTTTCTCCTAATCACACAATCGCTTTCAAAACTCATCTCACGAATCACACACTATTTGGCATTGACGCATTTTAAAATATTCTCAGCAAGACTGGAAGACAATGATCATTGGCGCGCGATAAAAAAAAAAACAAAATAAACAGAAACAGTGCAAAATGCCACGAGGCTAACTTGTCGATTCTCATTGCCACATCAACCAAACTCGATTGAATTTTCACAATGATCTATCAAAAGAGCAAGATAACAGAAAAAAATGGAAGAAAGAAAGAAAAATGACAAAAATAAAAAAACCGACGTGCAGTAATAATTGTCAATGAATACAATGCAAACAAAAACCATCCTATAAATTGGGGATGGTAAGTGCTATACGGAAACAAATTAATCGCTCATTGTATCTAATTCATTAAAATCTTTCATGAAAATTACATACCAAACACACTTTTGCACATTTACCAAACCACATTGAACAATAGTAGGCGGCATTTTATGTAATTATTTTTTTTTTTTTTTTTTTTTTTTTTTCCAAGAGTTGTCAATTTTCTACGACATTTTGTCATCATGTGCAAAAGTGAATTGTTACTCATTGAAAATATTTTAATCGTTTCGTTTAGCTGTGAGTTGAAAATGAATCTTTCTCGATGATAAAAGACACTTTAAAGTCACAATGCTTCGCTGGCGATGACTCCAAAAATTTATTCAACTTTCTTTATCTAAACGTCTTTGCTTTCTTTGTAATCTGTTATAATTCGCTGCATTTTATGCGTTACACACCTTTTCTTTTCGCGTACTATGAAATTCTTCATAATTTTGTATATTTAGCTTTAAATGTATTCATCATGTTTTGGTTCTTCAATTTCATTTATGTTTCAATGAAAAATGTCAAAAATTTATATCAAAACTGGACAAGCGATGCAAATTAACTACTTTTGATATTTTTTTTTTTTTCATCATGAAACATAGTTTTGACAGTTTTGAACATATTTTTCTCACACCGCCGAGCTTCGGGGGAAAAATCTATAAGAAGTTCCGGCCAAAAAAAAAACAACAACGCGAACTTACTAGTTAGTCAGAATCAAAAGTACAAAGACAATGAGAAAGAGAGAGAGAGAGAGAGAGAGAGAGAGAGAGAGAGAGCGAGAGAGAGAGAGAGGCAAACAAAAGGATATAGATCCAATAGGGAGTGTCAGAGCACTGGCGAGAATTGTGTCAGTGATTGCAAAAGATTTTTCTATTTGCATCCAATCTTTTGAGTTATTCGAAGAATTGGGAAATTCCTCCCTTATTATAAGTAGCCTTGCTTTGCTTGGAATCGAACTGAAAACTAAATTCAAACCAAAAAAAAAGAAAATCTATTACAAGAGTTGTGTAGAAATTTCGCATTCAATTACAAATTGGAATTAAATTAGTCAAATAAGTAAATTGTATATTTACATTACATGTTCGAGATAGTACGCAATCGCTCTACAAAAACACATTTGACGCGAGTGTAACAGTTGGTTTCTTTTTGCATGTGTGTGTGTGTTTGTGTGTGTGTGTGTGCATATCTCTTTAGCGAATTTGCACACCGACATTCTTGAACATTTAAACGAGCGTTTAGATTTCAACCAGTAATTAAGCATACTGAATTCAGTTTTAAACAATTAAATATTTCAATAATCTGAGCCAAATCGGTTTCCCGCCGATGGAAACACGAGACTATTTATTGCCAAGAATGAAATTGCATGTTGTTGCTCTTGTCAAACAAATTCAGTGTGGTGAAATCATTTGCAAACAATGTTGAAGCAAAAAAAAGAAGAAAAAAAGACGCAAAACAGAAAAAAAAAAAAAAATATTGCAGAAAATTAAAACAATGGTGTGACCAAGTATTCGTTGCCCACACTTGACGGTAATGGTTTGTGATCTTAATTTTGCAACCGATCGTAAATTGGTAGCCAAATAGTTAAATAGTCTGAGAAAATCGCATAAAAAATCTTATCTAAGACATTTGCATCAACATATCTGTATAAAATCTATATAATTTGTTATGGCCAAAGAAACGAAAGAAATAATAAAAGCAAACAGCTAGATGACTGAGATGTTCATTGAAATTTATGCTTTTATTCATTTGTTAACCTTCACGCTAATAACTTAGCGGACAAAAACAATTCAAGAAAACTTTTTGTTTAAAAAGCAATCAAAAAATTGATAAAAATGAATCTTTTTAAAAAAATTCTGTTTTTAATTGAGCAAATATTTCAAAATGTTATCAGTCGTATAGAAATGTATATTTCGTTCAAATGTAGATGAGAAAATGTGTGAAATTCTCGAGGGAAGAGGGAAAAAAAAAATTTCAGAGGGAAAAAAAATTGTTTTTCTTCTTGTTTTCGTAATATAATCAATCAACGTATCAATAGAAATTAATACAATGGTTTCATCGTACATACTTACTAGAATATACAGAAAAAAAAAAATCAAAAAATTCTTGTTCTGTTTCTCTTTCGTGTTCGTTGATTTTTGGACCAAGGTAATAAGGCATTGTCGTGTTCGGCCATTTTCCAGATTCGACAAAGTATTCTTGAATGTAAAAAAAATGAATATTACGGTAATAAAATGATTCTTAATAATTAAACACAAAATCAAAAAAAAAAAATTTATCAAACAATGAATATAGATTGCAATTGAAATTGAAATTAGCTTTACACTATGTCTCACAATATCACTATATACCAGATGGGTCACATATGTGCAAATTCAGGAACAATTACCGGTTTTTATTGCGCACTCAAATCTATTTGATTAAACACATTGAAAGGTCAAAATCAAGTTCAATAACATTCGACGTGTATATTTTTAATCGTATAAATTATTGCCAATTTTATGTTTCTATTTTGCGTTAATTTTCCACATTTATCCATAATTGTCTATGTTTATCTAATATATCATACAATCGTCTTCATGGTAGATTTAAATTTTTAACTCAACATAACTAATAAACCGTTGAATTAATACGATGGACTTTGACTTGGAATTACTTATTACCAGTTTGGTGTTTGAACTGAGTGATTTCCGCAAACAATATAAATTGATGATGAGATTTGATGTGTGTGTGTGTGTGTGTGTGATGTGTGTGAATGTGTTTGTTATGGGGGCCGATTTAGCCATAAATTGAATATTGGAATAATGTCCAAGCCCAAGTCGAAAGCAAGAGTAATAAAATTCTCATTTAAATAATTTTCGACATATTCATCAATGTCGAACATCCTACAGAAAATTTTCTTTTCGTTTTTTTCATTTTCTTCTTTCTTTTTCTTGTTTCTTTCTTGTTTTAGTCTTAGTTTTGCACAGCCGTACATACGCTAGAAATATCAATATGCATAAAGCATTAATATTGATGAGTGAAAGTATTTTTTTGTTTTTGTTTTTGTTTTTTTTTTGTCGCAATGGATGCGACGTCTTCTTAATTCGTATATTCGAAAATCCGATAAAATTTCATACGATTTAATAACCGCACAAAGCCCGCATTCAACTATCCAATATTTATTATAAAATGACATATTTATTTACTGCAATTTCTTATTAAATCGTTTTTTTTTTTCTCTCTTTCGATTTTACAGATAAGCAAAGTACTGGTCGCGGCGTTACTGATTACAACATGGCTTCATACATCCGATGCAGAAACTAAATCCAAAATTGAATCAACATCACAATCCATTGTAAGCCGATTAAATCCAGCATTGCGAAAGGTATTTGCATTATAATTAATAAAAGCTCATTAGGTTTTAAAATAATAAAAAATTCATTTTGATAATTGAAAACAAAATTTTCAATTTTTTATTCGAAATTCAAATTTTTCTTATTTTTTTCGTAGATTTTCTGTTTTTTTTTTTTCTCTTTTGAAATATAAGGATGAAAACAGAAAACGAAGAAAAAATTAATCAGGAATTGAAATAGGTTTAACATTTTAGCTTTAGATTTGTAAATTCCCACTGTGACAAGATCTGTAGAAAAGATTATATATCAAACACAAATATTCCATGCTGTTATTTTGTATATAGGCAGTGCCTATTAGGCACATTTACTATTTTGATAATTTAAATCAATAAATACGGTATTTTGTCATTTTAATAGACAATAGATCTATCTTGTCTTATATTTAAATGGAATAACTTAGGGATTAAGCAAGGTTACACGATCACAACATTAAAATATTTATCAAATTTTCATCTTCTTCCTGCATTTAAATTTAAATTAGGCTTTGTTGAAAGCATTGACGAACATCGAAAATGATGACAGCACAGAATTGAGTGGTGTTCAAGAAACGACCGAAAACGAATTGCTGGAAGAGAGTAAGATATACTATATAAATCAACGGAGCAAATCAATTAATATTTGTATACGTTTTTTTTCTTTTTTTTTATGTTAAAATAAAGGTACTAAAGCTGATTTGAAAGCATTAAATTTGTATAATTCATATTTAACGGATGGCGCACAAAATTTTACACAAAATCACGACAATGAAATAATTCATACGATAATTTTGAAAAAAGCAAAAACAACGACTGCACCAACAGATCAATCGAAACCAGACGATCAAGTTATTATACAGTTTGGTGCACCAGACCCGGTAATTTGTATTCTTTTTTTTTTTTTTTTTGTCTTTCTACACAGACTATGTATGGACAACAAAATATATTCATTATAATATTTAATTGCAGGTGAAAGAAAGCGATGTACACATTGAAACGGTTCAAATAGCCCGTAGTGTTAAAACAAATGAAATTGACGATGAAGACACTGATAACAGTAATGTAAATAGTGATGAAAATCAAAGCGATTACAAGGTGACAACATATAAACCAAGCACAACAGCTGAAACGACAACAATTACAACGGAAACAACACGATTAACAACGACAACAACCGAAGCGCCCACACACAATGAAGATGGTGAAAATATTGAAAAAGTATCAAAAAATGATGTGAAAATCTATCAAGCACCACTTGTGGCCGCATTTACTGTTCAACAAGATGCACTTGGTTTACCAAAAAATATTATTCCATTGATTCATCCAATTCAAACACCATCATCAGCAGTTGCAAAACCAATTCAAGAATTTACAATACGTTCATCAACAACAATCGGTACAACAGCAACAACACCAAAATCACCATTTATTACAACACCATTAACATTGGAATTGCCATCAGAGAATAATGCGCCCGCATTTACATTATCAAAATCATTGGAATTGCCATCAACAAAAGAAGCTGCATTTACAACATTTGCATTAGAACAAAAGCGTCGTCAACTTGAAGAGCAAATTGTACAATTGCAAGCCCAACAACGTCAAACCGAAGAGACATTCCGTCAACGTCAAGCCTATCAAGAACAACAAGCATTGAATCGTCAACAAGAATTACTTTTGCAGCAACGTTATCGATTTGAAGAAGAAAATCGGGCACGTTTACAACGTTATGAACAAGAGCAACAATTGTTAAGACAACAACAATTTCAAAATGCACCATTTTTAGGTGGTTCACAAACAATAAGCCACATAAATCCATCGTCAAATGATCAATCGAGTTCTGTACAAATTATTCCTAGTCTATCATTTCCAACGCAACAATTATTACCAGTACGTGAAGCAACTGATTTTCGTTCAAAACCATTAACATTTACACCATCACAACCATTGCCCGTATTTTCGGGTCAAATTTCACCATTACTCTCACCAAATCCGCAATTACCATTGAAACCAGCCCAACAATTCATTAGCAATGTTGTTCCAAATCATCAATCATTTCCCACACAACAATTACCAATAAATCATCTTGATCCGGTTGCCATTAGCGAACAAACACGTAGCCGAAATCGTGTATTTCGACAAGAATCAAATACCGGAAATTTTGGACTAAATTCTGTAAATACAAATTTCCCACCAATTTATCCAATTTACAATGTAGATAGTCAATTGCAAAATTTATTGGTTCAATCGGGCATTGGGCGATCAAATGAAGATTTAAATATTATATCAAAAGTGCTTTCATTGAATCATGGCATTAATATACCAACGCAAGGATCGAATAATTTTTATTCGCCCATTCAGGGTAGATTTGTAAGAAGTGTTGCAAATTGATTATGGCCAGGAAAAACGTGTTTTAGCGGTTTTCTTCTTACAAAAAAAAAAAAAAAAAACAAACAAAAAAAAACAAAAACGAAACGACGAAACGTGTACAATATGGAAGGAAGATGAGCGATATTTTACAAAATCAAATCAAAAAAAAAAAAAAAAAAAAAAGAATTAAAAAATGCATAGACTTTAACGCTTCGAAAATTTAATAACAAGCGATTAGTCAATTCAACAAACAAATTTACTAGAGATGAAAGAAAAAGAAAACAAAAAAATTAAAAAAAATAATCAAAAAAATGAGACAACGAAACAAGCATATTTATGTTTAAAACCATCAACCATTGCAATTCTATTGTAATTTTATTATTTTCCTTCATAAACCATGAAACTTAGCAATAGCAAGTATTTCCCACTTTGAAGTAACTTGGACAACATTTCTTTCAATTGATTGCTGTACTTAACGAAAAAAAAAAAAAACGAAAATAAAACAAACAAGAAAACTTTGATTAGTATTTAAGTGCTTGTAGATGGTGGTTTTATCAAATTTTTTTTCTCTCTTTCTCTCTTTTTCGCTATATTTATACATTAGCCATAAGATGTTAAATTATTCGGTCTTTTTCCCCCCCCTTCGTTTTCCTCTTTAACTATTAAATGCACTATACAATATTGAACGGCAATTATTTTTTTTTTTTAATTTAAATTGAATTTATACAATAATTAAATGAAATAAAAAAAAAAAAAAAAAAAAAAAAAAATAAAAAGAATGGAAAAATATTTCCATGTGTTGATTCTTTTCAAACTAATTGAAATAATTGTAGAAAGTGTATGTGTGTATACAATTTAAATCAGATGGTTTCATTCAATCGGCATAAAATTGGTACGTCTTGAATTTTCGTTGAATTTATCATCAATTTTAATTTATCACTGTTTCGAATCAATTGGTTTTTGTGTGATTTCCATTTTTTTGCAGCTAAATAATGTTGAAACACTTGTTCACGTGACGGTAATGTAAAATCCAAATAAAGTTTTGTTCTAAAACGACAATGTCATCATTTGACTATTAGTTACATTAGTTTCCCCTTATTTTAATCAAAATTCTATTGTTTATTAAATGAAATCATTGACCAATGGATTAAGTGACTAGATGAAAAAAAAAAAAAAAAAAAAAATGAATACTTTTTTTTTATTGTTTCTAACCTTTGCCAAATGTTGCCTGTACTTTGTTTCTTTTGAAAGAGCCAATAGTGTGGAATTAAGAGGCAAACAACTTCCGTGTATTTACCAACGATAATTCTATCATCCATATGCTCACCAAGGCCAAATATCGAACCACAACTTAGCTCACAAATTTCAACAAAATGCTCTTTGGTTTGGCCATTTTCTGTGTCAGATTGATAACGATTTTTTATGATAATATCAGTGGGTTGATTTAGAGCGATATTTTCGTAATAATTTGATATCGAACTTGATGATATATTGCTTATACTTGAATGTGGTGTAAATTCACTCAACGATTTTTCATTATCGATAAATAGTTTCGGTTTCGTAGTTATTTCCCTTGTTCTGTGCAAATTCAATGTTAACTCTGATTCGCAACCATTTTTTTGATTCACCTAATGATATTATGACAATTATTAAACGAAAAAATGAAAAAAAAAAAAAAAAAAATTTTAATTTTAATTTCAAAATCTGACATACACGCATGTTTAAATATTGTAAAATGCAACATTTCCCACTGAGTACAATATGCGCTGAATTAAAACGTTCGCTGTCCGCACCATAAATGATGGCACACGGTTTATATTTCTGAATTGTGGCTAATTCACAACATTCCTTTTTCTGAAATGAATTAATTTTTTTTTTTTTTTTATTTTTTTTTTTCGTTTATTGAAAATACACTTGAACGATTTGAATTTACCTGATTTTCATTCCAAAATGAAAAATATTCGAAGCGATTTAAAATGCGCTGAAATGTTTCCCATTGGATTGGCAGTTTGGTAAAAACTAGAATATAACTCAAAGAGAATAAAAAAAAAAAAAAAAATGCACAACGTAAATGTTTCTTATTTACAACCACAAAATGGAAACGCAAAAAAGAAAAAAACAACTGATTCGAAAAATCATTTGATAAAAACCGTTCTACCCTCAATTGTGGCTCTAGATTAAGTGTCAGTCGAGTTGTACGTGTGCTTTGAAAATGTTTGCTTTTACTGATTTCTGTTCTTTTGTTTTGATTTGTTTGTTGTCTTGAAATTAACCTGAAAATCGAATTGAATTTGAAAGAGCAGAGAAGAAGAAGAAAAAAAAAACCCTCCCCCGAACAAAAAACAAAAACCGTTCGAAAAAATTCGATATTCATTTCATTAAATGCTATTACAATTTTTGATAAATCATATTTTATTTTGCATGATTGACTGGAGTTGTGTATGTCTATCATATAAAGGATTGTTTTTCGTTTTTAGTCGCTTATTGATTTCAATCATTTCATTTCGTGCTTATACTTTGAATTTATTCATAAAATGAGTAGGGAGCGAACGAGAGAAAACCCCCTAAAAAAAAAACAAGAAAATTATGTAAATGGCTGTTCACTGTATTGTGATAAAAAAAAAAAAAAAAAAAAAAGAAGCGAACTTCCGTAATTATTATTCATTTCGATTTTGTGATCGGTTTAAGAAAGTCAATCACTTAAACAACAATATGTTTTCAATTTATATACAAATTCGAATGAATAATCCGTAAAAATGTTTGAATAAATGATGAACACGAACATCGCACAAATGATAAATATATTCTTTTGAATGAATATTTACTTGAAATTGTGATTAGGAATATTGAATTTGGATTTATTAAAATCAATTAAATTCCAATCGAAAAATTAATAGCGATTAAAAACAATAATTCATTCAAGTGAATTTTTTGAACGCAAAATCATATTATCAAATTCCCCATTTTTGCATTGCTTGAAATTCGATCTTATTTCGATGTTGACTGTCAATCCGTCGAAAAAAAAGAAGAAAAAAAAAAAAACATTCTCCGGTCACGCAATCACCGTTGAAATTTACGTTTTTCGTTTACAATTTAACCGTTGAAAGATTTAAATCATGTTTGCATGCAATACTCATCAAATGAACATAATAAAAGGGGTTTGATTGAGTCAATTCAAATTGTACTGATTGCAAATTGTGAAGTTTAATATTAATAATAAAACGCCCAAAATTATACAATAAATAAAACTAATACTTACTCATTGATTTTTTTTTGGCTCCTAATTGTATGCAAATGTATAACTTTGAGAAAAAAGCTTCAATCAAAAGTTTATGGTCATATTCAACCTATTAATTGACCCAAAATCGAAAATTCTTCGAATTAAAATTAATTTAATTGAACATAATTAAAAATGAAAAATAGTTCATTAACAATTTATAAAATGGAATACCATACCATACAAAATATTCATCAAGAATTTAATGTTAAACATGATTCCGTTATTTATCAAGCATTTCATACTAAAAATGTCTATAGCTGAACTTTGATTTATTGGAAGGAAATGGCAGGTTGAAATGATCATCAATGTGCTTAGTAACAGGATGAAACTATTAAAACTATCCAGTAATGTAGAATATGAAATGAATAAATGAGCGATTAATTCCTTATAGCACAAAAACAATCTTAGCTTACAGAAAGCCATATCCATTATTTGCTATAATAGTTAATTTTTGTGCGACTATATTGTTATTTTAAATAGTTGTAGCACAGCTAAACAGCTGTTCTTAACAATACAAGCATTTAAACGCGCCTCTCTACTCTTCTCGCATTCTCTAACACATACATGGAAAAAAACACTAGCCATAAAGAAAAAATGAAACATATCTACTACATATTTTATTAAGTAAAAACACAAAGTATCGTTTTGCTTGGCTACATCGGAGCTTGAGCGTTGCATTCATTTATTCGGATTGGTTAGTGTGTGATGCTCAGTCTGCTGATACTCAACGCTGATCAATTGTTGTGTTGTTAATTTTACTATTTTAGTTGGTCTTGTTTGTTATTGTTGTTTTTTTCATCTTTTAATTGTGGAAATCATACGCGAATTGTTTTGTGTTGTCTAATTACTATGAATTATATACAAAGTGAACTTTGAACGGAGGCTTTGAAAGATAATAATAAAAAAAAAGAAAAAAAAAAAAAATAATATGTGCCGTCAACAATTGGTGTAACAAAATGTATACAAAATCGTAATAACAAATGTGAAACGCTACACATGCTGATGCAAATATTTTGAAAAAAAAAAAAAAAATATTTTCTTTAAAAAAAAAGAAAAAAACATAAAGACAGACACAAACACAAGAAAGAAAGAAAAGAAACACGAAAAGAAAACCACAACATGATAGTATGGCAGCAGCGATGCAGTCTGATAGACTGAGAAATGAGAGTTGCGTTTTGAACCGTGAGAGCGAATGAAAAATCCGTACCGTATATCGTGGTCTCTGTTGAGATTTTAATATCTTAGTGACTCTTTCGTTGTAAAATTACTGCTGGTGTTGTTGTTTTTTTTTTTTTTTTTTATTGTTGTTACCGCTACTGTTGAAGATCTTGTATGCGTCTTCTGCGACAACACAAAGCCACAGCCAAGGGTAAAAATATTACAATTTTTCAATTCAGTTTTGTTTTGTATCTCGACAAGACGAAAAAAAAAAAGTTTTTTTTCGCGCAAAGTATGTGTGTGTGTGTGTGATTTTTTCCCTTTCTGTAAAGATTGCAAAGTGAATCGTTGTGGCCTTTCTATCAAAACGTGTTCACATATGAAATCGTTCAACTTTGTCACTTAGTTAAAAACGGATTTGAGTTTTTGGATATTTATAATTTTTTTTTTTTTTCTTTTTTTTCGGGAAAATTTATTGGCATCATCAGCGTATACGAAAATGAGAATCAATATAATTGAAATGCGGTTTGTGTCAAAGCACTGTGTGTTATTCAGAATTGTCAATATGTTTAAAGATTAACTTGGAATATTACTGAAAGCCAAAAGTAAAACCAAAAAAAAAAAAAAAAACAAAAACAAAAAAGCCAAAAAACACATAACTTCATAATAATAAAAACAAAAACAAAAAAAAAAAAAACAGAATTTTCATGGTGAATATTTGACATTTGTTGTATATATTTTAAATGTTTAAAAAGTGAGTGCATTTTGATAACATCAAAATTTTCGGTTGAACGGACGGCGAATGAGAGATTTATTGCAAGAAGCGAAATTCGATGAGTGGAAAAAAAGGAATACCATCGAAGCGTATTTATATTGTTTTTTTTTTTTTATCCATGTGTGTGTGTGTGTGTTTGTATTCATTTTGTATCGATTCTTTGTCACCAACCAGTTCATTTACATCGAAAACAGGAATGAATGTGAATAACATTATCCATGAACAACGTTCGCAACATCAATATGAAAATACAATCCTATGCTGTGAAATTAAACGACCATTTTGGAATGCAATTTCGATAGCATCGTGATAATCATAAAATAGGTGATCCTATTTACAAACGATATCAACGATCAACCTGAAGAAGAAGAAGAAGAAGAAGGAGAGAAAAAAACGATAGAAAAGAAAAAAACAATACAATGATCGCAATAATGTACTTTTAATGAATCTTCACACGAACAGAAACAAAAGAGTGAGAGAGAGAGATAGATAGATTGAGATAGAAAAAAAGAAACAAACGTGATCAAACAAAATGAAATAGAAGACCGCACGAACTAGAAACACTCATTAAATTGTTGTACAAATGAATGGACACGCAACAATTATGAAAAAATCAAGGTATTTCCAAGCTTTTTTATTTATTTATTTATTTCATTTGATTTCTCAGATGCGATTTTTTTTTTCGTTCAAAATATTCCATTTATTTTGTGAAAAAAAGGGGCAAATCAAAAAAGAACCAAAAAAAAAAACTATGAGAGAAACAAAAAAATGATTTTATTTTGAAGAGAATATCATCACGAAAAAATGGCATAAATTTAATCAGAATTCTGAAAAGTGTTGTCAATAAAGTTTCATCATCGAGCAGTCATGCAATGTGTTATTTGAGTCGGCAAAACGAAAAGCTTTGAGCTCCGAAATGTGTTGATGCTAAAATGAATTAGGATACATAACAAATATTGTGAGAGCTCATACACTAAACGCAATTGAAATGAGTGTGTGGCCAGTGATCACGATCAGCTAGTTGGGTTGGATTAAATTGAAAAGTTACACCGCTTTTAAGTTTCATTTTTTTTTTCTTTTTTTTTTTTTTTTTAGAAATAATTTGCTACTGTTGGCTGTGTATTACCAATGCGTTGCATAATTGAGCCTCATTATATAATTTTCACTCATAACTTTTTGTACAATTTTTACCACAATGTGTTTTTGGACATTTGATGGTAATTAAAATGGTCTTTCAAATACCTCTAGATGAATCTTGTCAAAGTCTATTTCAATAAAAGCAAATTTTTTATTTTTTATTTTTTTTTTTTTTTTTTCTTTTCATTTTTAATTCGAACCGCAAATGTATTCATCCATTTGAAAATCATTCATCAATTCAATTCGTTTCGAAAATGAAATTTGATAATTTAGGGATAATATATTTCGCATGTAACCAACGTCAATTGAAAAGCAAAGTGATCCTTCAAAACAAAAGAAAGAAAAAAAAAAAAATTAATTAAAACACACAAACTAAAAGCAAAATCAAATGAGTGTTATTTTTGAGTCAACAAAAAATAAAAATGATTGAAGCCATTTGAATTGAACATGATTTAAATTGTTATGTTATTTGCGAATAAAATGAATGTATCGTGTTTAGAGTGTCTCGATGAGGTTTACCAGTATTTTTAACTTGTCGAGATATTACATGACTTAACCTTAGAAATATGGTACGGATTACACATATGGAAAATCAAACCGATGCGTACCATCGTATTCATTCAATTTTAATTCCAAATCGGTTGCAACATACTTGTTCATGCTTCAAACACACACACACACACACACACACACACACACACACACACACACACACACACACACACACACACACACACACACACACACACACACACACACACCCACACACACACACACACACACACACACACACACCCGAAGAGAAGAAGAAGGAGAAAAAGCGATTTGACCGCAAATGAATTTTCGAAAATAAAAAACAACAGAAAAAATGAATAAAAAAAAAAAACATAAAAAGTGAAATAAGCAACAAGTGCAAGCGTCAGAAGCTTCAATTTGGTTACCTGTATGTTAATTGCAAACACTCTTGCCGTTTTATTCTTATTATGTGCATAATTTACCAAGGCACCAAGTTTTGGTTTTTACCATTTCGTTTATTTTTTTCTGTATCCATGCAAACGCACACAAACATCAACATTGTCCAACTATGCTCGATGAACGTGCCAGCATGTGTGTATGTGTGTGTGTGTCGAATATGTATACATGAATTTTTTTTTTTTTTTTCGGTTAAATTATTATTGCTATCGATATTTCCAAGCAAAATGAATATATCGTTACTGTAACCTTGTACATTATTCACTTAAAATTTGTTCAACAAAACCAACGCTCAAAGTTTTATTTTTCATTTTTCGTTTCTTTCTTCATTTTGTAAGACCGATCAATTTGATGTAAAGTAAACGGGGCTCGCATGAAATTCTTTTTTTTTTGTTTTTTTTTTTTTATCGAATACAATGGCATATCCGTTTGCTGTTTTGCAGCATTGCATTTTGTTCCATGGCGCTTGTGAGCTTGATACGAATGTTGATTTTAAACATTCATGTGTATATGATCATTACGACTTGGAATAATTCTTGCGTGAACATTTTATAAGGAAATCCCAATTTATAAAATGTTTGACACTATCGACCATCTGTTAACATTTATTTTTTTTTTTTTTAATGATATTAATGACATTAAGCCGCTCAACAAATGAATTCAATCGATTGAGGTTTTGAGCCTCAAACTGAGCAATAAACAATTGTTTTTAGATTTAATATTGCATCTTTTACAGATAATAATTCGTGAAAAAAGACATCTAATCAAAGATAAAAAAAAAATACACATTTTTCGATTGAAGAACCATGTTTTTTTTTTATCTAAACGTACGAAAAGCGTATATTTTTCATTAAAACAGTCAAAGATATTTCTTATGGCACGATTTGGTTTGTTTTCTGCGTAAGTCACTAAGCTCACTTTTATGTATATGTTTTCTTTTTTTGCATCATTGAAACGTTGCTACGTTTAGATACTATTGAATCAATAGAAAAACATCATGAAACATGTGAATTGAGAAAAATAACGAAAATGAATGCATCAAACAAGATCGACGATTATTATGTTGCAATCGAAATGGAATGAAACTCTGTGTGCGAAAATTAATATCGAAAAGTCGTTTCAATTCCATTGAAATACAAATTGCACAGAAATACGTGTGTAAAATCATATTCCAACTGAAATTGTTTTGTAAATTTTTTTTTTTTTTTTTTTTTCATTTTTTTCTTCGTTTTCTTCATCTTTGATTTTTACTAAGGCAAATACAAATACCAAATTGAAATTCATAGTTAGATGCATAGAAATTCACTAGTTGCGTTCACTGTATCTTCCAATTTCAACGTAATAAAAAAAAAAAAAAATCACGTAAGACAACAGCACTTGTATGTTGAGAATGATTTGTCGACTGTTCGTCGCACTTGCGACTGTGATCATAACCATACTTGAATAAAGTTAGATAAGCATGTAATGACATTTTGAGATCAAAAGTTTTGTCATTTTCATCCTGCAAGAAAAATAAAAAAAATAAAAATCTTAGCTATATGGCTATTCATATTGGTCCATATACCGTTCAAAAATCACATTGAAGTGTAAAGAAAGAAAGAAAAAAAAAACCATATTTCTCTTTCTTCATTTGAATTCACTAGATGGAATGAAAATCATTCGATACGACAACTTCAATCACATCATATTTCATATTGATTGCTTAAGAAAAAACATTTATATAATTTGAATGCTGAAGTAGTTGAATAGAATTAATAGAAATAATTGTACACTTTTTGAGAAATGAGGTGAGGCACAATCGTCTTAAAATACAACAAAAATCAAAATGAATGAAGAAAAAAAAAATATATATAACGAAATATTGCATAGAGTTTCAAGTACCTACTAAAAATCCCACTTTCACTGATTTATTACTGATGAGAGAAAAAGAAGAAAAAGAGAGCTTATCTTGCACATTTTACTCATAATAATTTGCTCAGTATTTGAGAGAAGAAAAAAAAAAATGACGGTGAATAATTTCCAACGTCGCATACACCGTAGAAAAACGCGTTAAATTTACTGCTTTTTTATTTCTTGCTGCAAATATTTAAGCCTTTCAATTATATACTATAGACTCAAGCACTTTCAGCTTTCAATGAGAAATAATTATCGGCTTTTTATTTGGTTTAGAGAAAAACACACACCGTTTACCGTTATTGATTTACATTTCTTTGCACATGCATAATTTTTTTTTTTTTTTTTTTTTTTTTCCTTCTTAATCGTATGTTTGAATTAAATCGATGGCAAAACAAAATTATTTGGCATAAAAACTTCATTCATTTAAATGATAATTTGAAAGTATAGCAACAACATTATCTCGTATGCAAAAATTTATCATAAATACTAGTTTACGGTGGTAAAACATTATACCGGATCAGTCATCAATCTCATGGCTATTTTTATTTGAAAAAATTGTTTTTTGTTTTTTTTCTTTTTCAATTTTCTGCCGGAGAACCCCGACTATATCAATGTTCATGGAACATGTTTCATTTGTTTATTTGAAAGGCTATTTTTCAGAAGGAGATAATGACATTAAAATATATGACCATTTGTTAAATATAAGAATAGCACTTATCAATTCCAGACATTTAAATAATTTTTTCAAGAATTTGGAATTTTTTGCTTGTTGATTAATAGAACCAATTAATATTGAAATTTTGAATGAAAACTAGAAGAACAAATAGTTTATTGGTAAATATAATGCAAACAAATCAATTATTGCAAGAGAAAAAAAAAACCGTAATAAAAATCCCAGTATTTTTTGACGAAAATTCAAATGGTGTGCTCTAAATGGTAATGGGTTTCCATTCAAACTTAAAGCCACAGCATTTCTATTCAAAATCAAATTAAATCTATAGAAAAATTGTCCAAAAAGAAGTCTCAGTTTGAATTGAAGAGTAAATATTGAAAGAGCGATGTCAAAATAACCATGAAAATGGCAAATTCAAAAAAAAAAAAAAAAAAAAAAAACAAAAACAAAACGAAAAAAGCATATGTTTATGTATTTTCAATTAAACTTCGAAAGAGTCTGAAAAAAAGGTTGGAAAAAAAATGACATGCAAAGCAAGAGCACACTCAAAAGCTATAACGAAAAGAGCAAGAAAAAAAAAAACAAAATTAAAATGACCAAAGTAAATGTAAATTAAACAAAACTCTTCATTACAACACCATTTTCAAGTGTTTATTTATTATTTATTATTTATTATTAAAACCGAACCATGCGAATGATGGAGTGCAAACTCAGAGCTGCACGTTCGTAAAATATGTTTTGTCTTCATCATATTATTTTTTTCGTTGTCGATAGACGCTATATTTTGGTTCAATTTGTTGTTGATTTTTTTTTCTCCTTGCTTTTCTTCGTGTTCATCAGTTTTTCCCCTGTTTCTTTCTCAACTAATCATGAGTTGTGATGTGTGCGTGTGTGTTTTTTTCTTTCTCTCTTTCATTTCATTTTCTGTCTTTGTTATATTTGCTTGTGTTTGTTTGTTTCTTCTTCTTCTTCTTCTTCTTCTTCTTCTTCTTCTTCACTTATTGTTGCTTTTTTCGATGTAATTCAATTTTTTTTTCTCGCTTTACTGTTTACCTTCACAGAGCTTCTATGAACATTACCATTCATCACAATACAAGATTCAGTGGTTTTTTACATCGGACAGTTGAAGACATGTGTGTATATGTTGTGCCCAAATTTATAAAGAAAATATAAACCGAATCTGCACTGTATTTTTCTACGCTTTGTTACAGTTTCTCGTTTTATTTGTTTTTTTTTTTCTTTCGTTTTTTCCATTATTTTTTCGTATTGTTTGTGATTTTTCTCGTTCCAAATAATTTCACCTTCATTTCTAGTTTAATGTGGTTTTCTATAAGGTGTTCATCTTTCACTAGACATTAGAGGTGCAAGTCTTTGTATAAGGTGGCGCGTTTTCCCTGTTTTGCTACCATCACAATTGAACAGCTTAGATAATAGCGTAAAAGAAAAAAAAAAACGACTGCATTCGAACGATCCAAAATAATAATAATAAAAAAAAAAAACAAATCAGTTTATATTCAATAGTGCTCCAATACACACAGTGACAGCAACAAACGAAAAATATATCGAGAAACAAAATATTCCAAAATATGTTCAATTAAACAATTGACAATTTTGTAATAATTAGACAAAACAAATGTTGTGTTGTGAATAAGAAAAAAAAAAAACAAAATTATTTGCTGTTATGATCGAAAAAATTATGAATGAAGTGTAGCGTTTTTTCCCCAACTATTTTGTACTTCTAAAACAATAATTTAATTAATCAAACAACAATTACTGTAGTTTTCAATGATAAATCACAGAAAACAATAATCAACAATATTCTGAAGCAATAATTATCAATAATTTTTCATTGTTAGAACAAAGTATACGTGACAAGGAACAAAATACATTGTCAAGTTGTACGTGCGTCAAAAAGAGAAATATAAAAGAATTTAATTATTTTCACCCCGGTTGAGTTCGGTCATTCTTAAACATCAAATCATACGATAACAAATGATCGCGCATTTTCGATAGAATAATAAAGGCGTGATTTGTTAAACAAATTTCAAATAATACAAAGTATAAAATTGAAAAGTTAACATCAACAGCAGCAGCACTAGACAGCCAGCCAGCCAGCCAGCCAGCGAGTCAGTCGAAAATAAATAGTAAATATTTAAGCAATCGAATAAGCGTCAATGAAGTTGACTCAGCGCTTGTTTGTAATTTGCACCAAATAAAAAGTGAATCACACAAAATCACTTGTATGCAAAAGTCAATTTATATATTCAATCATGTTCAGTCCAATTGTTTGTATCGTTATCGATTTTATCTATGGCTGTATTGACGAGTGAGTAGAATGAATTTAGTTTTACGTACAAATAGATAGAATATTATTGATTCCAGTGTTGCTCTTTTCGTATTATTGTCATATGATTGTAATTTACAATACATTGACCGTGTTCAAATTGTGCCCAAAATGTTAGAGGATGTAAAATGTAGACAGGCAGTTAAGAATGACTCGGTCTTTCTTTTCACAGTTTATTTTATTTACGTCTTCTTTTTTCTCTCGTTTTCTTTCTTTTTCGTCTTCTTCCAAGGTTGTTTTTTTTTTTTTATTGAAATTTGATTTTTTCATGTTTTGCTAGATTTGCAACCATGACAGAAAGCACAGAAGAAAAAGAAGGAAAAAAAAAAATAAACAAACAATCAAGAATGAAAAGACGTTGTAATGTGAACGCATAGCGCAAGCAATAGACAAACGATTAAGCAAATTCAAATGTTGTAATATTTGTTTGACCATATATCTTTCATCAGATGTGTACTTGACTTCAGAACTGGCGACACATTTTTACATCGAATGAAACGTCGATATTTTTTTTTTTTTTTTTTTTTTTTTTTTTTTTGTCTTACCTTGTTGCTTAATCAACCGATCAGATGATTCACACTAAAACAAATGAAAAGTCGCCAAGATTTTATGGATAAATTATAGAATAAAACATAAACTAAGAAAGAGATTTTGATATTTATTTCAACATTTAAATGGAAAACATTTGCTACTTCGATATTGTTATCAAATATTTTAAGAAACTATCTCTCTTTTTGTCTCTCTCTCTCTTTTTCTCTCTTTCTCTCTCTCTCTCTCTCTCTCTCTCTCTCTCTCTCTCTTTCTCTCTCTCTTTCTTTCTTTCTCTCTCTCTTTCTCTCGCTATCGCCTTCTCTCTTTCTCTCTCACTCTAAAGTACATGCTTCTTGAGCATTCCGTTTCTATGTGTATTTCAAATTGAGAAGAGTATAAACACACAGTTTGCATTGTCACTTATTAAAATGAATGCATTTGTTGAATTAAATTATTTCCATTTTGACCCAGTAAATGAACGGTCATTTGGTTAGCAAAATAACTCGACTTAGTTGTTTCCTTTTATTCAAACTATTCGCTCTAATAATTCTTCACGCGATCGCATAAATTCAACAAGGAATGAACAATTTCGGTTTTTAGCATTACTATTTTGAACAATTTAGCATGACTATACGCTATGTTGGACAATTCGAATTCCATAAATGTGCAAAAGAAAAAAAAAGAAAGAAACAATAAAGAATGATATCATTAATTTGTTAATTGCAATCAATAAAGGTAGTTTAAACTTATCGTTTTTAATCAAACATTTTAATGCTTGACGTCATATTTTTAATTTTTATTAATTAAAATGTGGCTCTTTCATTCAGCATATTTTATGTAATTCCGTTTGAATAAAATACATGAAATTCTATCATATCGGAAGAACTTGATTCATTGTGTTGAGTGAGAAGGAAAGCGAGAGAGAGAGAGAGACGAGAATATTTGAATTTTTATTGATTCAACGTGCCAATATGAATTGAATAGCAAAATACACATTTTACTTAAAATGCAGTGTCACTTGTTCTTTTAAAGAACATTTTGTTATTTACACAATAGTTTTAAATTGATCAAAAACAAACAGTCCGAACAAAAAATTGAACAAATTTTTAATAAAAAAATACCATTTTGAATAAAGAGAATTAATAAAAGAAACAAAATCTTACGAGTAAAAGAAAAAAAAAAAAATAAAAACACTTTCGGCACAAGGACAAATTTAATCGAAAATTACTTGTTCGCATCAGATTCATTTATCATTAATCAGTTTTTGTTATTTCATTATCGAACTCCAATTTATTATAAATGAAACGGAATATCAAGCGATGCAATTTGGCATTGCCAAGTTATTTTAATGATGGAATTAGAAATCCAATTCATTATGGTTTCTTTGTTCAACGCACAAATAGTTCACTTTTTAAATGTACTTTTTTTTTGTGTGTTTTCAAATAAGCAATATTAAATTAAAGCCTTCAATGCCTATTGCGAACAATTTTTGTACGTCAAAAATGATGAGCACATTATTTGTAATTTCATAAACAGCTCAAATGGATAGGCATTTGAAATAACATTAAAAGTAATGAATTGAACTTTTTATACCAAAAACAAAGGTCTTTGTTCATGCGATTCATGTTGGTTACTATGTATTGAAATCGACATTTCAAGACCAATCAACCAACGTTTTTTTTTTCTTTCTTTCGTTCTTTCTTCCTTTCTGTTTTTCCCATTTGAAATCTCATATCGTTTGATGCTTTTCATTTTCTAATCTATACGAAAATCTAAGTCCTCATTTTTGTATGTGTTATGTGTGTTCTTTTTAATTTATTCTCAATTCTTAGCACGGCGCTTATCAACAATTTAAAAAGCAACCGATCAAGGTCAATATTTTTGATCGTCAAAGAAAAAATCCGTCCAACATATTAGACTGAATAGATAAAGTCATGGTTTAAGCTTGAACTTAATTTTTTTTTTTTTTTTTTTTTTTGAGTTCTGAACATGTTTTCTTCTTTCGGTTAGTCTCGCGTAAATTGAAAATTAATTATGTTTATGATAAAATGATCATTTGATTGATTCTATAGTTGATCGTAATCCTAGGGGAAAACATGTCTCACGAGTGCGTCCAATTTCTTGCGAGTTTTTGCGAGTTCGTTGTTGGTATATTTAGTTTGATTTTGAGCGAATGATAGACTGACAAGTGACAACTGACTCTCGCGCCTATTTGCATGCAAAGTTGAACTCAAACTCGTACGAGTTTGTACATGTTATTTAAATGGAGTTAAAAATTAAAATGCGAGTTCAATCATTTTGTGTAGATTTCTTACAAGTTCTGCATGGTTTTTGCCGGTTTTCGAGTAGTTAAATCCCCCTAGTCGTAATCTTTGCGATGTTGAAAAATTATTTTGTTAGAAAATCAATGCCAATAAATTTGACGCAATTGATCGCATTTAAATATCCATAATATTTTTCCTATTTTATCAATGTATTAAAATTGATTTGATAATCGAATATATTAACTATTTTGAATAAAAAAAAAATGCTATGGATGATGAAAATTAATACTTTGGATGGAAATCTGAACTTGAAAATATTAAACTTTGATTTAGTGTCGAATTTGTGAAATCATAAATTGAGCATAAAAATATTGCATTTTTATTTATATTCAGATATAGTGGAATTGTTGCGATTAGAAATCAACGAAAATTTATCTGAGGCCATTTGTTTTCTTTCTTTTTTTTTTTTTTTTGGCTTTTTTTTGCGTCAAATATTGAGTCATTTATTGACATTATCAGTGATTATTAATCACTGAAATGATGAATCAGTTGGTTTTTGATATTGAGCCTCGATGAATGTTTTGGTCAATAGCCTTTTTTGGTTAATTTGCATAAAACAATCAATGATCGAAAATCCATCGAAATGTTGTTAAACATTTAAAGATTCTCACTTTCAAATAATAATTTTGATCAGACCATTGATGAATAATGTGATTCAATAATTAAATGATTTGAATTTATGTAAATGGAGAAAATTTGGGGAGGAGGGGGACCGGTGTTAGTGGTAAAGAAAAACAACCTCCAAAATAAAAGAAAAAATAGCCCAACGGCAATAATGTTTGTTTGAATTATAACTGTATTGCATATTTGCGGCGGTTTTTGAATTAACAAACAGAGAGGAGAGAGAGAGAGAGAGAGAGAGAGAGAGAGAGAGAGAGAGAGAGAGAAAAAAAA
This sequence comes from Resseliella maxima, assembly GCA_029041755.1. Lineage (NCBI taxonomy): Eukaryota > Metazoa > Arthropoda > Insecta > Diptera > Cecidomyiidae > Resseliella > Resseliella maxima. The sequence continues at coordinate 454,708 of JAQOWM010000718.1, read as the reverse complement.
CCTGAACCAACCTAAAACTAAACTGCAATGACTTCATTTGTTTGCGAACTTGTACATTCGTTGTCTTTTTACATAACAGTTAAAACCAGAAAAAAATCCGACCGTTTCTTCTTTTTATTTATTTCTTTCATTTTTAGCTTCAATTTCATTTTTAAGCTACAAATGCTATTCATTGAAACTGTAGTTTATGCACAGATGACCTTGCCTTATTTATACCATTTTACTTTTCAACTCATATTTTATGAACGACTGAATTCAAAATGATGATAAACCAATTCTGGTGCCGAAATTTAATCAATTTGGAATTCAATCGGATGAAAAAAAAAAACGATTTCTATCACATTTTTCTATTATATCCGAAGAAAGTTTTAAAGAAAGAATCAAAGTTTGCAACTTCAATATAAAAATTAAGAAAACAGTAATCAATCTACTGAGAAATAGTATTTTTTCTATATTTTTTTTTTTTATCTCAATATTCACGCTTCATACAAATATTAACGTCAAAACTTTTACTTTTTATTATTTATACAATACAAGAACACGTTGTTTTTGTTGTTGCTGTTGTTGTTTTCATCTCAATATCACATTGTTAAAATATATTTATAACATAATTCATCATTCCAACCATCATTAACATTATTAAAATCATCATCTTTATGATCGTCATCACTACCATCAAGTGTAATTAACACTTTTTGTCATTATAAAAAATTTCATATGTTCATGTGAATAACTGTGTAAACATGTATTTTTAGATATAGCTCAAGAGCTATTGCTTTTGTTTATTTATATTCAGATACCATAACTGCGAATCACATTGGCCGATTACTTGAACATTTATCCAGGAGCAATTTTTTTTTGTTTATGGCCAAGCAGCTGTTTAAAAGTTATTTAGCTATATTGAATGCTTGTAGTTTATTCTTAGACTGAAATTGGACAGATTTTTTTTTTTTTTTTTTTTTTTTTTGGTTTTTATTCTCTTTTCGAATGAATAAAAACCTTGCACTAAAGCTATAAACTGTTGATTTAGAAAAATGCTTATGTGGGGCTAAAGGAAATTACAAGCGTACGTTTTGTTTTTCTTTATAGCAGAAACATTGAAACATATAGATAACATTATACGTCATTTAGCTACTCTGTTCACGGTTGAGGTCTTTCACAAAAGTATAAAAATAATGAGAAAGAAAAAACAACAGTCAAATAAAAATAAACAAAAATTTCAATTACAAAAATGAAGTAAAAGTAAAAAAAAAGAAGTGAAAACATTGAGTACATTTTGTTTAAACAATTTTTTTTTTTTTTTTTTTTTTCGCTTGATATTTGTTTATTCGCATTACGAGAATATTTGGGAATTCCCCAACAAAACCCTCCAATATTGTAATTTTCACATTTGTAATGGTAGCATAGATGCGCACTAAATAAGCGTTGAGATGATTTCCGCTATTATATTCAGATTCGGAGGGAAAAATATGAAACTTGATTTTGCGATTTCATTAAATTACAAATGATCCACAAACATGGATATAATTGTAATGTTAAATTAAAGACGAAACAAAGAGAAAAAAAAAAAATAATAATAATAAAACAATCAGCTAACCATAGAGAAAAAAAAAACCCAAACACTACGTAATTTATTCGCCGTAAAATGAAAATAATGATTAAATAAGCTAGCACCTTGAAATGATCGCTAGTCACTTTGACTCATTCACATTGGTTGACTAGTTGGTATATTATAATAATTACATTGTTGCAATCAATTGTGAAATGCATAAAAATCGATTGCACCCATGATGAACGACTAATGAATGCTATGAATGTATTTGAACATGTTACCCAATTAAATTGTCATCGAATAAACGAAAAATAAGAATAAAAAAAAAATTATTATTAGGATCTTTTATATGAAATTTGTATTCGGTTAAATGACGTATTTATTCATTTGAAACTGATTATTATTGTATGGACAACAAATTGTTGGTTATAAATTTAACAAAAAAAAAAAAAAAAAAAAAAAACCACATTTGATTCCGTTTCATTTATTAATACATGCAACACGTGAATAATTTTATTGCTAAAATAGACTATAAAATACTTATGATTGAATATTTCTGAAATATATACATATATATTTTACCTTTTTTTGGTGTTTCACTCATAACCACTTTTGATTTAATTATTCATTTAAATTAGATTTCATTTTCAGATATTCTTGATAAGATGCATGTGGTATCATTCACTAAATTAAATCATTTGAAATTAAGATGAATATTTTATTTATTTTTAAATCTTTGATTCAAGTGAAGTAAATCGTCATCGAAGATATTTTATCATAGTCCTTATAAGAAAAGTTTATAGATAGACATTAATTTCTCTCGAAACTTTTGCTATACTTTTTTTTTTAAACACATTTGTGAATACCTACATTACTTCTGAAATTTCCCACTCAATGTCTCATTTCCGGGGGTGGGGGGGTGCAGGGTAATCTATTTATTACTAAATTTGTAAAATATATATATTTTTTTTCCACATATAAAAATGCAATAATGCATCAATCTATTAACTGTTATTCTCTATTCATCGTAATTAAAATTTCTTTTATAAACAACAATGACAGATGTATATTAATATTATTACTATCATTACTATTATTTTATATTATGCAGCATTTTTGTATTGTAGTTACAGTTCATTCAAGAAATAAATTGATTGATTGATTACTAACTATGAATAATTTAAATTATCTCAATGTGCATTCGATATTCTACATGGTTTCACGATATATGTAAATGAATTCTGAATTACAATTCTTTGTGATTTATCTTTGTATTTCATATGGTTGTTTTTTTATTGTTTCCTCGTTTAATGATATATTTGTGGCGTCATTGGTATAAAACTTCATTTTCACGGAAATTTAATTGCATTCCTTTTGAAAAATCTTCAAATGTTTGAAATACATTATTTTTGTTATGAATTATATTTGTCATTTATGGTGAATTACATTTTTAAAATGAATTTTTTTAAATTTTTCAGTGAGAAGACTCTTTTACGAAAATTTTAAAATCCAAAAAATTCGATGCAAAGTGCATTCAATATATTGAAATGTTTTGACAATTTAAGACCTCAATTGAAGATAATTTCTTTTTATTTGTAACCTTCATAACAATTACATCAGGCACGAGAATGTATTTTCTTTCACTATCTCTCTCTCTCTCTCTCTCTCTCTCTCTCTCTCTCTCTCTCTCTCTCTCTCTCTCTCTCTCTCTCGCTCTCTTGATTTTCATTGAAATCAATGATGAGCTATTATTCTATCATCACGTCTATGCCATATTAACAAGATACATTATTTCTATATTTGCCTGAAGAAATGCAATGTTAGACAATTAGAGAAAATTGTCGCTCTTCAATGTGCATTGTGCATGGTTCAACAATGTTCGATGTGTGGTGGTCACATATGATTGTTGTTGATGTTTCATACAACAAATTGATATACAGCGCAATCGCAAAGCAATATTGAGAGAGAGACAAAAAAGAGAAGGAAAAAAAAGAGAAAGAGAGAGAGAGAGTGACATATGCGATGAAGTAAAGAGCATGTGAGAGTTCAACATTTTAAAATTGCAATGTTTACATAAAAACGTATAGCTAAACTCAAATTACATTAATAGAATTGCCCTATGTCATAATAATTCGTCTGTTTTGAAATTCTAATTTGTCATAATAGAAAAAAAAAGAGAGAAAAATGTGCTTAAAAGATTGCTGTGTGACTAGAAAATTATTCAAGTTAGCAATAGTGTTGGAACACATCGATACCTCGGAGTATTTTATATATGCATTTCAATAGTTTCTGTACTTTGGATTTCCATTATTATTTTTCGTTACTTTTTCTTATGTTTTCGTGTTAATAAAACCAGTTCTAACGATTTTACATTGATAATTTTGTATTTTGTTTTCTCTTTTTTTTTTTCTCGAAACAGAATTATGAATTATGTCACACGGCGTTTTCTTCGCTGTGCAATGGTTGTGTTCAGTTGGTTTGTTGTGCCATATAGCCGGGTCACAACATTGTGGGTGCCAAGGAAAAAACTTCCGCCCATGACCAATCCACTGCTTGAGATACGCGCTGTTAAATTGGCGCACATGATTCGCACACGACAGGTACGTATTTGTATTGTTTTCATTGAATCAAATTTTAACACACACTTTTTTTCCATTTATCAATTCGTTTACAATTAAATTGTAACTAATGAAATAAATTTTAGGTAACAAGCGAACAAGTGGTTCAGGCCTATATTGATCGTTGTAGAGAGGTAAATCCATTAGTGAATGCAATTGTTGAGGATCGATTTGAAGATGCATTGGAAGAAGCTCGTCAAATTGATGCCGAAATTGCAAAAGGCACTAGAACTATTGAAGAAATGGAACGCGATACACCATTACTTGGTCTACCTGTTACAGTAAAAGGTAAATCACACTATTAGATTCTGTAATCGACATTTTGTAGAAATTGACGAAGCTAATTTCTGAAATAATAGCCAATTGTAATAGCCATTTTTTTTGCTTTAAAATTCATTTAAATTTTCTAACTTTTACAAATCTTAAATATTTTTACATTTGATGCTAATTTTTTTTTTTTAGAAAGTATAGCTGTTAAGGGTATGATTAATCAAGGCGGACGTGTATTTAAACAACGACGCGTTGCTCAATACGATGCGCCATGTGTTGTTCTAGTAAAAAAGCATGGCGGAATTATTTTACTAGTTAGCAATACTCCAGAGTTGTGCATGTGCTGGGAAACTTATAATAATGTGTCAGGTCAAACACGAAATCCATATGATTTAACACGAACGCCGGGCGGTTCAAGTGGTGGCGAAGCAGCATTAATAAGCAGTGGCGCATCATTAATTGGTCTATCATCTGACATAGCTGGATCAGCACGATTGCCAGCCATGTTTACTGGAATATACGGACACAAGCCAACACCATACGCAATCTCACCAAAAGGACACATTCCATCTTCTACAGGTAAAGACTTATTCCATCTTTTTTTTTTTTTTCTAACATTTCTGTGCATAAATTTCAAAATAATTTTAAAATTAATTATTTAATTCAATAGTTGAATATTGGGGTGATTTCTTTACTATTGCACCAATGACACGTTATGCAAGCGATTTACCATTATTATTGAAATGTGTCAATGATCCAAATGGTCGTAAATTATTGTTGGACAAACAAGTGGATATTAGCACAATAAAATTCTTTTACATGAATAATGATGGTCCATCAGGAACAACGCGACGACTTAGCAAAGATATTAAATGCACAATTGATGATGTTGCTTCATATTTTAATGCCAGCAAAGTAAAAATCAATGGCCTAAAATGGGCACTTGAAATATCGATGTCAGCTATGCTTCGTATCAAAAATGTTGAAACTATTTACTATGAGGGCGAAGATGGTGAACCCCGAAAACACATGGGAAAAGAAACACTCAAGTTAGATTTTGAATAATTTATTATCGACTTTGTAGTAAAAATTCGATTAAATTTAAATGTATTTTGTTTTTGTTTTTATTGTTTTTATTTAGATATTTTCTTGGAATGTCCGATAGTATTTTTCCATCGGTATTAGTTGGACCATTACAACAAGTAATGCACTGGTTACCCGAATCAAGGCATCGAAAATTAGCAAATATTGCTGAAAATTTAAAACATCAATTTCAAGAATTGCTTGGAACAAATGGTGTATTTTTGTATCCAACATTTCCAACAACAGCACATCGACATTACCAAATTTATCATAAATTAGTGGACACCGGTTATATGATGGTATTCAATACAATTGGTCTTCCAGTAACAAATTGTATGGTTCGTTTGGATCGTCATAGGCTTCCAATTGGTTTACAGGTTCGCGATAAATTGAATTAAAATAACAATTATTTGATTGAAATTTTAGTGAATTTTTCATAAATTTGACTTTTATTTGAATATGTTTTTCAGGTTGTTGCCAATCCAGGTCAAGATCATTTGGCACTAGCCGTTGCCCAGGCTATTGAAGACCAGTTTGGCGGATGGGTATTTATTATTTTTCAATTATTTTCAATTTTTTATTTGCATTTAATGGCAAAACTTTTTCATTTTTTTTTTTTTTTTTTTTTTTTTTGTTCCTAGGTGCCTCCACCGTCAGAGCGATTGTCTAAATAAAATTAGCTAGTATTGCAATTGAATAGCACTGTAAATATGTTTACTTCTCTTTATTAATTCATTTGAGTTTAATGTCATAATAATTTTTTTTTACGTGTTCTCTTATCATTTTTTTTCTCTTCTCTATTTTATTTTGTTTAAAATTTGGCAAAGAAAAAAAAAAAAAAAAAAACAAAATAACATACGTTTTCTTATAGATTTTGTTTGAGATTCACAAAAACAAAAATAAATAAAAGTATATTTTAACGGAATGAAGAATGAGCAAAACCATTACGGTTAGACTTTGATTTATTTATTCTTTAGATATTGTTTGGTTGATTTAATTTGATGATTTATTGTTTCTTAACAAATAACGATATCATCTTCTATCAAGTTATAGTCAGTGCAATGTTTTTTTTTTTCTTTTTATTTTTATTTTTTTTTTTTTGTTTTGTTTTGTTTTGTTTTGTTTTGTTTTGTTTTGTTTGTTCCTTCTACAATGCAACATTGTCTATTTGTGCTATCAAATGAAGAATTTATCATCATTGTTTAATAAGAATATACGGAGAGGAATCATTTTTCTTATTCATTGGGAGTAAAAATTACAGTTGCATTGTTCATTTTTAATGAAAACAATATCCGAATTAGAACGAGTCATTTATAATTCATTCTAATGATTCACATCAAATTCCACAAAAAAAAAAAAAATTTCTTCAATTTGAATCAAAATGTGATTTTGTTACATTTTAGGGATATTGAATAGAAAATATTAGAGGAGCAAAAAAATTACACCGTTTCTAAATTTGCAACCGTTTAATTTGTCTAACCGTTGACTAAATTGGTTGATTATTTTTCTATTTTTTTTTATTTTTATTTTTATTTTTTTGTTGTTTTTTTTGTTGGTATAATATAAAATTTTTTTAAATGTTTTCCTGTTTGAACAGAATGAACAGGGGAATTGCGATTTTTTGATAATTTTTCACAATAATGCCTTCCTTTTTTATGCTTTTCATTCATTGAAGACTATAAATTAGTTCAATACTATTATAAATCGCATTTAGTATGAATAAAGTGAAAATTTTTAGGAAAAAAATTCGTACGAAATATGTTCATATTTTCACTATGTTTCATAGAAATACGAATATGTATTTTCAATGAGAGTAAAGATCCCATCAAACAATTTTAATAAATTTGATGAAAACGAAGAAACCAAAATAAAAGGATAAAACAAAAAACAAAAAAAAAAAAAAACTCACCACTATTCAAAAAATAGTTGAAACATTGAAACATTGTTAATTAGATTTTGATCGGTCAACATATTTTGAATTTTGTTTTCTTTTTTTTTCGGCTGAAAAATTACGGCAGCTTCCTCTAATCTATTTTCATATTTAAAAAAAAAAAATTCATTTCAATTTCTCAATAAATTTATCGAACTAATAGTTGTTTTAGAATTATGCACTATTTTTTTATGGCAATTTTAAAGCTTTTCATGAATTCACCTAATAAAAAAAAAAAAAAAAAAAAAAACGGAAAAACGTTTAAAAGAAAATTCCAGAAATTAAAATCAAAAATAAATGAAAAAATAAAAATTAATGGTAAATTTGAAAAAAAGAAAATACTTTATTCGCGACTATTTATACTATTCAAAAGTTAATCGAGTGATAATCATGGTAACAAAACCCTTTAGATGCAATTTTAATGTAATTATTATTTTTTAACTTTTAGCTATTGTTTATCATCTTTTTCACTGAAGCAAATTGTTCTTTTCTTTTTAACAACAAACTTAAATTAGAGATTTAAATATGCTTAAAATATTTAAAAAAAAAAAAAAAAAAAAAAAATGAAATGTAAATGAATTGAAATAAACTAAAATATTAAACAAGAAAATAAATCAGACATTTGGAAATGACTAGAATATTGAACCGCAGGTATAATGTATGAAAAATGTGTTCTGTTGGATCAAGTGGGAGCGTATTTAATAAATATGATTTTTTCCACTCAATAAACTAACACTTTCATCATTTCACATATAGAATTTGAACGGTTTCGATTAACATCGTTTAAACAAGAATTATTCATATTTAAATGCTTCAACATTTTGAGTAAAAGAAACAAAAATGTGTTCTCATATCAATCACAAAAATTAAATTAAAATAACTGAGAGAACTCATTTCAATGATACAATACATATGAACATATGTGTATGTTGTATGGGTGTGTATGTGACATTTGGTAGTTATGTTATTATTATAATTAATTTATAGTGTAAAAATTTAAATATTGTAAACCTCTTTTTCTGTGTTCTTTGTATTATTAGTTTTTTTTTTTTTTTTTTTTTTTTTGTTGAACTTTTTTTTGTTCATTACGATAGTCGGCAACGTAAAGTCCTGATGAAGAGGGGGAGAAGGGGGGAGGGAGGACATACCACTGAATCGAGCGTGATATACAATGTCATAGATTATTTTATATTTCAACTATGAATATATGATTAGCCTATTTGGTTGGGAAATCAGGCCAATAATTTATGTAATAGCGATGCGTTGAACCTTCAAATAAACGATCTAGCCAATTGCTTAAACCGTCCAATAAATTCTCTTCCAATAAAATTTTTTCATCTAATTCACTGCCGCCACCATAATCATCCGAATCGGACTCATTTCCATTCATTCCAAGGAATGCACCAGCTTCTGGATCATCTCGATGGCTAAGCTCCCGCGTTAATTTTATTAATCGCTGAAATTTAAAAAAAAAAAAACACATTTTGATTTTTCACTTAAAAATTAAATTCTCAAAAAATTCAAAAGTTAAACTATTATATCGAAAATCGTTGTAAGAATTCAAAAAAATAATCAAAAAATTTTTAGAAACTTCACTTAAAATTTGCAGGTAATTTGATAATTTCAAACTTAAATTCAATCAGTCAGTTTTTCGTCATTCGAAAAATGTTTGACTTACTTTGGTGCCGCGAATCGTCTCTGGATGTTTAGCATGATACATGCAAAAATATTTGCGATGTCCATTCAATGCCAACACCGTTCCAATGCAATTTCGTGGATTAATTTGTAAATCTCTTGATTCCAATAATGATAGGCGCAGCAATTCAGTGAACCATGATTGACCACGTTCAATGAGCATATGTGCAAACATCAATGTTTTATTCCTGTGAATATTTTTTTTTTTTTTTTTTTTTTTTCAATCAATTAGTAAAGTAAAAACCAAACATCATCAATAATTAATGAAGAAATTTACTTTCGATAAGGCCACACCGCTTTGTGGAATCCAGGTATTAATTTTGGTCTCGACTGTAAATCCGTAACAAGAATAATGGTGCGGCAACCGGGTTTCAATAAACGAACTAAACCATTGTATTTTTCAGCACGCAGTTCATGCAATTTCAATTCTGGCACATATGGTACGGGTTTGACTGTTCCTTTATGAATAAAATTATTGAATATTGAATGCATAACTGCATAACAAAATTTAACACAATTTTATACCATTATTGTTATTATTTTTGGTGCTTTGCTTCTTTTGAATATCTTCTTCTTCAATTCGTACTAAATATGCCAACAAATATCCAATGGCAACGATAAATCCGATTGTTCCAAATACAGAGAGTACAGGTAAAACATGTTCGCGTCCTAAATTGTCACCAAAATACTCAAGCAACAAAAATAGTTTGTTGATAATTTGCACGAAAATACTTTGAGCATGTTCATCAAGTAAATCCTAAACAGTTGAAATTAAAAAAATAAATTTTTTTACATTTTCGTTGCTTTATACATTTTTTTTTTTCGCACGGTAGATGGTACCTTAACTTCCGCTTCATATGTTAGCGATTCCGATGTGCGAAGTAAACGTTGAATGGATTCATCCAATTTACGTTTTGTAGCATTGAAACTTTGCTCGTATGTTTCATTATCTAAATGCTTGACATGCAATGAAACGCCGCTAACCCATTCATATTTAATGTGAGATGTATCACGGCGCCAAATAACAACCAATCTCAATAAAGTATCTTCGCTTCCATTCGATAATGCGCTCACAAATTCAGCCTGACGATCTTGATAAATATAAGCAAAGCGAACACGATCCGCACTGAATGCTGATTCCAATGCAATTTTACGCAATGCATCTCTGGCTTCATCATGGGCATTTGTATTTTCAGTTACCAAAATTACGCACAAACGTTTCCGTGGCCGATTCCATTCGGTTGGACAAATTCCATCTAAAAGATCCTGTGATGAAAGTCGTGGTAATGCCAAATACTGATTTGCAGACACAACATTATTCAATGTTTGTGTTGGAATATCATTCATTGAAATGCTTGCCACTGGTCGATTTGCATCTTCATTAAACATTAATAGTGTATCAAGACTTGGATGCACTTTATACATTTCTTGTATTTTATCTGCTGTACCTGTATTTAGATGAACGAAACTACACAGATAAAAATGGAAAAAAAAAAGAAAAAAGAACAAAATGTTTTCAATGACACCGCAAACGTTATTAAAAATTTCTAAACAAATTTTCAGCTATATAAACATAATAAATTGTCCATTGTAAAACTCACCCAAATAATACACGTTGTCTAAATTGAAAAGCAGTATTTAGATAACGAAGACGAATTTGTTTACGCGGTTCCATTATTAATGCACGTACTCGATTGTCTGACCAACCGCTTAAAAATTCATTAACATTATCATCGTTAATCGGCACAATCATTTTATATGGTAATTTTTGGCGAATAAAATCAACGACACTTTGAAGAACAAATGAACTTTCTTTGAAAACATAATTTTTTCCATCCAATACTAATACTAGACATGGTAAAACATGAACGCTGGCTTTACGTGCTAAATTTGCTTCATGGCCAGCATTAACAGTGGCAAATATAAAACCAAGCGGTTCCAATGATTCTTTAATTTTTTTAAATGCGCCAGCCACTTTCATACATGAAAAACACCAATCAGCATAAAACATTAGCATATGAGGTGTTGTATAGCTACGCGGTAGTACATGTGTCTCATAATAGCGTGCCGTAATTGACAATTTATGAAAAATGCTGATGTCTTGATCGAAGCTAAAACGATGCCTGGTAAAAATCAATATAAAAGTCACATTTTAAATTTAAAAAAAAAAAAAAAACAAAAAATTTCATTAAAATAGTTAGAGTTACCCAAAGAATTCTTCAAATGGATCGGTAGCAAATCGACCATATTGGCTATAATCATGTCCTGTTCGTGAACTGAATGCATCCTCATGTGTAACACCATGCAAATCGTATGCATTGCGACGATCATTGTCGGATAGTAATTCATATGCTTTTTTTATTTCAACAAATTTTGATTCGGCCAATGGATCATCACTTTTATCTGGATGCCTAGAAATATTCACAAATCATAAATTTATTTCAAAATTATCTACAGGAAGAGAATTGTTTTTGCTTTTTTTTTTTATTGCTTTTGTTAAAACGTATTAAAACATTTGTCAGGTCAATAAATCGAATCTAGTTGACATAATTTTGAAAAATCTAAATCATTTTCTTTTATCATTTATTAACTTGTATACACACCACTTTTTTGCTAATTTTTTATATGCCTGACGGATTTCTTGTGGCGATGCTTTTCGTTCAATGCCCAAAATTCGATATGGATCGCCGAGTTGTACCTCAGCATAAATTCCATCACAACAAATTGAATATATCGATAACAAAATAAGAATTCGCTTCAAGACATTTTTTAAGTGCATTTTCACATACACACACACACATACACACACCAATTATTCCAAATTAATTTAAATTTATCCCACTCTTAACTTTCATTCAGCTATTTTCAATTTAATTTACTCAAATTGATTAACACAATAATTTTCAGTTATAAGTTTGTTATTTATTTCGTTTCTTTTCTTTTCTTTTCTTTTCACTTCACTTTCAATCAAAACGCTTCGTTTTTTTCTCTTTTCTATCTTTGTTTTATACTCTCTATACCTTTTTACTGCTTGCAAACGATATGAGAAGCTATTGAAGAAAAAGTTCTATATATTTATATTATTATTATATATATAGATATATGTACACTTGACAGTTCTATTTTCTCACAGGAGCAAAAAGTAATTCATTCATTATGAAAAATACTCACATACACACACATATATACACACATATTCACACACACATGGTCCTTTGCATTCTCTCTCTCTCTCTCTCTCTCTCTCTCTTTTTCTCCCTTTCTCTCACTCACTGTGATTTTTTGCTGTATTATCGACTCTGTCTGTTAGACAACATACTTGCTTTGTAACATTGAATTGAATTTCATTCTGTTGACACTTTTGTTAAAAACCTTTAAACCGATTGCATTGTTTTGCATCGGTATCATTGTTCATATGAAAAACAGCTACTATGCAAAGTTTTAAGTTGTATTTTTTTTTTTTCATTTGATTTTTATTTTTATTTTAAGAAAGTTGTACGCACTTAAAAAATGCTATTTTTCATTCAAGAAAATAAAATAAGAAAAAAAAAAAACAAAACTTTTAGCTTTTTGAATTATCTTGAATTTTCTTATTCACACATACATATAGTAAAAATAAATGCATCTTGATCTGATAAAATGAATTTTTAGAGGAAAATGAATATTTTTTCCTGATTTTTGACACATTTCTTTAGAACAATGTTCAAAAAATTAGTTCATTCATTTTGAAAATTCGTTTGGAAGAATTTCTTCAATTAAAAAAAAAAAAAACGGTGAAATTAGTTGAATGAAAAAAAAAAAAAAAAAAAAAATGTGGCCCATGGGAGGATCGAACTCACGACCTTCGCGTTATTAGCACGACGCTCTAACCAACTGAGCTAATGGGCCTCTTGTTGTATCAACGGCAAAATGTGAATACTACATAAAAAGTAGAATTGAATATAAAACAAACCGCATTATACTCATGTTATTGCTATTCAATATATGTTCATCTCAGTACAAATTCTCATATTTGGCACTGAATAAATTCAATTAAGAGATAAAATAGACACATTCAATGCATTTCTTCTCTTTATTCTCACACTTTTGATTATTTTATGCTAATAAACAATTTTGTGCTACATAAAACATTCATCATTTAAAAATGCCTTCAGTAAAACTGAAATTTTATATCAGAGCAACCTTATGACAATTATAATAATTGTAATTGTAAGATACGCCTAAAATTTAATCAACGAAAAGAACAAAAAAATTCAACGAAGAAAGAAAAGATAAAAAGATAGATTTCCTGGATTTATAAAATCATGTATGGAATTCATCAATAGAAAAAATCATCAATCAAAAAATCATCAAAAAATCATCGATAGAAATAATAACACTTGTTTTGAGTCTTCAATTAGATGGATTTTTATTCACTTGGACATTTTCCTATATGATGTCCATATTCTTTATTAGAGTTCATTGTTTTTTTTTTTTCTGTTACAAACGAAAATCTAAAACTTTTCTTTGGAATTGAGAGCTGTTTCACAGTTTCTGTATCCAACACCAAATCCAAAACCAGTTCCTAACCAAAGTGGAAATGCTCTACGTTTGAAGAACAGCAATGAAACTATTGATCCAATGAAAAAACCGCCACCTGAAACATATCAATTGATTTTATTAATAATTTCCAATTCGAATGCAATGAAAATGTGATTGTGATTGTGACAGTCTTATGTAATTGTTAAACATAGTCATTCCTGTTCTTAATGAAAAAACAACATACTTGCTTTAATTAATGTATCTGTAATGCATCGGTCGATTTTTTGCCCAAATTGATCTTCCGAGAATGTGCTTGGTTTATTAACAGTTGCCATATTATTGAAATGATTTTTTTCCCACTTTTTTTACTTTTTCAAAAGACACATAAATTTCGCATAGACAAAATGTTGCGGTGATGTTATTTTTTTTTTTTCTCTCTCTCTGTCGCTAGCACCTCGTTGACAGTTATTCGGCACTCACACTTATTCATCTACTTTTGACACATTCTCAATAAACGTCAAATTCAATAAATGGCAAATTGTCTGGTGCACACAACAACATTCACTCAAGTAAAACGGTTGAGGTTTTATTAATTTTTATTGAATGTATACATTTTCAGGTATATTTTCAGTTTAGTGCAACAGTCTATGCGCTTCATCGATATCAAACATAACAACGAATAAACCATTTGTTTGTTTTTCCCAATAAAAAATTCATTATTGATAGTTTAGTTTTTCCGTTTGTTGTTTTTATTCTTTTTAAAATGCACTGCAATTCAGTGACAACATTGCCGTATATGGGCTGAAGAACAACTTGAAGAAATTTAAGAGTTGCCATTAAATCCACAAAAAACTACGATTTGGTGTGGTTTATGAGCTGGTGGAATCATCGGTTCATATTTCTTTAAAAATGAGAACGGTCACAGCGTAGCTGTGAATGGATCACGGTATTGCACAATGATAACAGACTATTTGTTGTCTTTATGCATATAAGTAAAATAATTTGAAAATATTGTTGATAAACTTATTTAAAAAATATTTATTAAAATGAAAATTATATTCAAGAATCCTGAGTACAACTAAATTAACAGAATTTGCCTTATTGATTTTATTTTGTATTTTTCAACGCTTTTTTAATTTGTTCCAAACATTGTTTGGACTTTTCTCTGCCATCGGGATTGTTGCTTTGTTGAGATGCTTTGTTAGCACAATTACAAAATAAATTCGCTTCCATTAAATTGCCTTTCTTCAAAAGAATGAGAGCTTTGTTTGCATGATAGATTCCTGTTTCTATTATCTCAGGATATGGAGTGGCCATAATGATTGCATCATTGATAAAATATTCAGCCGAATCAAAGTCATTTATCTGCAAATTAAATAAAATTTACGTAAAAGAATTTGGTGTAAAATTTCTGAAATAAAAAAAAAAAAAAAATGTATCGTACGTGCAAATATGCAATGGCCAAATCATTTAAAATTTTTATATATTCTGGGTCGTATCTTCCACGAAATTCGGAAAAAATTTCTTGTGCAATTTTTAGTCGTTCAACAGCTTCCTTGAATTTGCCATTTTTCAAAAGATTTTTTCCATAACTGAAAAATTGTACAACACAATTGAGATCACTTCAAAATTCATGGTATGTCATTCAAGATCATAGGTTCTGGAGCTGGGGTTTTAAGGGAGGGGTAATTCCCAATTTCTCAGAAAATCGTTGGGGGTAATTTCATCTTTTCAAAATTTGTTGACCTTTTTTTTTTTTTTTGCTCTTACGATTTCAAAATTTTTAAAAGATTCTTTTCATTTTCGAATACAAAGTCGACTCACAATTTATTATTAGTTATTATTTAATTTCATTATTATTACAACATCAAATATCAAAACTATTAAATAAATGATAGTTTTGGTAAAAGTTTCTTCATTGCATCCACTTCATCACTTAATGTTACTACTTTTACTCAACGTCCTTTAGGATCATCTGTTCGATAATGATGTTCCTTTATAAATTCGTTTGCATATTTCGCAGCCGAGAATTTTTCTAAATCATCAACAGTATTTATCCTGATACGCATTATTTGATCCATGTGCTGCGACGTTAATCAGTAAACGAATTAAAGTAGAATAGCCAGAAGACAAAAATGATAAGCTAAGCAATTAGCCAAATAGGCGATAAGTAGTGTAAATTAAAAATAAAATAATATAATTACAATGTTACAATTGTGTAGCTGAGGATATTCGTGGTAATATGAATTCCGTTCAACAGGAACGAAACATAAAAAATATTAACGTAAAAACGCAACATGAATATATATATATAGTATATACACGAATATTCTGAGCTAAACAACAATTATAATTTCGTAATTTCGATGAAATAAAAAAAGGTTTATTTTGAAATCGTAAGAGCAAAAAAAAAAAAAGGTCAACAAATTTTGAAATCGTAAGAAAATCACGAGGGGTAATTTCAAAACGACCGTCTCAGGAGGGGGTATTCCGACCCCTTGGACCCCTGGTCAGAACCTATGTTCAAGATGACAAGAAATAGAATTGATATACAAATAATTTGCTAATCCGCGCAGTTCTTTTATATCATTATTTTTTGGTTCATTTTTCAGATTTTCATCAAGCTTCGATAATATCCAATTGCATTTAGTTTTTACGTCATCCTTTTTATTTTGTAGATCAGCCAGTTGAGCAAGTTTTAAATTTAAATGAAGAACCTTTTTGAAATTAAAAAAAGAATCGATTTCATCAATATTATTAAATTGTACATTTTTCATATCAAATTTTATTGCTTTCACACCTGAAAATCATTCTGTGGTACACCATTGTTTTGAAGTCGTTGCAGTACATTTTCAAAATGTTTTTGCGCTTCAGAATATTGTTGACGATCGAACGCAATATTAGCCATAATATCATAACAAAGTGTAATTCCATTATAATTTTGCATATCCTGTGCCATACGCAATGCTGATTTTATCATTTGTTCAGCTTGATCGAATTCTTTTCGTTGAATACATAAAATTATTCGCTTCAGTGTGGTTTTAAGTTTTCCTTCTGCCGTTGTTTCATCATCTTGTTCAATTGGTTTCTTTATCAACAATAACGCTAATTCTTCCGGTAGAATTTTATTCCACAATGATTTTTCAGATTTTTCTTCATCATCTGTTTCTTTTTTCTTTTCGAAAAATGCTAAATATGTTGGTACAACAAACAATGGTAAATTTTTTTTGCAATTATTTTCACTTCCGTTGTGTTTTTTATGAAACCGAAGTGGTAGCGCAATTACATTTCTACTTTTATTTATTAAATTAAATGAATTAACCCGGAAAAATATTGTTCTCAACATGATGATTATCACAAGAAATAATTAAGTTTTATTGGTTAGATTCAGTTGTATTTTATTTTGACATTTCCAATTGGTTGTCATACCATCTACTTATGATAGCATTTGTCAAATGATGTAGTTGTTATTATTTGAATTATTTCAATTGATAAATGGAATAAATTAATGAAAACTTACATCTTTCTCTGTGTGCATGAAAAAGAATTTTTTTTTTTTTTTTTTTTTTTTTTTTTTATAAATTTCATTTGAAAAATGAATATTTTTTATTATAAAATGAAAAGAATTGTTTAAAAATTTAAATTCATATGAACATTTTCAATCTTTTTATTATATACTCAACAAATATTGTCATAAATATATTGTTTTCTATCCAAATGCTTATGTCGGAACGTTATTACATTTATATTAATTTCTTAACCTCTTTTCCTGCGAAATATCATAATATGATTTTAATATCTAATATTTTTTCGCTAGATTTGTGTTAAAAATACATTTTCGGAAAAAAAGAGTTCAAAAAGAGAAAAAAGAGTACTGTCCTCCTAAAGAGAGTACAGTTGGTAGTATTATGAATAAATTATCTTCTTTTTCAATTCGACGCGATGTAATGCAAAAGCCTTTATTCTCGTACATAATTTCAAGTAAATTTGGTGCACAAGCATAGTTGAGATTTTTTTACAAATATTAGCATCTTCTTGCATTACATATAACATAATCAATGCCTCTTCAAGATTACTTGAACAACCTGTTATTATTCAAAGAAATGAAATTGGACGTAAACCTGAATCAGGTTACTTGATACGGATGGGTAGTTAATATTTTAAATTTGTCATGAACCAAATAGCATTTAGATTTAGTGCAGCTCTTATGATAGTTTGGGACTAACTAAATATAAAAATAGAAACAAAATCAATTTTGACGTTTGAAAGTTTGACACTTTCACATTTTGACACTTTGACATATATCAAGTAAATTAGTTACCGTTCTGAAGGTGTTGTATACATAACCTCAAACATACACATGGAGATATTTGTTTTGATACATATATCATGTGCATACACAAATAATATTTTTTCATAGTGGAAATATATATATTTATTAAAAAAAAAAAAAAAAAAAACTATGAATTGGAATAAATATATTTTATGGTTTGCTCAAAACCATATAAATTTTCGATATGCAGTAAATATACATAAAATTGTTGAAGATTTTTACGAAAATTAATATGTATTCAAAACAATTGTTTATTTTAAGGAGGTGCAGTCACTTTTGAATTTACATAAAATTCCACATCGTTTTCCATTAAATATAGAAAAAGAGGTGCGACAAACAATACGAGAATTCACACAATTTGGATTCAATTTTTTCCATTTAATTTCAGATAGAAAAACCATTCCTAGTCATTGAGTTACCCAGTAATGATTCTGCTATTCTACTAGTTTCTCGTTCAATTTCTATTCGATGTGTCATTGAGCATTGGTCAAGCGCAACAAATTATGATTCATTCCATCATCAACTCAAACAATATGTCACCAATAATCAACATACTTTCGAATTTCAGCAAATAACTAAAGAATCATTTCGAATAACAGTTGAATCATTCAACAAAACTATTCAACACAACAATAAAATCGATAAAATCGAAACACTTTGTTATTTACCATTTGAAGGCGATGTCAATCTTCGAAATCCAAAGTTTGAATTTTTTTATATTGAATATTATGGGAGAGATCCAAATAATATTCCGACTCATCCAGAAGGGATTTTCTTTGGAAAATGGGTAAATGAACAAACAATGAAAATCAAAATGAAGAAAAAAAAGGAAAAAAGAAAAAGATTATAGTTGTATTGTTTTTTTCATTAAGTTGGCAGACGGTAACCGTGCACAAATCAATGAAATGTCATTGAAAACCAGAAAATTTATAGGTAATACATCGATGGAACCGACACTAAGCTTACTGATGGCAAACCAAGCACAAGTTAAAAAAGGTGATTTGGTATTTGATCCATTTGTTGGTACCGGATCATTGTTGGTATGCTATTTTATATTTATTCACAAAGATGTATTAGCAATTTTAAATTCGATTTTACATTATATTTTTAGGTTGCAGCAGCAAAATTTGGAGGTGCGTTGAAAAAAAAAAAAAAACAAACAGAACAAAGTGTTTTAAATTACTAAAAAAAAAAAACAAACGTTATTTGCAGCGTATGTAATGGGAAGTGATATCGACTATTTAATGCTTCATGGTAAAACAAAACCAACAAGGGTTACACAAAAGGTAAAATAAAATCAAATGTTATTTTGTAATGATTAATCGGCTACAAAATCACAGAAAGATGGATATTATGATATCTCGGCAACACAGCTAACATAAATTATTACAACTGTAATAGATTCACTGACCATCGCTGCTTGTGAAATTAGAATCGCTCTGAGATATGTTGCCCATTGGTAAAATTCACATTACATAATGTTACATTATTAATGTAATTGTTTTATATGCATTCGATTGAATGACACATAATGAGAATGAATCATACAGCTCAAGTTTCAAAAAATTGCAGTAAAACAAAAATCTATCGAAGAGGTACAACAGAAAAATGCATCAAAAAATTGATAATCCCTTCCGAAATTAAAATATGAATTTCTAATTTCAATTCAATTCAATGTGGTTAAAAATATAATAATAATTTCGGAATGATCATCAGTTTTATGGATTCCATTTTTCGAAAGACCAGCTGTACAAAAAAAAACATAAAATATAAATTGTTCAGATAAAATTCAGATAATGAAATGAATGTTTTGTAAACAAAAAAAAACAAAAATATTATTCATAGGTGCGAGATCAGGACGAATCAATTTTATCAAATTTAAAACAATACAATTGCGATCATCTCTATTTGGATGTACTTGTCTCTGACTTTTCAAATTCGATTTGGGACAATAAAGTTCAATTTGACAGCATTATTACTGACCGTAAGTGTTAATTTGGAAATATCAATCAAGAAATTTGCAAAAAAGAAAAGAAAAAAAAAAAAAAAAAAAAATTCATACATTTCTCAATATATAGCGCCGTATGGAATACGAGAAGCAAGAGCTAAAATTGAAACAAAAACAAGACGTCCAATGAAATCAAATAATGCTGATGATAATGCTGATACAAATACAGATGCAATTCATTATCCGTCAACATCACCATATCAATTATCGAACTTATACCAAGATCTTTTAGAATTTTCTGCAAAACATCTACGAATTGGCGGACGATTAGTTTGCTGGATTCCAATTTATAAGTAAGAAAATCTGACAAGAAAAAAAAAAACATTTCTATATATGAATAAAAACACAATTTCCTTTCAATTTCAGAAGTGATTATTCGGAAAATTGTATACCAAAATCAAATTGTTTACAACTAATTGCAAATACAGAGCAAACTCTTAGCAGCATAGTTGCAAGACGATTATTGACTTACGAAAAAGTCTCTGAACCAACGGTTAATCATTTGAAAAACATAAATCATATTAAAGACGATTTTCGGCCACGATTTTTTGCTACTGATGATACTGAGAGACAAGAGAAACGAATAAAACGTTTGGAATTGAAAGAAATTGGCAAACAGGAGGCCATAAAACGCGGCAAATGCATTTTACAGGAAAATGGTGAAAGCTGAATACTTGATGCATATTTTTATAAATACAAATAACGTTAAATGTAATGGAATATATTTTCAAAGAATTGAAATTAAATGAAAAAAAAAAAAGAAAAACTTGTTCGTAATTTATTTGAGAGTCCATTTTGTCAAAACGAATGTTAAAATTTTATTATTGTTGTAGATTCGATTTATTTTTATATTCTTTAATCAAATATCCCAACAAATGGTAAGAGTTAATATCCCATACAGTGGTCTTCTTTTAAATCAGCAACAGATCATTCTGACACCATCGAGCTTGTCTTAAAATTAAAAAAAAAAAAAACCCTAGCAATTTCGAAAAATTCTTCAGGTTGTCCTTAGAGCTAGAGCTGTTCACGAACCGAACTCGGACAGTTCGAGTTCGATAATATTCCTATTTCGATGTTCGTGTTCGTTCGTGTTCGGTTCGAGTTGTTCGAGATAAAAACAATATTGTTTGAGTTCGTTCGTGTTCGATTAAATCTCAATTTCATTGACTTGCACGAGCAGGTTTTGTTAGAATATGACGGGTTTTAATTCCATCTATCGGCCGATTGGTCTGCTGAGTTGATTTGTTCGGTCGTTCAAAGTTCAAATGAACGTTCAATTCAAACATCAATTGAACGACCGAACAAATCAACTCAGCAGATCAATCGGCCGTTAGTTGGCGTTTGCTGTCAATTTTTGTACTTCTATTCATTCAACACATGTAACAAAGCCTGCTCGGACTTGCATTTTGTATGAACAACATAAAAGTATTATGCTCATTAACCAATGTGGCATTTGTTGTATGTTTTTACAAGAGGAGAGCTTTGATTTCAAGACACTGACACCTATACGATTTATCAATGTATACTGACTATACCAACGGAAACGGCAAAAAGATACGATTTGTCGTTTGCATTTCGTAATGGTGTATGTGCAATTCAGTGTATATATGATAGAGATCGTTTGCAATGTAACGTCGTAAGACTTATGCCGTCGTACATTAATGTATTTGCCCACGGCATAAAAATCCACTGTATGAACTTTCATAATTTTGTTTGATATTCATTTAAATTCACACCATACTCGTAGAGATGGCGTAAGAAACATGAATTTCTTTGCTAAAGCGACTTCGCATTAACGCTTTCTAATTAAATTGCTGCAATTTCTGGGATTATTTGCAGCAGTTGATATTGTTCACCCAGCTTCTAAAACACTGTTTATATTATAAACTTTATAATTGCTAAATCTCAAGATGTTGACTTTGGTGGTGGTACAACCAGTATTGTATTATTGGCTGGTGAAGTTAAAATATTTGGTGATGTGACCAAACGTTGGATTTTTTGTGTTGTGAAGCGTTTTTTGCTTTCATTTTGTGGCAATGGACTACGAACAAAATTCGAACACTTCAAGTTCCAATTTTGGTGTTCGTGTTCGTTCGTGTTCGGTTCGAGTTGTTCGAGATAAAGAAAATATTGTTCGTGTTCGTTCGGAACTTGAAGTGTTCGAATTTTGTTCGTAGTTAAATGGAGAAATGTTGATCAAAAAATGTAAAACTAATAGTAATGTAAATATATTTATAATAATACAATATAATTTAACAAAAAAAAAAAAAATTGTCCGAGTTTCTAATACTTACTGAATTACATATCTGTATTATACGAACATTTTACACCAATGTGATGCACATCGTATTGATAAAACATTTGATAAAAATTGAATTAATGTTAAAAGCAAATATTTATTATTTATTCAGTTTTTAATTTTACACGAGTATATTTTATACGTGTGTTTGTGTGTATATTGTAAGTAGAATAATCGGTTATTTTGCAGGATTTTCGTTTAAAACGGCATTCAATATCCAATAATATTATTCGAATTTTCACGATTTCCATGTTTGCATACTTTTTTTTTTACATATAATTTTTTTTTCTCCAACTTAAATGCATAATCGAATTCATGACATTTTTTTTTTTTTCACTTCATTTCGTTTTCTTTCTCTGTCTGTTTCGGTCTCGTTCTGTACTTAAAAACTAAGATTAAATTATTGGTTGATTTCTTTTTTTTTTATTTTTGTTTTTTTTTCTCATTCTTCTGTTTAGTTCGGCATGTGTGTGAATTCTAACAAATACATGTGTATATTTGTGTGTGTGTTTTTATTTGTATTTAGATTAAATAAAAAAATTATATTTTCACACGTATGTTTTGGATGCATTTGCATGCAAACACACACACACACACATATATATACACAATTTATGAATATATTTACATGGACCATTTTTTTTTTGTCCTCAAGTAGCTAACATTTCATATAATAGTTTAGACAAGATTAGATTGAATCAAAACTAATGCATTTCCATTTAAAGCAGTATTTTGGAATTAGGTGCTTATTATTAGGAGAAAAGAATTCCAACGTTTAGCCGATGTGTGTTTGTGTGTGTGAGTGTTCAAATGTGTTGAGTTTCTTTTTTTTTTTTTTTAATAAATTAAATTTAAAAAATAGTTTTCAATGGTAATTTAATTTATGCTAGAAACTAATATATTTACAACATGGTAAATATTATATTCAGTAGGAAATTTCAAGATTTCATCATTTAAATTGATTTTTTTTTCTTTATAATGCAACAATCCATTCACTTGATTGACAATCTACTTCATATCATATTTATTCAATATATAATTTGGTGCATTGAATAGGCTAGTGTTGCTTTATAGAATAAAAACAAAACGGCAAAATTAAATGCAAATAGGAAATATTTATGAAGATGAACAAAAATTATGGATGAAAACATTTTCAGATTAAAAGGAAAATTTTTTGGGCGAAATTATTATTAGTTGAATTTTTCATCTCTTTGAGCACGAACAAATCCAATTTACCATGTTTTTTTCTTTTGTCATCACATTCTTTGTTATTTAATGTTTTCCGAAAAATAATAATTTGCGTGTTGAATTTGTGGGAAAAAAACAAATTTGTTGAAGAAAATATGTTGAATTTTTACGATATTGTAGATTTTCTTTATTGATTACATGTGATTTAAATTGTTTTCGATTGGTTTTTCATTGACCAAAAAAAAAAAAAAAAAAAACAAATAAAACTGAACACGTTCAGGAAATCATTCTGTGAAATACAATCTATTTAATTCTGGTATTCATACATTTCAATAAAACTTAAAATTTAAAAAGATGACAAATTCTCTTCGCTTTAAATGAAGTTCTTCCATAAACAACTAAACATATTTCTAAATTTAAATAGCTATGTTTGTGGACATTTTTGTTTTTTTTTTTTTCTTTTTCTCTTTTGGGTGAGGGGCAATATGGAGGAGGGGTTAAGATGGAATTTTCATTTAATTTGTTGATTTTCCATTTTGGGTGGGATTCCAATTTACATTCAAGCATTCAAGTACAACTATATTTTTTTTTTTTTTTTTTTTTTGCATTTATTTTATAAATCAATGTATCATTGCTAAATTGAGTGGAGTTTGTTGCAGTTGTTTATAATTTTTCTTCATACTGTTGATGGCAAAAAAATGTTAAAAATTATGCTTAAGCAAAGAGATGATTTTACATACTTTGTAGTAAAATATTTTGTTTTTTTTTTTTTTTTTTTTTTTCAAAATATCGTAGAAGATCGAAATAAAATCATACATTTTGTAATCACCCCCATTGTATCATTATATTTGACTCGTGTTCTTCTAAATTCATTGATGAAAAAAAAAAGAGAAGAAACAATAATAATAATAGTTCGATTTCAGTGATGTGACTTGTAATTGATGCATTCGTATATTCTCAAATTAATCCAACATTATAATTATTATTATTTTTTGTTTTGTTTTATTCTTTGTTTGTTTTTGAAAATGAATTTGATTACAAAAATTGATTCATTTTGGATTGTCATCATCCTGGTGTTTGTACGAAAGTTTTTTTGTTTCGTACAGAACAAAAACATAAGCACTAAGGACTAGAAATACATCTTGTATCAGATCTCTTTCATCATGTCTTTCATTCTCATTTTATTTATTTATTTTTTTTTTTTCTCAAATTAATAATTCCCGCTCTTTTACAACATTCCGTGTCGATTTGAGAGTACGATTTTCGACAAGAAATCCAATTGCAAGATTCAAAGTAACAGTAAAGTGTGTAAATTATCTATGTTTGTGGTATTTCGTTGGAGTTGTGCTGTAAATATTTGTTTTTTTTTTTTTAGTATGAGACAGTAAGTTTTCACTCATATACTTTCTTATTGAATCACATGTATTTCACTACGATTATTTTCTCAATAGATTATTATGTGCTCTTTGCAAATAATTCGCAAATTTCGATCTAATTGTTTTTTGTTTTTATACATACACACATTTCCGCTCACATTTACGTTTTTCTGTTGTTGTTGTTGTTGTTGTTGTTTGTTTGTTATATTTTCTATAACATTCACATGTTTTTATTTATTAATTAAAGTCACTAAAATGTTCGTATTTTGCAATAATTTTTTGTCTATTTATACTTTGTATTTTTTTTTGTTTTTTGTTTTTATTTTTTTTTTTTTTTTTTGCAATGAATGTTGTTCTTCACTTTTTCTTCTGATGGAAAATTTAAAACACTAATTGATTTTTTTTTTTTTTTGTTTAAATTTTAATTTTCAATTAAAATTACGTACAATATTATTTTATATCATCGATATTTTACATAGTAGATCAAATTCTTATACATGTTTTCGTGTTTGTATATTTGTTTCTTATGTTGTTGTTGTTATTTTTTAATCTATTTTTCGTATCATTAAAATAGATTTAAATGTATCAACGAAGAATGTTTTCCATTGAATAAAACATAATTTTTTTTTTTTCAGAATAATAAACAATATTCTGTATGTTAAAATAATAAAATGGTTTCACAATTTTATATTTTGTTTTTGAATGAGACTATTGGATTAACAGATTAAAAACAAATGAGGATCGAACGGTACAATGGCAAAGATAATGACAATTCAAAGTAATTTCAATGTGTCCATATGATATGCTGTCGCTATAGAATATTTTGAATGGAAACAATACAATACGCATTGGTAGGCTATTTCAATCGTTTGGTGACTGACGCTAATACGGATTATACTGCACTAATATTTAGAATATTGGTGCCGTATAAAATTATGTCCACTGAAAATATAGCGACGGTATACTGTACGGACACATTGCTCACCGCGACCAAATTAACAAACAAAAAATGTGTTGAAAATTTCAGCATTTGAAAAACGTTCGTTTGTCGAAAAGGAAAATTATGAATTTTTACTCAAATAAATAGACATTTTTAGAAAGCGGAATGTTGAAATGAAAATTTCCTTTGCGAAAAAGAGTTCAACGAAAAATTACGAAACTGAAATGTATTCATATATGAATACATATGTTTTTTATAAAAAACAAACGGAAAGTAATGTGCATATTTAGGGTAAATGGATAAATATTCATTGACTGTGATTATGGTAAAAGATCTATCCAGTACAATTAGTTCTTGGAAGATCTTTTATTTTACACTCTC
This sequence comes from Resseliella maxima, assembly GCA_029041755.1. Lineage (NCBI taxonomy): Eukaryota > Metazoa > Arthropoda > Insecta > Diptera > Cecidomyiidae > Resseliella > Resseliella maxima. The sequence continues at coordinate 428,514 of JAQOWM010000718.1, read as the reverse complement.
AAATCAAGATAAAGCAAACAAAAAACTACGAATTAACATCACAATCAACAGTCAGTATATATTGAAGCAATCCATTTGAGGGGGTAAAATGCTCAAAACAAACGAACGTTTTCTCAAAGCTTTCTTCAGAATAAATAGATTTATCTTTGGGCAATGGAAAAAGAACCAATTAATTGAAATCGCTTATTTAAATACAAATTTATCAAAAAAAAAAAAAAAAAAAAAAAAAAAAACTCATTTATCGTCGGCTAAAAACTAAACTACATTCATTTCATGTTTATTGTACGAATAAGCCGTAAATAATGATAGGTGCCGACATATGAGATGAACCTTATTGTTCAAACATGTAACATGTGGATTTTTTTTTTTCTTCTCTTGTTTCGTGTATTATTTAGTAATCATTAAAAAATTTGTAGAAAAACCAGTCTTTTCGAAAAATAATAGTGCAATATTTTAAAACAAAAATAAACGCTCGCAAAGAGTATTTGATTTATTCATTCATTCATTCATACATTCATTCGTACATTTATTCATGCATTCATCCATTCATTATATCAAATTATACATTATTTTGTTTTTCGGTTTCAACTAAATAGAATCCATTTTTCATCAGCCCGATCATTCTACTTCTATTCCCTCATTTTGTTTTTTTTTTTTTTTTTTTTTTTAATTTTATTTGCACATGTTGTGAAATGACAATTTCATTTTGCCAAAATAAAAAGAAATATAAATTATTAAATTAATAAATCAGTCGAATTATTTTAGCACAATCGGAATGAGGACGTTGTCATATATGGTATACGGATGGAAATAAAGTCGAAAGACAAGTGCTAAAATTATTGCTGAAACTCAATTTAAATTAAATCATTTTTATCTATCTTTTTCATTTTCACTCTCTATCGTTCTATCTCTATCTCTATCTCTCTCTCTTTTTCTGTATTTTCTTCTTTTTATCTCTCATGAAATTAACAAAAAAGCAAATGCATAGAGATGAAATTATGAAGAATAAGAAAAAGATGAAGAAGAGAAAAAAAAGAAGCGATTATATAAAACGCAAACATAGAAGTTGAGATCGGGATGACTTGAATCAAATCAAATGATTCAATTGGTTCTATCCATGCAATTTATATTTAAACATTCATGTTATCTGGTTCGGTGACAACAATCGAAAATTCGTCATTACCATTGCTAATGATGCCACCATTCAGTTTGACTGTTGTTCCACCATTTGTTGCTATAATTGAATTTTGTGTTGTATTCAAACTAGAGCTAATATTACCATTGCTACAAATTTTACTGTATAAATCTGGTGTTGCTGTTGTGCAATCTTCAATTTCAGTGCGCAACTCTGTACATTTTAATAACGTTAAATCCGATGGTATATAGGATAGAATGCGATAAATTTGCTTGAGATCATCGACTGATTGCCAAACGCCAGGACGTTTATTATGGTATAATTTTGCATATGTGTATATGTTTGTTGTGCTATCGTATTCCAATTGCATTGCTTGCGATGTTATTATACAAAATGAACATGCTTCAGTACCACCGTACCTGTTTTTTTTTTGCGAATTTATAAAAAAGATTTTAATTTGTTTTTTTTTTTTTTTTTTTTGATTCGAAAATTGTTATTGTAAAATTGTTTACCTGTCAATAACAACTATGGGTCCATTTCGATATTCGGAGCCACGGTGATGTACATCAACAATAAAATCGTAAATACTAGATGGATGACCGAGCTCTGGCCAACTCGGGCAATGCAGCATACGTACGTTAAGCTCATAATCGTCTTGTATTGACTGCATCACAAAATCACGACACACATAATCGCATTTGTTCATTTTTGAAATATAATTTATTCTATAATGATCACTTTCAATTTTAAGTGAATCGTCCGGCCAAAATTGTTGGTATGACTAAAAGAGAAAAAAAAAAAATAGTAAAAATTATAAACAATTGCTACGATATAAAAATTAAATTAAATTCAGGTCATAATCTCTTACAATATCATCGAGTGATGAGAGCAGCACAATTGTTTGAACATTGTGATCCCAAATCATTTGCCAAAAATCATTAATTGTATTCACTAAAGGATGCTGTGTTATAATGAAATCTCGAAGTCTTCGAAAACCTAGAACGAATATCGTGGATTAGAATGCATGCAAAATAGAAAATTATGCTCTGTTGGAGAAAAAATTGGCAAAAGTCTTTTTTTTTTTTGCCAAAAGAAGACACAAAATCTAAACAAAAAAAATACCTTGCAGCCATGTTGCATTTATATAATCGCTTCCATCTTCGCCTGGTCGTGGTGTTAAATGCACCCGACTTCCTTCTAATGGTAACAATGAGCTTCGATTTTTGCATAAATTCACTGGTTTCATGGCCGACGCTGTGTGCACATCCTTTGGCTGGAACTGTGTTATTAATTTAAAATGTTTTGCCAATAAATTATAATCATCTTTTATCTCCATTATCATATCAGCTTTAATATTTGTTTCGCCGCTTGTAATTGCTTCAACCAATGCGTCATGGATAAAGATATACTGTTCTTCGGTTTGAACTAAAAAGTTGCGTTGATTTCGAATGTGTCGCAAAAATCCAAACACATTTAAAACACCTTTGTGCTCGATTTGCTTAAGCATTGCATCTAAAACAATGTAGGTACCAGTGCGACCGACGCCAGCACTGCAATGAACAACTATTGGACCAGCATCGCGTGGATTTGCTTCGGATGATTTTTTCACGAAATCCAATACTGGCAATGGATGATCGGGTGTGCCTAGATTTTTTTTTTTTTTTCGTGCAAATTTTGCATTAGAAAATGTATTCAATACTTTGTTTAGATTAATAAAATCTAAAATATTTGCAAATAGCCCTTACCATGATCCGGCCAATTCGTATAGTGATATTGATAAACTGTTTTTTCTGTGGCGCTTTTGTTCTTTTTAGCCAATTTCATATGCTTTATAACAAATGTTCGAACTGTATATGTAGCCATGACATCTTCTTGTATGAGTTTCACTTGAATTATGCCATATGTTTCAATACCATCTTTTGGCCAATACATATCGCATTTTCGACGTCCACGTTCAACTAAATTTGTAATCATAACAATGATTGCAACACGTTGTTCCCAAATCATGCGCCAAAAGCAATCAAATGTACCGGGCAAAGGACCTTGAGTTCCAATGAATGCACGAGTTTTTTGATAACCATCAATATAATTTGCATTTATATAATCGACCGACTTTTTTTGACGTCCAAGTGGCCGTAAATGAACTCGCGAATGATCATCTGAAAAATTAAAAAAAAAATAAAATGTAGATGAGACAAAGACTTAATAATAAATATATTTAGTCTATTTATCACAATTTTACTTACATGCAATAATATTCAAATAACGATTCTTTTGTTTATTATCAGGATGTTGTGAATGTTCTGATGGATATTCTTCGCTAATTGATTCATTTTGTATTGCCTCATATTCTTTACTGAATCCAATATCACCGTCAGCATGTAATTCAGCCACATGTTTAGCAAACTCATTTATTGGCACAGCTGCTCGTACTTCACCGCCAACCTCAACCGGTTGGTCCCAATCAATCAACGGTTGACCTTAAAAACATATGAGAGAGAGAGAGAGAGAGAGAGAGAGAGAGGAGTGAAGAAAAAAAACGTGAATTATATAGTCGATCAAAATGAAAAATAATTCAGATGCAAATGATACCATTAAATTTTTTCATTGAATTTTTTTTTAACTTTAAGGAAAATTTTAAGTTTATTTTTATCATTTTTTTTTTTTTTTTTTTTTTTTGCTAAACATTTAAACCAAAATAAACAGAAAAAAATCTTGGGAAATTACTTACAGTGATTAGGCGGAGGATCATCTAAATAGTAGTAGGCGGCATGGAAGCATTTTCTGCAAAAATAAAAAATCAATGTGTTGAATTAAATTGAAAGAATAGTGAAAAGTTTTTAAAAAATTACTCAGTGTTATGGAATGAAATAGCCAAAATAAGATGGAATTGTTTCATTAAAATGCTCCTACGAGTTTTTTTATCTTTTCGATTTTTTATATCATTTGTTATTTCCATATTTGCAAGTGTTATCTTATTATTAATAAGTATTTTTTTTTTTTTATCATTCATAATCAAAATGTGTTGAAAATATAATTGCACTATGATTCATAGAATCTGCTTTAAATTTGTGGTTTTTGTTAATTCATTGGATTTTGGAAATCATTATAAACTTCAAGCACCGATCATGAATATTCTTTTGTTGTTGAGTCAGATTGTTTGATTTCATTTTTTTGCCATAAAATATCAACATTTCAAGTCCAATGTTGTAATATCAAATTTTTATACATGTTTTCATGTGTAAATGAACGAAATAATTTCATTTTATTTACAAAAAAAGGGCAAAAAAAAAAGATTGGCCGGTATATTGGTTTTGCCATTTTTCTAAATGTAATTAAACATAATATCAAAGATCAAATTTAAATTAGCTCAATTTCAATAAAAATTGCAATGATGAATAAATTGAATTCATTGTATTCACAGTTGTAGGGAAAAAAAAAAAATCAGTTGGATGAGTCAAGCTTTCCGAATTCATATTGGAAATTTTCGAACGTACCGTATGTTAAAAGGAAAACCAAAAAACTGTCATATCATATTATTTGAACAGTATATAGAGTAGAACTCAGGAAAAATGGTGGCTTTTTCTTTTATACATTTTGTCTAATATTTTCTATGACAAATATATACAAATCGAAATTGGATACACATTTTTCAATTAGATCGAATGGAATGTTATTGATTATTATTAACATTACGAAATATTGTCGGGCTGATAAAAGAAAAATTGACATCAAACATTCACAACGGCAAAAGTGTGCGCCGATATAAAACTATTATTTTTGCCAATGGTAATGTGTATGTGTCTGTTTTTTTTTTTTTTTTTTTTTTTTATATTATTTTCGCTCTTCTTTTCATCTTTTTCTGTTCTTATTCATAATTGTAAAGATGTTAAAATATTCTACTTTGTTGCCAAGCGATGAAATAGATAAAAAGAAATGTAACATGTTTGTTAAATAAAATGAAATAGATGCGATATTATATATATATATATATAGAAGCATGTTTCAAATTTCATTTCACATTTTGGAAAATTAATTACATATGTTTGAATTGAAACGTTTATATTTACGTGAGTAAATATTACATGGTAGATGAGAATTCATGGTGAATAATTCACTTAAATATTGTTAATTTACTTTACAATGCAAACACTTTTTTTACTCTTTTTTCTAGCTTTTTTTTTTTGTGTGAGCGCGGTCTTACCTGAAGCATTCTTTTCTTTAATATTTAAGCGTTTTGACCGCCAAATATTTCTAAATAATGAATCTACAAAGTGTCACAAAGAAGCTGTTGGATTTTATTGAAAATTTTGCCAATGGTATGACAGTTGACTATATCATAGGCATTTATTTGACAGCTCCTTTGTAATTCGACAGAATCAACGGCGATCCATTCGCAAATTACAATCCAATGTAAATTAACAACAATAATATATAAAATTCGCACCACGTGCGAATCAAATCATTCAAAATAATGTCATCACCAAATTCGATTACACGAATTCATCTACAGAAAAGGTGGTCGTATCTTTTGTTATTGTATTTTTTTTTTTTTTGTGAAATGCACGAATCAAAATATAAAAAAGGAAATTAGCATATATGTAAATTAAGTTTTTTTTTTTTCCTATAATACAAATATTGAATAGAGAAACAGTGCGTTTGTGTGCATGCGTAGATATTGTCTATGTTTAATATACGATTACTATTGTTAACAATAATATTTTAGTAAGAAGCAACAAATATAGATTATAACACACACTCACACACATGAGAAGAAGAAAAAAAAAAATCATTCTTTTCAAGCGTCATTGAAATCGAAAGCATTCTTCGTTCGTATTCATGTGAATTCGATATATATACGGGCTAAATATCTATAAAGCTTGATTATTCAAAGTGCGACAACAGCTTTTAAAACATTGTTGACAGATAGAGAGCTAGAGAAAAAAAAAATATATATTTTTGCGTCCAATGCGACCAACACACATTTCAATGTATTACGTTTCGGCTATTGTTGGAATAACAGGAAAAAGTGTCATCGAGTTGGACCATTGTGTCGCACATAAAAATAAATTAAATTGAAGAGAGAGAGAGAAAAAAAATGGTGTTCTTTTTTTTTTTTTTTTTCTTCTTTTCATTCTTCTTCAAGGAATAAACAAAAAGAAAAAAACAAATGAAACACTCAACACGAAATGATGAACGAATTCTTACGTCGTTGTTTGTGATTCACGAAATTGAATAAAGAAAAAATTGAAAATGATAAACATGTATGTGTATTAATTGAGCCGTAAATTACATGTGCAAAACTCTTTAGCGTTTGTTGTTCTGTTTTTTTTTTTTTTATTCTTTTCTTTTCTTTTCTTTTTGTTGTTTGTGATACACAAATACACGGCGTCAGTACGACTAGATAACAATTCAAAACAACAACATAACGTCAACATTGTAACAACTATCAAACAAACAGAGCTATTCTGTCTGTGTCAATCTTAATGCTTTTGCTTCTTTGCTATGAATGTTTTCTGTTGCGCATCTATTTCAATCGCTTTTTTCTCTCTCTATATATATATCTCTCTCTCTCTCTTTTCTTTCTTTCTTTCTATCTCACACTCACTTCAATCTGTATGCTGTTAATGTGAATTGGATTCATTTTTATATAGAATTCTAGAACTATTTATTTAGACGTTCATATGCTCAACTAAGTTCGCAATAAACGCTGATTATTTACATGGGGAATGATATTTTGCAATATTTATACAATGTCAATATAGCGAATACGATTTGCAGTCGAATTATATTCGCTTTAATTGTGAACATTTATTATTATTATTATTTTTTTTTTTCAAAACTGCTATGCAGAATTTATATCGCAAAGAAAAGGTCGACAAATATGCACAAAAAAGCAAATAAAATGAAATATATGTGTCAAATGCGATTATTTGATAAATGACTCAATGAATTCAGTAATGAGAATAAATGCACAAATGATAATACTGATATTTTAAAAATGTATTCATTTCGAAAGAATGTGCTCGATTCTTCTTAATTTGTATCCAATAAGTTCTCATCACCCACTGGCTGATGCGAACGATTATAACTGAATAAAAATAATTTTTTTTTGTTTTTCAAGGGCCTTCTCAAGCCTGCGATTATTTTGGGTAGACATTTTTCTCAGCATTTTAAGTAACTGTAATGAAGCGATCACATATAATCACAATCAAGTTGGATTGAAAAAAAAAGAAAAAAAAAATTATGATGTTGGCAACCGAATTTATTTTTGGAAATAATTATTTTGCAGATAATTTTCGAGTGAATCAGTGATAAATGGAGAAAATGAGAGAAATGAGTGGAATAATCGATCAGGGTGAGAACAGTGCGAGAATGAAGGTGAACAATTTTATACCTTCAATGTCATATGGAATAATAGACGGAAAACAATTGTAAGAATTTTAAAGGAAATCACCTTTTGGAATGTTCAACAAAAAAAAAAAAAAAAAAAAGAAAAAAAAAAAGAAAAAAGAAAAAGAAAACGAAAAAAACTATTTCCTAAATGATATTCAAAATGTAGGGATAAATGCGATTAATTGATATGTGATTCATATCAAATGACACCGAATAATGATCATGTAGAGAATTTGGGGCGAAAATGTTTTATCCATTAATGAAACGGTATATATAGTACATATACATATCTATTGGTGAGACCATAAATACTTACGTAAACCAATTATCACCCTTTTTAACACGTTTAGCCATCACAAATGTCGAACTTTTGATTTATCAGTAAAAAAACATCAAATAAAATGTTGTTCAAGTTATAAACGACACATCTACACAAAGTCTATTTTTACAAGATAATTTCACTGTTTTTCTTCACTTTCTTCTATCTTTCCTGATGAGTTTTCTTTTTTTTTTTTTTTTTTTTTTTTTCTCAACAATTACTTGACGCTTTTATTACTCGTGCTCAATAAATATTTGCTGTGAGTGTCGATGTGTTTTTTTTCCTTGTGTTTCCTTACACTTTCTTGTTTCTTGTCAAACACACATATCAATATTAACTACAATTTCACAGAGTATTTTGTCATTATTCCAAGTTTTATACGAATTTCGGTGTTTCCATTTTGTGTGTTTCAATGCTCAAACTGTGAAGGCAAAAAAAAAAACCCCCATGAAAATGTATGACTTTGTTTTGACACTTCTGTGCACATGAAATTTATTTGTTTGTTTGTTTGTTTTTTTTTTCTTTGATTTTTTTCGTGTTCGTTAATTTTCATGTTTCAACTGAATACAATCAATTTTTGATAGACAATCATCGATGGTTAGAAAAAAAGCTAAACGATTTCTATGTATGTTGATTCTTCCTTTGGCAACAGCAAGTTTGCATGAAACAGAAAATGGAACAGCTGATGGCAACGAAACGAAGAATGAAATGCCATGGAATTGAAAAACGTCAAAATTAACCACACAATTCAACAATACAAATAGAATTTAAAGCTAAATTCAATGAAAATATTCATTTTTAACATTTAGAATTTCGTGTTTTTTCTTTTCATTCTTTTTTTTTCTTTCTTTCTTCTTCTTAAGTAAGTCAAGTTATTTGAAAGTTTTTTTTTTACTTTTTGAGCTTCTGTCGTGTGAAAAACGCAAACACAGAGTTCAAACACTGTTTAACTCACACTATATCGAACAAGGGCTTTTCCTTGTGCATATACTCCGCTTTTTTCGCTCTCTCACTCACTCTCTCTCTCTCTCTCTCTATCTCTCTCTCTGTCTCTCTCTTTCTCTATCTTTTCAAACTGCTTTTCTTTTTCTTCTCACTGTTCAGCGAGAGCATACACGACTACACTACTCTCAATACCACAAACAGTATCTATGCGTTTCTCAGTTCATTTCTTGCTATTTTCTATGTTGTATATACTTCTCCGCGTATTTCTCTTGAATTGTGTTCGCTTTTAATGGTTACACATACAATTGTATAACGTATCATATCGACACACTTTGCGCTCTCTTTGCATACACATATTACAATTGTTTCGTTCTCCTTCTTTTGCTTTCTGTATGTATACTATCGTGTATTTACAATGCGTGTATGTCATGCTTGTTCATATGTATGCAAAATGAAGAAGAAGAAAAAGAAGAAGAAGAGGGAAAAAAATAATATAAGAAATACCAATACAATTTCTCACAAATATAAATAAACCTGCACATATGGCATATCAAAAGCAATAAGCACGTTTTATATCCTGGCTGTTGTTTTTCAACTCCTGCTTTTTCAAACGTATGCTTGTATTATAAAAGTCGCAATTTCGTTTTTTTTTTTTTTTCTTTAGTCGCCGATAAATACCTTAATCAATGACAAAACTAACTACAATCAGAATTGATTTTGACTGAAGAAATAATAATAAAAAAAAAAAAAAAAAAAACGATAACTTTCGGAAATAGTTATTTTTGTTTTGCTCAAATATTCGTTCATTTTGAGTTTTTCAAATAAATGAAATGGGCAAGTGAATCGTTTGCCACTTAATTGCGCTAAATTATCTTATCTACATTTTGAATGATTTAATTCACGTTCACTATTATACTTTCTGTTTACTTTTTTGATTATGGATTTTGTTTTTTTTTTCTCGGAAAAAATAAATTCGTACAAAAAATAATTTTTGTTTTTTTTTTTTTTTTTTTTTTGTTGCGATGCGTGACAACAGCAGCACCCGGTTTCGTAACTATGTTTCTAAAACGATGTCAGTTTTACAATTACCGAATTTTAAATCAAGTGAATGTAATCTTCGCCCAAAAAGTATAATATTTGATTGGAGCACACACATGTATATATAAATTCATTGAAATAAATGATCGTAAAGGTGTAAAATTTTAAAAAAGAAATTTCTTCTCCCCCTCGTATGTTTATCCACAATAACAATATGAGAAAACAAATAAACAAACATACGAATATATATATAAATATTTTTTTTTTTTTAATGTCCGATTTGGAAAATAACGCAATTAAGACTGAAATGCACAATTTCAGTCAGAACAGTGAGCTATAGCGCGAGTATAAAAAAAAAACCATGATAAAGACAGAATAATGTGCGAAAGCAGCAAGACAGGGACCAGACATTGGCTATATAAAGCTAACGACGACATAGCGATACGGAACCCGACATACACACATATATATATATACGCGCGCGCGCGAAAGTAAGAGAGAGAAATTCACAGAAAAAGAAACAAAAAGAGAGAGAAAATGCCGTATATATTGAATATACTAATGGTGATCACTCACTCATATCGCATGTACCGCGGTATACGACCAAGATAAACGACTAGCGTAGAGCAGCGCGCTATTGAACAAAACCACTGCATATTGTGAACGCAAGAGAGTCGAACTCTACTGTGAACTTCGCGCATCTCATATTGGAGTGCTGTCATTTTATGGAAACGACCAATTAAAAACAGAAACTGACGGAGAGAGAGAGAGAGAGAGAGAGAGAGAGAGAGAGAAAAATAGAGAGCGAGAGAGAGAGAGAGCGAGATTAAGAGAAAGAGAGAGAAATGAAGATGTAAATCCAGATTTGAATATGTTGCATGCTCTTACGTAAATCGTGAGCACAAATGTTTATTGTACGCTATAAAACTGTACATTTCTGATGCTTAGAAGCGACAACAAGAGAAACTAGGTAATACTTTTCTTTCATCAATCGTCGTCTTTTTTTTCTTTGTTTTCTTCTCTTTTTTTTTTTTTTTTGCACTTAATTTCGAAAATCATCGCTTCAAGTAACCGTTTCAGTGTGTGTATTAATATGCAACCGCTGTTTTAGTACACATGAAGATACTGCATTGGAATCATCATGCGTGTGACTCGCACATGGATTACCAACAATGCATCCGTTATTCTTATATATTTTGTATACATCATTTCTATTTCTCAGTTATTAAGTTAGAAACTCTGTTTCGGAATTTCTCCGTAATTTCTGATCTTCACGTATTATTGTTATCTCATCTTTGCTGAGAAATAAAAAGAAAGAAAGGGAACCAAAACCACAATATATGTGACACATATGTTTCCAAAGTTTTGTTGACTATTTTTTTTTTTTTTCCACAATAATAATGAACAAAACTAAACTGGAAATCACACATCTTTGGAGAAAAAAAAAAAATTATATTCATAAAACTGTTTAAAAGATTTAGGAAAAAAACATGAACATTTATAAAGAATATTATAGCCAGAAGTATAAAAAGAAAAGAAAAAACAATTGAATTTTGATGATCTCTATAACCATGCATTTTTATAGTAAAATTGAACGCTTTCTGGTTCTCGAAATAAAAAGAACCTATATTGAACAATATATTTCATTTGAAAAAAAAAAAAAAAAAAAAAAAAAAAAAAATGAAAGAATGAATCACACCTGATGAGTTCATCAGAAAATGAATTTGACTGGTATGAATGAATAAATGAATTTCATATAGCAAATGTTGTTGCTATGCATTACCATATGCAATACATTTCAAAATCGCACACATTTTCTACATACGCTTTATTTTATAAAATTGAGTCAGAGTAATTTGGAATACCATTAAAAAAGAAAAAAAAAAAAACAGAAATTCAACAAGAATTTACAAATCAAGGACAAGACACATGTTCCATACGTAAATATATAGTTTATTTGTATTCGTATGATAAGTGAACGCAAATAGAATTTCTATGAAATGATATAAATGCAAAGAAATAGTAAAAAAGAGACCAACTCATTGAATTTTTTTTTTTTTATACGAATAAAACGCAATCGAATGACGTCTATTTTTACAAAGTAATTTTTCGTTCAAATAGTTTCATTCTATTGTGGATAATGATGTGATGTGACCGGCTAGTAGTTTTAACCGGTCAATCAACGATAACAATATTATCAAATCATGAAATGGGCGGTCCTTTAATGGTCGAATATGTTACATAAGACTATGTCGAGAATTGACTTAAAATATAAGACCACTTAGTTACCGTACAAAACTAGCGCAACTGATAACGAACAATAAACATTCTTTCTTTATTTAATTTTCACTATTTACAAAATGGTATCCCAATTTTTTTTTTTCGGAAGCACTTAAATATCATTTTTACTGTTTTTTTTTTTAATGTCAATTTGTTTCACAATTTCAATATTTTAATTACATGAAATTTTCTAAGCTTGTTGATAGGAAGAATTTTATATTTGCGAAAATCGACGAAAAAAAAAAAAAAAAAAAAATTAAATAAAATAAACAAGGGGTATTTTTATGGGCAAGATGATTCATTCCACTTAAAATTATATTTTCAATGTTTAGAATGAAGTAATGCGCAAAAAAAATTCTTTTTGTTCACATAAAACATGTGAAATCATAATTTTATACAAATTTATCGAATAATGAAATATAAAGAAAAAAAAAAAATGTGAAAAAATAACACAATATTGCTAAAGGCATTTTTCAGTCTCTTATCAGTTATGCGTAATAGCATGAAAAAAAAAAAAAAATAATAATGAAATAATGTGAAAATGAACATCCGCTTTTAAGTAGATGGAACAAATCACTTTATGTCGCATTATGATGGATTTTAAAAACATTTCCTCGGAATATTTGTAATAAAATTTCTACTATGAGTAAAAATTTGGCAAAAAAAAAAAACCGTATTTTTGTTCTTTTCTTGTTTTGCACAAGTACTTCCAAAGCTATATTGATCGTTGATGATATGGAATTGAGATTAAAACAAGAATAACGCTGAGCAATTGAATGAAAAAAAAAAAATATAAAAAAAAAAAAAACAAAAAAGAAACTGAAAAGAATATTTTGTTTCTTTACACACATATATCGATTGTAGAATGTATTTTCTCTCAATCGGCCGACGTTACCGTATTGTATAAACATCGCAGCAAAACAATATATCGCACTCGGTAACTCAATACAAATGAGCGATTATTTCGAAGCAGAAGTTTCTAGTTTCGCTTCCGCTTTTCTTAGAATTACATTTTATATATGATTTTGAATTGTTAAAATGACTGTATACTTAAGTTAGCAGAACAACAGCAACGTATTTAATTTATATTTTGTTATAATATCAAAACCCGTATGCATTTATAAATATTTAGTCGAGATAACATTTTGAATGATGTTTTTTAATTTATAATTTCGCCATCCATGAGCTCACACTCTGTATGATTCATTTTTTTTTTTATTCAAAGATTAACACACATTATTCCATTATTATTATTTACAAAGTTTTTGTATTGGAATCTATTTTTTTTTTTTTATTGTTTTACGTGCTCAGTAGGCACTTTCTGCGAACCGATTTAGAGGTGTATGATAGAAGAAGGAGATTTTTCAATTCTTCTTCTTCTCAAAGGGCTTTAACTTCTATATAATTTCTAAAAACTTTCCATTAACTGCACACAAATAATTCCTATTTTGCTGTTTTTTTATTTCAAAAATTTAACGTATTTTTTCATTTCGATCAGAAAATGTTCATGAAATGGTAATTATTTTGAAACAATTTTCTCTTTTATGGCCATGTCAAAAAAAAAAAAAAAAAAAATCGTCAAATTGTTCAAAGAAAATGAAAAAAAAAGAAAGAAAATTGTCAACTCACCGCCATAAAAGAAATGCCAATAGAATTAAAATAATTCCAAAGCAACTGAACAGAGCACCGACCATCATTGCCAAATTGTAATCATTTGGAATTTTTTGTTGAAGCGGTTGAATCTTTTCACAGTTGAGTTGCAATAAAATCTGGAAAAGAATATATATATAAATCAATTAATTGTATTTTTTATAATTTTTCGGACGTTAGCTAGTTGATGACAAGCACAAAAGGAAAAAAAAAAATTAAAAAAATCTACAAACCTTTTGTGGTTCAGAATAGGAACCAAGTATAACTTGACGTGGATTTATGGTGCTTATTGATGCAGCACGAACCTTAACTTCATAATATGCGTTTGTGGTTAAATTGGGTAAAACCATCTGTAAAATGAATTTTGCGTTCAGAAAATCAGTAAGTTTCTTGAATAAAACAAACAAACAAAAAAATAGATATGAAACGAATAAAAAAAAAAAAAAAAAAAAGAATCAACAATTTACCGCTGTTTCCAAATGCCTTGCCGATGCATTGATTTTAATTTCGGTAAACTCGTGCTGTGTAATGGGTCGAAAGCTAACAATATAGTAATCAATGGTATTGTAATATTCAGCGGGACGTTTCCATCTCAAATACAATGCATCAAGATTATGACAGGTTAAATTAGAAACAATAGGTGCACTGGGCCCACTAATATCCGTTCGTTGTGTGACCGCATCGGATGCTTCTCCCTCATTTTTCCATGTAAATGCCTTTACCGTTATTTTATATTCAGAATATGGTTCTGCATTGTCAGAGAAATGTAAAAGATACAGAGACCGACAGACATACACAGAAAGAGAGAGAGAGAAAGAAAGAGAGAGAGAGAGAGAGAGAGAGAGCAAAAAAAAAAAATGAAAAAATTATTAGCCAACATCCAGTGAAATCCAATGGAAATTTAGTCATGGTTGAATAAGCATTATGGTAAAATTTTATTATGACAATATGAAATACTGACTTAGATCGCATAGATCGTATCTGATCATTTCACCAGCACCGGTTCCACTACGAACTGTAGCAAAATACGTTTGATTTTGATGTATGTAGAAGACACGATATCCAACAATTGCACCATTTAAATATTCTGGATCACGCCATCCGATTGTGATTGTTGTCGATGTCACTTCCAGCACCGTCAAATTTTGTGGTTTACTTGGCACTATCAGATTTGAAAGTGAAATAAAAAAAAAAAAGGAAGAAATATATCGTGAGTATAAAATTTAAAGAACAATGAATTCTAAATATAGGTTGATGTGAGTTTTAAAAGCGATAAAAATTGCAATGGCCAACATCAATGACTACAAATTGTCCTATCGATGAAACAAAAAAAAAAGAAAAAAAAAAAAATAGAAAAAATTGTCATTATAATCTCTTGTCAATCTTTTTGATATACGCATCACACGCATACACTACAATAACTATACGTGACTCGCATTTTAGCGCTTAAAACCTGGCTTCATTGATTTTTATTCCAAGAGAATGAAAGGGAGAGAGAGAGAGAGAGAGAGAAGAAAAAAAAAAAATAATGAAAATGCGTGTTTTATGTTATACAAAATTTGTATTCAGTTATTTTGTCTGGTTTTTATGACTTTTCGTAAATTTATTCTATCAGCGGTTGTAAAAATTTGCATTTTGCATATACTATGGTAAGATCAATATCAACAACACACCAAACATTGAAAATAAAAAAAATAAAAAAAATAAAAAATTATTATGTATTTGGATCTGATGTGATGATACTATTTTGCATCTAATAATTTACATCTGGTCTACTATTTAGTTATTTTATCCACTTTACTAGCGATTGTTAAGCATGGAATTTTTTCTCTTGTATTGGACAATGTACACAAATCGGCTGGATATTCAAACAAATTGATATGCACGATGCTCGTTTGCACAATATTTTATTATTTTGAAAATAATCGAAATCCATCTACACTGGCTGCGGCCATCGCGTCACACCAAACAAAACAAAAACCGTATTCAAACAAACACATGTTTGTATGCGATACATTTATTTAGTTTTTTTTTTTTCTCTATTTTGCAAACTGACGGTTGTAGACACATAATAACAAGTACGAAGGAAGTGACATTATGATTGAAAATCATAAATGTCGGAATTTCGTCGAATGTTGATACATTTATTTCAATTTGTTTATCCATTATCAGAGAAAATCCACTTTAAACATGATAGGCCGCTTATAACAACTTTTTACATTTGCACAATTTAATCGACTATATGTTTGTATCTGTATCCATTTATTTTTGTGGATTATTTAAAAAATAACATGCAACATTTTTCATTTTTTTTTTTTTTTTTGGCCGATGAAAGTTGCTTGTATAGAATGATCCAAAAACGATGATCCACTGAAATTGATGTAGTTTCGGCCTGATATGATAGACACTACTTTTTTTCATACATAATATTTTTGGTGATGGTGGCGGTGGCGGCGGTGGGGGGGGGGGGGGTGGTGTTGTTGGTGGTTGTTATTGTTTTTTTAGCGTTTCGTTGTCACTTTATCGATATCATTGTACACGAAATCACAATTTTATGTATGAAATTCTGTACGGAAAATGAATTTCGAGCTGCAAGAGGAAATACAAACATTTTCCATCAGATAATAAAACGTGATCTTTCGATTTGATGCATACAGCGCTATTTTGTGTAAACCAATTTTTTTTTTTCTGTTCGGTTTCTGTCCATTCGCTGAATATAAATATGGGAAAATATTTGTATATTGAAATGGATGTTGTGAATGTTTTTGAAATAAAATTGATAATGGGCTGACCATGCTGTTAAATACTTTTTCCACCATGTGTTGTAAATATAATTTTTTTTTTTTTTTTTTTTTTTTTTTTGTATGTGACGAAATTCGTCAAAAATACTTTTCATACTTTTTTACAGCAGTTAGCAAAATTGAGGCAGTTGATATTGTTTTTTTTTTTTTTTTTTTTTTTTTTAAATTAAAGACGTTTCTCATCTGTTACGACACTCAATGTGAGTAAATGATCGTATCCAAAGGAACGGTAAATTTCTTCTCATTTTCATTCGTAAGTACATTTCATTCCCTATCATTACTTACGATGTGATGTTTTTCTTTTTTTTTTTTTTGTGCAAGAAATACGATAATCAACAAATGATGATGATATCTTTGCTTAAATGAAAAATTCCATTCATCCATTTTTCATTTTGAAATTTAATAGTTTTGTAGAATGTGTTTGTGGATTTTGGGTTTTTTCACTTATATTATGTCAATTTTTTTTTTATTTGTTTCCATTAATCTCAATTTTAATGAGAAATGTCCATATTTTTCCAAAATCATCAAATTATACTGAAAAATTCTGTCTGCTTATGTTCTGAAAATGATGACACATTTTGTGACTTGTTTTGTTTGTTTTTTTTTTTTTTTTTTCGACTTTGCAATTTGATCAGGCTGAATATTCTTTATTTTCCTGTTTCTTTTTATGGCATTCAATATTGTCATTGATTGATGATGATACATGCAAAATAAAGCAATTGGCAATGTTCCAACATTGTTTGTCATCTCATCTCATCTGATCTGCTCGTTAAATTGTTATCAGTATGGTTAAGTTTAATGCAAATTTATCCAAGGCATTTCACATTTAATACAGTAAATATCCTCTTTCATTTGATTTTTGGTATCGAGAATATGTTGTAATCGTAATGAAATTCCAAGTTATAAAAACTGCATTGATATACAAATATATGTATGTATTGAAAATATAGAAGGGCAATAGGAGGAAAATCGACAGAAAAAAGCTTAATGCGAACGGAAACTATTTTCCATAAGTAGTTTATAAAGTAGAGAGAGAGAGAGAGAGAGAGAGAGAATAAGAAAAAAAAAAATTGTCATTCATGGTGAATTTTTGTTTAGTTTGTATTGGAAAATTTACCGTAGCTATCATTTCCACTGTAAATATTTAAGTAGCCGCTCGTAGTGGTCGTTATGTTCGATGGTGTAAGATAGTTTTCTAGTTTTGATGCAATGGTTGGTCGAGCATTTGCGTCCGGATAAGGGGTAGTTATTGTGCTGCCATTTACATATTGCATACGATTTGTTGCTATTTGTAATATGAACAGTGCAATGAACGCAGTTATAATCACATTCGATTTGAGCATGTTGACCATCAAACTCATTTTATAATACATTTTCGGCATTTTTCCCTCCGGGGCAATTCTGTTCGTTTATCGTTTCACGTTTTTTTTTTTTTTTTTTTTCTTTTTTTTTCCAAATCGAATATGATACAAATGTGTATGCGATAATAAAATTTAATGAGATTTGAGCTCTGTTTATGAGTTCTTTCTCATTCCGATGTGTTTTTTGTTTATTTCACGATTTCTAGGTTCCAATACATTTTGGACACTGTTTTTTATGCTTTTCTTTCCACGAATAATTTTTTTTGTTTATATTTTTCTTCATTCAAATCTAAGCTACATTTGTTTTTTGCTCGTTTCGTTGTTTTTTCTTTTGTTTCCCAGTTTCACTGATTGTCAAAGTATATTTTTAATTTGTATTCATCGATCACTATACATTATAATATAAAATAATTGCAATCACGAATAAAATATAAAATCATTGTCTATGGATTAATATGTCCTTTTTCACTAATTGTCCAAACATTTCATCAATAGTTTCTTATCAATATTGTTATCCTGGATATCGCTTTTCCAATCTAATAAAAATATTCAAAAATGTTGTTGTAAATCAAGTTGAATCAATCAACAAATTTGTTTCAAAGATTCCCATTAAAAAATCATGAAAAATTGAGAGAAAAAAGCTGAATTTGGAAATTTGGTGTGTTGTTAAAATCTAAAAAAACAAAATGTGACAATGCATTTTGATTTGACATAATACAGTTCATGATTTTGTATAATAAATAATTGTTTCAGGCTGTGAATCATTTCAGCACCTAATTGGACCTATTTTGAAATACATCCAATGAATCTATTTAGCAAATAATACCGAGTAACATAATGAGAACGAGAGAGAGAGAGACAGAGAGAGAGACAGCGAGAAAAAGAGAGAGAGAGAGAGAGCAGCGAGAAAAAGAGAGAGAGAGCGAGAGAGCGAGAGAGCGAGAGAGCGAGAGAGCGAGAGAGTGATAGATAAATTAGCTTCACCTGTGTGTGGCTGAATTTTATTTATCAAAATGTTTACATATTCAATTTGAGTGAACTGTGATAAAAAACGAATATGACAATGCGATAAATGACTTTCATTTATTTTCATTTCCTCCTCTTTTTGACTTTTGTTGTTATACATTTTTATGTCAATATTTCCGCTTTTTATTTTGAACGGTCACACATAAAATGAATATGCAAGAATCTTCCGATAAAACTTAATCATTCATTTAATGTTATTGTTGTTGTTGTTGTTGTTGTCGCTGTTTTTTTTTTTCTTCTTTTTTGCAACAAATAATAACCATTCTTATCAAATGACGAATTTAAAATAAATTCACTACATAATTTGTTGTTCAAATACATGTTAAAACCGGCTTTGTTTCGTTATATGATTGATTTTGTGTAGGTTTTCAGTGAATATTGTTGCCCGGTTTAAATTGAATTTGTGATAATTGAAACGGCAATAAATGATTCCGATGGTATTTTGTCTTGTGTAGTTTATTGTTTTAAAAACAAACGATTATTGAAGTCATGTTCAAGCAAACATTCTTATTTTCAATTATTTGCTGATACATGTTTTTTTTTTTTTTTTTTTTTTTTTTGGAAGAAAATAAAATTGAGTTTGGCATGAGTTATAATCTTAAATGTTGGTCTGTTTGTTTGTGTATTTTGTATTCGAACGGTAAATTCATTTCGATCGGAAATGCATACAGCGCACATGTATTGATTTTCTTTAACAATTGTCATGGCTTGTCCAGTTTTATCTGGCCCAGCAAATATTCATTTTAATGACAACACAGCCATTCATATCGCTATGTTTATATATATATATATATATAATTCCACTTTTTCTTGTTGTTTTTCTATTTATTTGTTTTGGTTAATTTAAAAATAGTCAACGCAATGCTATTTTCATATTTTTTTTTTCACACAGACGCACAACGCACACCATCGTCTGTTACATGGTTCGCTTGTAACAAAATAAAACAAGAATAAGAGGAGAGACGTGAGGAGAGAAAAAAAGTGAGAAATATAAGCCGGATGATGATATATTTCGACAACAGTGTGCTAAAGGTATTGGCCTGCGGAGTGAAATTTCGTTTGTATGATTGTAGTGGTTTTTTGGGTGCTTTGATTGAGTATGCGTGCGTATTTTTCGTTTGTGTGTATATTTCAATTTGAAAACCTACAACTACACCGAAAATCCGTTTGTATCTAACATGGCGCTGTTGAAAATTTCGTCCATTACGAATGTGAGAGAGAGAGATTTTTTTGTTTTGTTTTCTATAAATGTGTTTTGTTCTGCGCTCTATGCCATATTGTCATTACAATGATGATGATGATGATGATGATGATGATGATGATGATGATGATGATAATAATAGAAATAAATAATGTGCAACCGTGAATGAACCCTTTAAAACTATGCACACCGAAAATGGGAACTCTCTCCTCTTCGGAGTTTGCTTGAATCATTTTTATTTTTTATGTTTGTCTTTTGTTTTGGTTTGGTTTTTGTCACATACAAAGCTATTGCAGTAGTCAATTGTACACAATACATTTCTTTGTTTGGTATTATCCCATGGAAATTACTCTCACTGTATTCTCATTGATTATACTTCCCTTTTTCTGTCTCTTTCTTTCTCTCTTTCTTTCTCTCTCTCTCTCTCTCTCTCTCTCTCTCTCTCTCTCTCTCTTTCATTCTCTCTCTCTCTCTCTCTATCTCTCTGGCTTTTACACTGATGCTACCGTTTGCTTACTCATTCATTGCGAGATAGATTCTCAATTCTTTAACCTATTTGGATAAAATATTTGTTGAAATTGGCCGAGATTTTCACGATATTATTTAACGTCGACAGAGATTTATTGACATCTATTTTTTTTGCAAATTTCCTTTCAATTTGGCACAGAAAATATACTTTCTTATTGGAATTTGATAGGAAAAACAATTTTCTTTAATAAAAATCACTAAAACCAATTAAGTGTCTGAAATTTAAGTATTCAATATCTTGAATCACAAACTAAAATCAGAGACAAATTGATGAACTTTGTAAAACACATATCTCCGGTAAAAAAAAAACCCCAGTGAATAATATTGAAAAGGTGCGGTTGGATGCATTCAATTCATTATATCATTTATTATGTTTCTCATTGGAACCAAAACTGTCTCCAGCCAACTCTCTCAACCATGATTTGCAACACTTTTTCCGATGCACAATTCACCATCATTTTCAAACAATGTATAAGAAACTATCCATGAACTGTAACTACTAATATGAACCGTAAATACTTATTAGAATATGAAATAAATGTGTGCGAAAAACTAAAATGCATTAAACGATGAACACAAATTATAAAAATTCAACCTAAGTGAAGATGAATTAATCGAAAAATGAAATTCGATTTTTTTTTTTTTTTATTATTTTATTTGCACTAACTCACTATACACTCTCTGTTTCACTGTGTTTTTATTCATTATTTGAATGTTGTTCTTTTTTTTTCACTTCTTCTTCTTCTGTCTTCTCTTCTCTCTGAACGATCTGTTGTGTATTTTATTTGATATGGTTCAACTCCACTACAACTACCAATGGAGATTTCTGTGCACAGACAGATAGTAAAAACAAACGATATGTATAAAAGAGAGAGAAAACAGAATACACAGGAGATACTCGATGGAATAATGGACTAAAACAAAGTAGATGCACTGTCAACAGTCAGCGCGTGCGGTAAAAAAAAAATATTCATCATTCAAATGATACCGCATATGTGAACGCAAATATGGTTCTATAACGGCAAACACATACAAACATACAAAATGCATACTAACACAATTACAAATATAAATTTATCCCATCCAACAAATGCAAGTATAGCTGCAGTGCAAACAGAAATGGTCTACAATGATATACACCCATTTTTTTTTTTTTTGTTGTTGATTCAACACACATACATTAACATCGATCTGGTTATCGTATTTATTTTTGCAACAAACCGACCACTTTTTGTAAATTTTTTTGATTTTTTATCTTTTCACGAATAAAATCGATTTGAAAAATAATAAACGTGATTTTTTCACACACATTTATTTAAATTAAAACATAATTTATTGCAAGTAGAATGGAATTTGTAGTTAGCGACATCTATTTGATTGAAAAGTAAATAATTGAAATGAGCGAATATACAAAGCTTTGAGAAACTTGATTTCATTACCAGTTATTCCCTCTGTTGAGATTTTTGAATACTAAACTCTTGCATAACAACAACAAAAGAAAAACCACTTTGATTGTTTGAGTTAAGCTAAGATTCGTGTATCTGCATACATTTCGTCATTTTTAGCAAAGTATAAAAGCACAACTTTTGTATTCGAGACTATGGAATTATTGTCGTTGTTTTTGAAATGGAAAACCATTTTTTCTCAATTACAATCTCAAAATCGATGATATGATTTTGGGCTCTCAATCGAAATTCGTCAATAATTGAATTATGTAAAATTCAGTCAGATTTCGTCTGTTTTTTGTTTTTTTTTTTCTTTTTTTTTTTGCAATTTACCGGTTTTCTTGCATTTCACGCTTAAATATCTTTGTGTGATTTGAATGTGAATTAAAAAGATATGAAGTTCCTACGAATTTGACAAATATAACAAAGGGCCAAACATTTATGCAATAAGAATGAAAGTGTTTGGCTTATTTATTCTTTGAATTGTTGGTGTTGAATTCGCATCAAAAATCCATTATTAATTGCTTTATCACTGTGTATAGTTGAATAATTGTTCGAATGAATTCATAGCAAATGCTATTTGCTACAAAACAAAACAATGCCTATTCATTATATTTGATGGTATCTTTTGTTTCATGTCAATCTTAATTTCATATTTCTGATTATAACATAATAATTGAAATGGTTTGTGTATGGGCTATTTTGAAAATAAGCTAAAAATTATATCTTATTTTGAGTGTAGACACTGGCACTCAATGCTGAGTCTACCGTAGATTGTACATGTACACACCGTGTACATGAATAAAAATTACAATATAATTTTCTTGATTAATTTTTATGTGTACGATTTAACTTTGTCGTTTGGTGGCCGTATTTTGTGTCATTTGTTTAATAAATGTGGTTGTATCGTTGATGATGGTGATGGTGATGGCTGATGTTGATGGTTGAAAATGAATTTTTGTATCGTTGATAACAAAGACGATTAAAAATGATGAGCCAATAGAAAATTGCGATAGGCCATTTTTCGAATATTTTGTTTCGTTAATTTGATACCATTCGTTTCGTATTCGGAAAAGTTTTTCAAATTTTGTCTGCATAATGAATTCAGTGAAATGGCATACATTTTAATTTGAATTGTTTAAGGTGACAATTCGATCGGACTGCTTACGAAATATACAATTATTCGGCAAAAGTTTTCCCAACAAAACGAAAAAATTCGAAAAAAAAAAAAAAAAAAAAAACAATAATGATTATTCGGTAAGCTCTTCTGGCTTCTAGCAATGAAATTTGAGAATATTTGGCATTGTATTCGCAATTTTTCTTTGACAATTGTAATAAAACTCTAAGTGGCACCAAGTTGATTAGATAGAAGTAATTTTATCTCTTCAAATGAATGTTTTTTCGTTACATAGCACAACGCGATGATCGTATTTTTCGTACGTTGATGCTTGGACATTTTTCTTCATTTAAAATTATTATGTTTATTTTCTTTTTTTTTTTTTTCATTTTTTCGATTTTTTTCTTCATTTTTTCGATTTTTTTCTTCATTTTTTCGATTTTTTCGACTTTTTTTTTCAAATTTTCTCATCAATTTTAAAAAGAAAAACAGTGAAAATGCCGATATAAATTTTTAAAATAAAATTCTTTTTGGAAAAAAGCCTCTATTTTGGAATTTTATTTAACGTCATTCACCCGCTAATTTATAAATTTTATTGTGATAGGGTGGAAAACAGTCATTTAAAATTCATTTAACTCTATTGTCATCACCATCGCAATTTCACATTAGGCCATTTTGTTTGGTTACGTTATAACAGTTGAACATTTTCATAAATGAATTCACAATTGATATATTTAAATTTGTTAACAACAGAGTGTAATAAGAATAGAATTGTCTTTGTAGCAAAATGGTAAAATGAATGGCAGTGACAAAGAATGGGCGCAATGTGTATGTTTGGGTCAATGTTACAAAATATCCGATATTATTTATTCACTTTGTATTAGCATTGATGAAAGATATCCGAAAATATGGAATTAACGCCCGAAAAAGGCCAACTTTCAAATTTTATTATTGGTAA
Source organism: Resseliella maxima (assembly GCA_029041755.1). Taxonomy (NCBI): domain Eukaryota; kingdom Metazoa; phylum Arthropoda; class Insecta; order Diptera; family Cecidomyiidae; genus Resseliella; species Resseliella maxima. Next base: position 404,314 of record JAQOWM010000718.1, on the reverse strand, counting down.
TCCGATAATTTTTTTTTTTTTTTCTTTTTCTTCTTTTCTCTTTCTTTCTTTCTTCTACTTTGCGCGCACAACTTTCTTTTCTCTTCATATATACTTTTTTTTTTATTCTTTTCTCTGTTCTTGTCATCACAACAACGCAAATTCAATTTTTACCTTTTCACATAATTATGCAAATTTTAATTTGGCTTTGTTATAAACTCCCTTTCCCTTGGCATCCGCATGATTTTTATCAGAAAATGCACGGGGGAAAATTTGTCGAGTTTGCCTTTTCCCTAACAAGAGATCTGATACCATCAAGCCGTTTCGTGGCATCGCAATTCCAGTATTCATAGCAATTCACTCTTATTCTGTGTAGGCATTTCTCGGTTTTTAACACAATGTTGTGGGTGCCGCAAAATGCTGTCAAAAAGAGAGAGAGAGAGAGAGAGAAAAAAAGAAAGAAATCGTTGTTCGAGCAAAAGAACCGACCAAAAAACCTTCAATTGAATCGTGAACGAACATGAATAACTGAGTACGAAACGACCTAAAGAAAAGCTGCAATGAATGAAATACTGGACTGGCAAAAGTTTTCGCCTTTTGTTTTCTTGTCTGTCCCTTCACTTCACTTTTTAATGGTTTTTCGTTGTTCATTTCGTTGAAATTTTTATTATCGAGTCTATGCTGTGTCGTTTGCTAGTCTAGAGTTTTCGTTTTTTTTTTTTTTTTACTGAAATATTTCTTATTTTGGTTGCGGTTTTTCAACGGTGTATTTGTGTTTGGTTATATTTTTACTTGACATCGATTTCATTTTTTTTTTTTTTTTTTTACTTTTACGCCCAATGTACATTAGCCCCCGCGAATATCGCTCTCTTGTGAGTAACAGTATGCTTTATCCTTATGAAAATGAAATATTTTGAAATGCCAACGATAATAACTTTTACCTTACAGGTGATGAAAATTGTGTGAAATTTGTGATTAGAGAATTGACTATATTAAAAAAACACTTTTTTTTTCTAATGGAAAAAATTACTCTTGCAACACTGCAACAAGTAATCTATGCTATAAAAATGTATGCTCAGCTTATTATATTCAAATTGGTGAAAATTGTCAATAGGTGTATCGATTTCGAAAACATTTTCCATGAAATATGTATATGAAAGAATGAGTTTTCATTAAACAATGGAAATATATCGAATTGCTTGAAATAGAGTTTTACTATGGATTGTGATGATTTGAATCACCTCACAATTATTGCATGCCATCACGAATTGGAACAATAATTAATTGTTCATTGATAAATATATTCCAAATCATGATTTATAATCGGATTGTTTTCAAAATCAAATCGGAACAATTGAGAAAAAAAAAATTATTTCCATTATGCGACGTGTTCGATGTCTCATTCATATTGTTTATATTGCTTTCTGTATCGATTTTTGTTATATTTGTTTCAAATTTTGTAAATAAATATCGAATCAGACTGTTGGTTTCCAAAGATTGATTGGTTTGGAAATTAAAAAATATCCAATATTCACAGCAAATATGATCATATACGAATGGATTCATCTTTCTCAAATTTTACACAATTCAATCCAATACAAGCCGTTTATTATTTATTAAACAGTTTTGATTATTTTTTCGAAATTTTTATTTGAATGAATAATTCTGGTCAAAAAATGTTTTCGTCAACGATTTTTACAAACAGAATTGTTTAAGCTTTTATCGATATTGATAAATTCAATTCGAAAATATTTATTTCTATATAATTGCCGATAATTGTTTCATTTATTTTGAATTGATCACGATTTTTATTTTGATTACAAAATGCTTCCGCTTTCCAATAACATGGATAAGGAATTTTTTGAAACCTCGGAGAAATTCCTTGATTCATTAAAGTATTGTTTTAGTTTTGCATCAACTTCGATTGAAACAATATTGATTGTTCACAGAGCTGATATTATTTTTTTTTTTTTTTTTCTCAAAAACCTATCTCACTGATTTCATGGATTACAGGGATAAGGTTGTGGAAAAATTATCTCAATTTGGTGAAAAGATTTTCATAACACTTGTAATTTGTATTAATACATTCAATTCAAAAATTAAGAGAATATTGTCCAACTTTTAGAAATTGTAAAATTTTTAATTTATTATATATTATAGCTTAATTTTGTCTAATTTTTTTTTTTTTTTTTATAAACAGGCGAAGTAAAAAATCAGAAGAGAAAAGTCAAAAATCCTTTGGGTAATCTCATTTTAAATAATCCATCTTTCCGATGTGATATGAAAGAGTTTGTCAAAGAATCACACATCAAACAAATGATAGAAGAAGCACGTAAATTAGTTTTGGAAAGTGAACGAAAGTATGCCATCAACAATTCGAAAAACAAAAAAATAATCGATACGATTTATTTCGCATATAATTATAAAACAAGAGTTTATTTCCAATTCAAAAATTCAATTCAATGAAATAAATTGAAATTGATAATGAAAAATGTGCTTGAGTTTTGTTTCAATTAATTTGAATCTAACTGAAATGTTGAAGAATAATACAGATGATAAGCAACAACTCAACATGAATTAACAAAGAAAATTGCAAAGCGAAAAATGAGAAAATAGTTGATTATGTCCAAGAATCTGTCCTTTTTCGAACTACTATATTTTTGCACATTTTATTCTAGATGAAAAACAAAAGCTCAAACATTCGGTTGAGTGAATTTTATAATGAAAAAACTGTTACTTTTCGTCTAAAATTGAACTCTTTTTTTGAATCCAAAGTTATTTGTTTTTTTTTTTTTCTTTCTATAAAACTTCTTTTTTTTACTCGTTTTGTGATTATTTAAACAGAAAATGAATATTGAAATTTCGTAAATAGGAATAATTTGACAAGATGTTTTGTCTTTGTAGTATTTCATTGAAATGTTTCTTTTGTTGCTCATTACGATGGCATTTTCCTCATTGAAATATTTTTTACTAATAAAGCTGCATCGTTGTAACAGACTTGGATTTAACATATTTTTGTTTTCTTATCTTGAAATAGTGATTTTAACACAACTATCCAAAAAAAAAAGGGGGAATGCTCTCAAATGAAGACTACAACAATAACCAACTGAACTTATTATATACATTCCAGTTGACTCATTTTTCATTCTGCAATTTTGCAATACTTTGTGCATCTTATCTCTTTGTCTTTCATTAATTTTCCCTTTCAGTCAGTTCAATATTCGATTCTATTTAGTACTTGAAGCAAAAAATCTTAATAAAATTGCATAATAAATAATATCTCTATTCAATAGCAAATGCACCTAAAACACCTAATGTCTATATCCATTTAACCCGGCACCATGTACTATTTTATCAAATGCTGGTGTGTTGCAACGAAACCAAGCTTTTTCTTCATCTCGTGTGTTTTTTTTTGTTTTTTTTTTTTTTTTTGTTTTTTTTGTTGCTTTGTTTGGTTTCTTCATTTTTATTTTATATGATTATTTTTGTTGTGTTTCATACTTGCCATTCTTTTTGTAAACTACTTAAGCTTATATACCTACAAAATGTATGTAAAAGCTTTTCAAAGTCCATAAAACGTAAAACGCACAACTGCAATAAAGCAGATTCTGTATTTCAAATGAAGAAAAACAACAACAACAACAACGGTAACTGAAATAAACATTTTTTGTATTGTTCCGTTAACGGTGAATTATTTGAAAAATGCTTTTTATATTTTATGCAAAAAAAAAAAAAAAAAAAAAAAAAATACATTTCCTTTTTTCCGCTCTATTATTAAATTCAACGGACATTTTTTTTCTTTTCCAACAACTCAATGCCCACTGAATCAATATATTCATTTGGCTATGATGAAAGTTCATCAAAAGTTTCTATTAAAAAAGCAAACCATATAATTGGTTTTAATTGATAATAAAATGTTCCATATTTTAAAGGTAAACTTCAATTAATCTAATGTGTCGTGAGTGAAATATTCAAAATTAGAAAAAACAGAACACCCTTCATTCGATGTGTAATTATGTTTTATTCTTATAATTCTTTTCAGGATTTTGCCTCCGACACTAGTCAAGATGACTAGAAAAGAAAACGAAAGCATTTAAAGCGAAAATGGCAAATGCACCCACAAAAGCACATGCATCGACTAAGATATTATCAGCAAATGATTTTATGCTTACATTTTGAATGATGCACAATTATAGATGCAATTAGATGAAGCGCAAATTGTACATTCATTTTATGCTATTTTCCCAAACTATAAACACTTTACTTTTTTTTTTCTTCATATTTTTTCACTTTTCTTTGTTTCTTTCTTTCTTTCTTCCTTTCTTTCGTTGGGGGATTTGGTATATTTGGCGTGGTGCACAACACGCGCCGATTTGTAGTCACTTGGATTTACGTGGCAAAAATCGTGTACTGAATTTGGTTTTGGCAAAACATGAGAATTAATTTGGCTATTCAGTGGTTAATGAGCTCATTTTCAGTGTTGCCCGCATATTTCACTTTCGTCTTGTCCCTTGAATCTTAAGCTTCAACTCTCTATATTATCATTGTATTTTCGGCAAATAGCAAAACGATGTTGGTGGATTATACACAAATGAAATCATTTGGCCTCTTCATTCTTTGTGTGTGTGTGCTCATAAATTTAAAACAATTTGCCCGAAACAATCGTTTGTAATTATTTAACGATAATGACGATGACTATTTGTATCAAAAAACATTCACATCGAAAACCTTTAGATGGAATGAGAAGAAAGAGAAAGAGAGAAAGAGAATGAAAAGAGGGAGAGAGAGAGAGAGAGATTGGTAAATGTACTTGAAGAAAGAATAAAAAGCGCGAACTCAATTGCAAGCTGGAATAGCGTATAACGAATGTAGGGACGAAAAAAAAGGAGAAAAAAATATAACGAATGATAAAACAAATGTTCAACAAATGGAATGATTGAATGAGGTCGGTGCGCTGTCCAAATTTTCCTGTACATCTACGAACGCATTTTCTTTGCATTTTTTTTCAGCTATGCTCGCTTTGTTTTCCATGTTTCTTTTTCTAGCCAAAAAAAAAAAAAAAAAAAAAAAAAAAACATTCCTTTTAAAGCATAACTTCAAGTCGAATCAGATCGTTGTTGTTTATCGTCTTTCTTTGCCTTTTTCAGTCATATCTTTTTCTTCGTCGTATTTTTATTTTTATTATCATTATCATCATAGCACACAAAATGATGTCTATTTTACATTTTATATTTAAATAAATATGACAATATGAATCGTATGCATTCGAAAATGAAGAGCAAGAGAGGAGCAAAAAAAAAAAAAAAATAATGACACTCATTTCCAACTGATGGGTTATAAGTTATCTCAAGGAAATGGTAAATGAAAGCATTCTTTTCTTTTGCTTAATCGATGTAGCCAATTATATATAGTAGAAGTGGCACTTTTCTCCTCATCTCGGTTACATTTATGTGCGCGGCAACGGCAACAGTGGCCTCTTTTTTTATTCGGTTCAACCAAACAATGCATCGAGAAGTGAAGATAAATTATCCATCCATCTATCCAACGAACGAATGATATGAAAATAAATCCCGCAATACTACAACACGATATTGAAGACAAAACAAACGTGAAATGCAAATGAAAGTAGCCGAAAAAAAAATTATCATTGATATTGAGATGAATAATAATGAGATTTTTTTTTTCTTCGTCGCGAAAAAAAAACGTAGCGAAAAAATGAAGCAAAAAAAAAAAAAAACAAACGAAACTGTAAAATGAGGCAATTTATTGGTACAAAGATTCATCGTTTCCTTTCCATTTCTCTATTACCAAATTGTAGCATTCAAACGTGAGATGCTGGGGAAAAATCTTCTCAATTTCTTCAACAGAAAAAAAAAAAAAAAAATACTAGCTTGAAGTTAGAAGCTTTATAGCTTATTAATATGATAGATGTTACCATCAGTCTGGTGAAAGGGCTCAACACATCAAAGACATAATTTTAAGTAAATAAACATTTACAGAGTATTTTAATCATTAATTTTTTTTTTGTTTAAAAAATTGGATAATTTTGCATAAACAACAAAATCATCATAATGTCTGATTACAACAACAACAACAAATCTGATTCAAATATGAAATTTACTTGGTATATCATTGAATTAAATTCAATCAGATCACTAAAATTCATTCATTTTTATCGAAGAACACAACCAATTAAACCACATTTAAGATTAAAATTATCTACAACATAAAATTCACCCCCAATTTCACGTATTTTTTCTTTTTTTTTTTTTTTTCTTTTCGCAAAGTACACAACGTGCTTTTTATCGAATGAAATATTTGTTTAGTAACCAAATATCTAGACTTAAATATCTAGATTTTTATACAAACCAAAATGATTTTTCTTTTTATTACGAATCCAATATACCAGAACAATTAGTTGAATATGTTAATATTTGCATTTTGAAATGAGTTTATCGTTTGCTTTACACTTTCGATTTTTTTTTTCCTTCATATATCTAATTCTACCTTATGCTTAATGGAGTCTTCATTATTTGAAAAAGAAAAATTCAAATTAAAATGAAATACGCACTTTAAAGTATTCACTTTTGGACGTTTTGATTATAAAAAAAAAAATATCTTTTTTAAGCAATAATTCGACAATCGATGCACGTTTTTAAAGATAAAAATAAAAATTCAAACAACTTGTCAACTTAAATATGATATTCATTCATGTGTAGTACTTTATATATTTGTTTAAAAACATTGATCAAGCAAAAGTGGTGAAAATATTTCGAAAATATGATGAAAAATGTTTGTAAAGTAGATGTTTTCTTGAAAACAAACATCAACGTCATGATTCAAAAGTGTTTTATTAAACTACGATGTAGAATATGCCAAGAAATATAATCATTTCGTATATTCTGTTACCGTAAATTGAATTACTTTATATATTTTTTCTCTTTATCTCTTTCTCTCTCTTTCTCTTTCTCTTTCTCTTTCTCTCTCTCTCTCTCTCTCTTTCTCTCTCTTTCTCTCTCTGTCTTCAGAAAAACTCACACTTAATCTCGACTGCCAATCAACACTATAGACAAACAAAAACCGAAAAAACGTCGATGAGGACATAAGCATGTCTTATTGTTGAATTGAGCAACAAGGTGAAGATCGAGAGAGCAAGAACGAAAGAGATTTTGCTATTTAATGAATAATATTTATGTTGATACATTTTAGTTATTCTCATATTGTCTTAATATCTCTCTTCCTCACATATTTTGAACGGTTAAGATGGTTGATGATTTCAGAAATTGTTTGGTCGCAATCATGCGAATCATTCGTTATTATTTCGAATTGTTGGCGAAATTGTCATTATTATTGTTATTATAATAAACGTTTTATACATACATAATCAACACAATTCGATTCCAAATTGGAGCGTCTGTGAGTTGTCTTCTGAGTAATTGGATATTGAGATTTATCAAAAACAATGTGAAGTAACAAGTAGACGTTAAAGCAAAAGATGGAATTGATTTCACGGCTTTGTGTGTGTGTGTGTGTGTGTGTGTGTGTGTGTGTGTGTGTGTGTGTGTGTGTGTGTGTGTGTGTGTGTGTGTGTGTTTGTATGTGTCTTGAATGTTTTTCTTCTTTTTTTTTTCATTCTTTATTCTCTTAATTAAACCAAAGGAAGCGCAAAGCGGACAAAGAATGAAAGAAGCATAGGAAAAACAGCAGCAACATCGACACAAAATGTGCCCATTGACACTCGTACAGGGCTGGCTATTCATTAAATATTGATGGAAGAATGGGAGAGTCAGAGTATACAAACGGTTCCCATTCACATTGTCGCATTCGAAACTCGCGCGATTTCTGTCTTGCTCTCCCTTGTGTCATTCCGTTTTTTTTTTTTTTTTTTTTTTTTTTTGTTGATGTTTTCTGTTTTGTCTTGTGTCTGTATACGCGCCCGAAAAAAAACAGTATTTTCGGGGTATTCGGCATTTGATTTTGCTGAGCGAAAGTCATTCATTTAATTTGACTTACAAAGTAAAGCTTCGGTAAAAATGTGTACGGCTATGAGCAAATTATATCCTTCAATTATTTTTGAAAAATTCCAAATCAATCCCAGCAAACGATCAAAACGTCGACTCGGTCGGAATTTGCCGCTTCACAAACACCAAACTTGTTACTATCGGTTGAATGGAATGCGTCCATCAACAGCACATTAGACACATGCCAAAATGAGAAAAACCTTTTGAGAATCCAAACAAAATGAGGATGAGAATATCAGAAAAAGAAATGAATGTAAAAGCACTAGCTGATGCTGAATACGAATCAGAAAATACAAGTAGATGAAGAAGAAAATGGAGAAAGGAGCCTGGCTAATCATTTTCAATTGAATTGAGCAGCGGGCGCATGAGCGTAAACCTTTTCATTAATAACAAACTGACATGGTTTGATTGTAGGATGCTTTCTCGGCAATTCTTACCGACAAAAAAAAAAAAAAAAAAAAAAAAAAGTTAAATTCTGTTGTTTGTTACTTGTATTCAATTAGTACGGTTTTCTCGCTTCGAATTTGATTTTTCTTTTCTTTGTTTTTGTTTTTGTTTTAACATTTGTCTATAATTTGATACATAGAATTTTAGCGTCATCGTCCGCTTGTAATCGTCCATTGAGCAATTGATTGCGGACACCCTACACAATGTATATGTGATTTCTTTGATTTCTTCTGCTTACCGAATTTATTTTATATATATATATATATATATATATATATAAATACATATAATGCAAAGCGGATTGTATTGATACCATCTGAAGTTGAGACAAGAGTCATAATGTCTAGACACAAAGCTGTGAAAATATGAAATGCCACAAAGCTAAAAGGTTACATGCTTTGTTTTCGTTTTATATATATCTATATAATATTATATAAACGGCATTCATATAGCAACGATTGGATGGGGGAAATTCCCGTTCGTAATGATATTTACGGCTGGGCTGAGCAATATAAAATGTATGTGCACTGAAAAACTGATGCGATGCATGTATGTATGATTATGAAGAATCTTAACAGCATAAATGCTGTCAAAGAGTCATGCTTGTGTAGCATTATTTCATACACTTTCTGTGGTATCAGAGGTTCTTCTGAATGAAACTTTTTTTTTTTTTTTTCATATATATATCATATGCAATGTTGAGAGCCGCTGTCGAATGGCTTTGCACAAAATATTTGTTGTTGGAGAGAGCATCGGTGCGATTCTATGTGTGTATTTTTTTTTTCCTTCTTCTTTCTGCATTTTGAAGCAACACAACATATGCTTTGATCTTGAACGCATTCTGATAACACAAAGAGATATAGTTTCGTGCACATGCTAAGATTCAGCCGATGCGACTGACGTTACTTCTATGTCCGGGTTTTTTTTTTTTTTTTTTTATTTTGCTTCATTTCTTTGTAGTTAGCTGTTTTTAAAGTGTATATTTCGCTTAGTCATATGTGGTGGAGTCCACTAAGAAGAGGAACAAAAAAACCCTACGGGGTGAAAATAGACAAAGTAAAAAAAAAAATACATACTCTTACATGCAAACACACACACAGAGAGAGAGAGAAAGAGAGAGAGAGAGAGAGAGAGAGAGAGAGAGAGAGAGAGAGAGAGAGAGAGAGAGAGAGAGAAAGAGAGAGAGAGGAAATCATGAACTTTTCACTTTTCACTTTGAACATAACATAATGCAATCATTTTATGTGGCATTATATTCTGTTATCTGTTTCTAAGTGTCATGTTACAATGTATCAGTTTTGCTGCTCTTTGTATCAACAATATAGTGAAGTTAAAAGAATCAAAAGAAGTTGAGAACAAGCAACAAAGACGAAGTGAGTTTTGATCTTTTCGATGAGAGAGAGAGAGAGAGAGAAAGATCCATCGTATGTTTAAACATTCAAACAAAATGAAAAATTCAAACATTCAACACACAACCGAGAGATATTTATATTTTGTCCATTCAATTTACCAAAAAGCTTTGTGTATTCAAATAGATAAGAAAACAATCCGTTGAAAATCATGTTGGTCAAATCAATTTTCTTCTGTAAAAATCATCAAGGAAAAGAAAAAAAGGCTACTTTGATGTTAAATATTTGAAACAGGAACAAAATGTATTGTTATATTAGAATAAGTAATTATTATAGTTGACATCGTTGGTGTAATCATGTTGATTACTGACACAAACGAACTGACACTCAAATGCAACAAAGATGGTCTGAAGTAGGTGTCTTTTCTATTCGAAAATTTTTTTTTGTTTTCTTTTTGTTCCAAAGTAACGCTTGATTTGTGAAAATGCATGTGCTCAGCACAATTTTTTAATATGAATATGCTAGTGTGAGTTTTTTTTTTGTTATTGTTATTTTCATTAATTTTCACATAAATTTCACATATCGACGATGGATTTAAAATGATAGATGGGTTTCGAAATAACCTCTCCTGAAAGTAGTCAAACAAAAACAAAGAAGTGAAGAAAGTGAACAGATGAACGAGTGGAGAAAGCATACATGTCAAAAGAAATGGAAAGAGAAAGAGAGAGGGAGAGGGAGAGAGAGAGAGAGAGAGAGAGAGAGCGAAAAAAAAATTGCTGAAATACATTTCCGCAGATGGTGCAACGTTGCACACATATCAGAAAAGTTCACTTGGTTGCAAAGCACGGTTAGTTCAAAAAACAGAGAGAAGAAGAGAGAAAGAGAGTGAAAAAAACGAACTTATGGAATATGCCTTTCGCCACCATTTTTATCGTTATCGATTTTCTCTTCCTATCTCATTCCATCACCATTTCTCTTTCGCCTTTTCAATTCTCTCACCATCCTGTGCTCTCTGGCTTGTTCCGTAAAAGTCCCTTTTTCATATGGTAAGTCTGTTTTAGTTCATTGCAATCTCTGTTATTCGCTCTCTTCTTCTCCCATTTTTTTTTCTTTTTTTTTTCATCGCTCTCATTCTCTTCGGTTGATTCTCGGCATTTCTTCTAACTTTTCTATGTAGCCTGCGAAAAAAACGTTATGTAAACAGTGAACAGTCATCGAGATTGTTTCACACCAAAAAGAGACCGGTTGACTACGAACGCTCTGTTTAAAAACGTGTTTTTGTTCGTGCGGTTCGAGCACACGTTGTTTGCTGAATACGGGATGAAAGATCGAAAAAATAATGTTTAGCTTAATCAAATTTTCTCTTTGTAAGTAGCGAATCATTTTGAACTATACCACAATACATACTAACATCGATGGATGTGCGTGTGTGTGAGTGTGTGTACGATGGTGACGATATACACAGTCATTGCACAATCTTACATGAAAACCAGCTATTTTAAAACTGAGCGAATGAATCATGGATCAAGCAATGAACGGTTTTTGGTCGATTGGTCTGTTTCATGTATCCAGATACAAACGGGTGCAAAGATGATGAAAACCAATGATAAAAACTAAGCCAATGAAATATGTATTTACAAAAGAGGACCCAAATCGAAGGCTTGAACGAAAGTGACATATCACATAAAAAGTGTCTGTGTGTGTGTGTGTGTGTGTGGCATGTAGAGTATGATTTTTTTCCGATCATTCTGCATGTTTTCAAATGATACACACACGCACACACACATACACATAATGCCTTTCTCCATGTGTTATTGTTCACTCGTTTGTTTTTTTCTTTCTTTTTTCTTTCGTTTTTCTTTTCAATTTTCAATGTTGTTGCTATATTTCAGTGCACGATAGAGAAAAATTCGATTTTTCGCTTGGATTTTTCAATGCATGCACTTGATATATGAACATTGTTTGGTGTCTGATGCCTTCATGCTAATTCATTTAAATTTCACTGTAATGTAACGTCACTGCCACATATTTTCAAGCATGATACAAATCCATAGCTATACATACAGCCTCATCCAAAATAACTAGCCAAAATGATTGGCATTTTACTCATACACTAATTTATATTGAATGTGAATGTGAATGTGAGGTGTGAGTGGATCCGTTTATATCGGACAAAAAACGATAAAACTTATTGTACATACGGTGTCAAAATTGGAATGGCAAAAACACAAAGAAATAAACAATGAATAATTAGATCTGGGATATAATTAGAAAATCTCTACAACAACCAAGAGCTTTTTTTTTTAACTACATTTACACTCAAAGAATGCAATCTTTTTGCGTCAAATACATTCTTGTTTCTGTTTCAAGTATGAGCAATGTTTCAAAAGCAATTTTGTAGCAAAAAATTGTTGTATATTAGGATGGTTACAATTTTGATCGCTTTTTTTTTCATTTTTCGAATTATTTTCCTTATTTAAAAACAATAAAAAAACACTTACCCCCTTCATCTGTCATCACAAGTACAGTTGTAGCTGGACCCGGTCCTTCCGGATTAAATACTTGTAATGAAACAAGATACTGCGTATACGTTTCCAAGTGTTGAATTTCATGGCTCTAAAAGAAAAATTTCATTTGAAAATGTCATTTTTCAATATTATCATTTTAAGGGATTTTTTACAAATTTAAATATTTTTAACAAAAAAATTTTCTTTGCTTTTAATTTCTACTAAAAGTGCAAAACACACAAACAACAAATAATTATTGTTTCAATTTATATAATAGAGTCATAAAATGCGAAGCGCAATTTTCGAAACGGAAATAATTAGACGGATTTAGTAATTTTGTATTCGGTGATGATATGCAAAATGAAAATGCTCAGACTTCAACATCCATTTACATGTAATGATGAAAATGTATTATCTAACCAACAATTTAATTTATAAAATATGGAACTATCCCAAAAGGAAATCTTTTAAAGTTTTTGAGGACTTCTTCATTGTCAGTTACACACAGGTGCGAAAATGTGTACAATTCACAATTTTACATAAAATTACATAGAGCTTGTTGAATGCAATGCAATGCAATGCATTACATTCTACTGTGTGTTTTACTGAATTCATTTCATCTACACAAAGGAATAGCGCATGAGAATATCTTAGCATTTGCACATTTTAAAATCCGGACTGGTCTGTGCAATGTGCATTTGGACGAAAAAATTTCCGTTTGCAATTTGTTAAGTTTCTCGCATTCACTCTTACACCGTCTCTCTCTCTCTCTCTCTCTTTCTCTTTCTCTCTCTCTCTCTCTCTCTCTCTCTCTCTCTTTATTTCAATTTCATCTTCTCCTCAACTGTCTTTCTCTCATCTCTCTCCCGCCTCTTGTCCCTCTCTTATTTTTACTCTATCTCTCAATTCTGAATGATTTCCTGCTTCATAAAGAGCAGTGTAAAGTAAACGAAGGACAAGATCACATGCATGCACATATACAATCTTTTTATTGCTCTATATCCGATTTGAATCTCATCTCCTCACATTGATCCATTTGCTCGTACTTTTATTCAAAATCTTTGCACGGTTCGCACTCTATCTCTTTCTGTCTGTTTTTTCATTTTTTTTTTTTTTCTTTTTTTCGTCAAGTATATGCAGAAAAAAAGACAATGACTTAGTATTGCATTGTTTATATTCGCTGGGTCTATGTTTACGACTTGTAGACACGTACTCGGTTCGTGCAAGTTAGGTTTTTTTTCTTTCATTCCAAGCGAAAGCAAACTATTTGCACGAAAAATGCATTCACCAGTTTGCTACCTTCAATACAATTAGGGTTTTATTATATTGCTAAAAGTTTTCTTTTTCAATTTACATACTAAATAGAAAAGGTAACGAGGAACGTTGCACAAAAATACGATTCCGAAAAAAATTATGCAGCGTAAACAAGCTCGAGCAACGAACACAAGCAAACCGGATTTCTTCATCTTTTTTTTTTTTTTCTTTTTTTGTTCTGCTTTTATTTTTTTTTTTTTATTATTGTATGTATGAATAGATTGAGTTTTTACTATATGACTGTGTTCATTCTGCGTATATTTGGTGGCAAAGTTTCATCAACCATCTTTTAAGATGTATTTTAGACTCAATATACAAAAAGCATAGATAACAAAAAAAAAAGAAAAAAAACGATAGCAGTGTCGAATGAGAGAGATGCTTAGTCTGATCTCATCTTCGGCAGAAATAAAAATGAAATTTAAAGCAAATATAAAATGAAAGAAAAAAAAATACGGTCAAGACGAAAGCACATTATAAATAATACGAACTTTCTACATCATAAAGAGTTGCATGAACGATGCTGCTACTACTCATCAAATAAAGTTTAAATGGAAATTTATCAGAAAACAATTTGAAAACGGATTGAAATCTTAACTAACTGATGAAACTAGTAATCACATTTGTGTGTTCATTACATGTACTATGTAATAGGTTTTCTATTCTTAAATGAATCAATAATAAATGGAATTTTTTTCCTTTTAGTGAAATCTTTCTATCGTTTTTTTCGCAACAACCTCAGTTACTTATTTATTCATTGGGGTCCGACCGGTGATTTTTTTTGTTTTGTTTTTTTTTTTTTTCTTTTTTTGCATATTTTTTAAATGAAAATTTCGAAAGGGGCAAGCTCAGTTTTCTTTGTACAATTTTTCTTTATGTTTTTGTATGTATATCGAGGTCAAAGAACGAAATATATACTGGTTATTACCACCTTTAGTTATTGTAACTTGTCTATCATAATTCGTGCATATATATTTGTGTATGTAGTGTGGGAATTTATTCGAGTAGCTGTCAATGTGCTCAATGAGCATTTGCTCATCCAATAATGAAAGTGTATATTTTTCAAAAACTTTTCCCATTATATTCTCGTTTTCACAAATATAAGAAATAATATTTGCTCAAAGAACGTAAAAAAGATTTAATACTGATGAGATATATTGTTTGTGCGCAGAAAAATGCAAAGTGTAAGCAATTAAGGTTTACTGGTCGGTTGTTTGGTTTTTGCATACCGAATAGGTATGCTACGCATTTCATTTGAAATGACGGTTCAACTGGAATATTGTGATTTTAATGCAAAAACATGCATCTACAAATCACAGCATCATTTTTATTATGATTTTCACTTGCTCACTTGGTGTCACTTGCAAGCACCACTCTACTTATAACTAAGTTAATTTTTGTTGTATTATATTTTAAGTGAGTGGGAGATGCAATCGAATTGAAATATAATTTGAGAACGATAGGGAGAAAGAAGGGGGAGGGGGGGATAGACAGTGGAAGAGACAAGAAAAAGAAGAGAGAGAAAGAAGAGAGAGAGAGAGAGAGAGAGAGAGAGAGAGAGAGAGAGAGAGAGAGAGAGCGAGTTAAAAAGACTAACTCTTCGCAAGTTCGCGAATTTTCAACGCAATGCTTGTGAACAATTGCGAATGAAAGAAGTGAAAGAAAGAAAAAAAAAAATTGTTGAGATTATTTCTTATTCTTTCCACACTTCTATCGATCTAAAAATAGGTGCGCAGTTTTTCACATCACCGGATTTCCATTCCAAATATCTTTAGCATAAGTATTGATTTTTTTTTTTTTTTTTTTTTATAAGCAAATATAATATGAAATACGTAAGAAAAAAAATTTTTTTTTTTCTCAGAAGCGTGCTGAACACGGAAAGATGAAATGTAAGAGACAGACCTGGAACACGGAACGAAACTTACATTTCGTGCATAAATCGGAAACTGTTTTTTCGCCATCGAATAATCAAAAAGTGCAGATGAAATAAGATGCAAAGAAAAAGAAGAAAAAAAAAAAATGAAAAGAAATGAAAAAGAGTAAAAAATAACGAACAAAAAAAAAAAATTAAATATGAAGGAACACTACTTCCGTTTTTATCAAGAGAATTCCAAATTCGATATGCAAATAATAAAAATCGAATTTTGGAACACACTTTAGTCGCTTCGATTATGTATGCACAATTTTCAATGATTGTAAAATGGAACAAAAATCGTTTTTCTTATTAAGCCATCAAATTAAAATTTTGATCAAAGACCTTTAGCAATTCGATGACATTTTTGACTCTTGGGCTAGACTGTTACATATTGCGATTTCGATATTTTATTATCTCCATAAAAATATACAAATCCAAACTGTTATAATTACAATTCAAATATAAAACAAAGAATACATACATTCTACATACACGTACAATTTAATATAAATTTCTGTTTCTATTCTTCATATCATTCAATTTGATTTATGTTTTAAACTCACCTCAACGCTGCTATCTCTTATGTAAATCTCTTCGGTTGTATCATTGTGTCTGTCGCGAACGCGATAAGTAATGCGATACCCAAGGAATTCGCCTAATATTGTATCGGGCGGCGGTGGTTTCCATGATATGTATATCGAACTAGATGACGTATTGTGGGCTATTGTTGTCACTGGTTTGCCGATTGGAACTGTAAATGAAATAGAAAAATGGATTGTAGTTTTATTTTATTGCATAAATTGGACTGTTTATTTGGAGGTTTTTTTTTTTTATTATAATTTCAACCTTGATAATTACAAATGGTTTCTGAATGTAATTTTCCAAAAAATGAAATCAATCTTATCAGCAAAAATCAATTGAAAATACTTCTCTAATATTATCGAGTAAAAAAGTCAATTTATTTTATGTTTTTCTAATATATTATTTCACGCTAATTACATTTGATTATTTAAATAATCAATTTTAAAATATTCTTTTACGGTTAAAATCTTCGAATTTATTTCGTCTTATCAACGGATTTTTTATTCAGATATTGATGTTAGCAAAGTACAACCAAAACAGATGAGGTCGTTTTGCGTTTTCTTTTGCGATCAATGGTTGTAAATTTAATGGCAGTAAGGCAATAAATCACATCACGTTCATTCTTCAATATATATAGATATAGATATATGGAGATATTTTTTTAATATTCTGTTTTATATGTTTTTCATTCGATTTATGATTTATTTCAAATAGATCTAGCATATAAGTCATTCGTTTTATTGCTATGGCCCCCGACTGCAGATAAGTGTCTTTTTACTATTTACATTTACACTGACAGATGTGTGCACACTAAAGAGATGCAAATAAAAACGCGCACAATTGCCGCTTAAACTGAGCATTTTTTTTGTTTTTTTCGGGGGGGGGGGGGGGTGGTTAGTGGAAATTTACTGATGTCATGCTATGCATACTAATATAAGGAATAGTGTTTTTTTTCAGTCAGTATGGCGTCCTTATTTGTGGTAGTTTTTTTTTTTACTAGATTTGCTATCATCATTATTATAGTTGATCATCATCCTCTATGTTTTTGAATAAAAGTGCAGGAAGTCACAACTTTTTACTTTTCATTAAATTTTCCTTCAGTTTATGTTAACAAAAGATGCCAAGTTTTTCTACTTTTCTTTTCTATCTCATTTTCTTCTTCTTCATTGTAATCATTTTATTTAATTTGATATTAGATAAGATATGAGTGAAAATTGAACGTCGATCGTTGAGTTAAAAATTATTTTCGTTGTTTGTTTATCCGAAAAGTGTTTCAATGTGCACGTGCCGATTTAAATAATAAAAAATTTACATTTAAATTTATTCTGTTTCAATAATTGAAAAAAAAAAGAGAAGAAGAATAATAATAAAAAAAAAAAAAAAACGAAAAAGTTCAAAGAGCATTTTCATTTTCTTTCGTTTCGTCGCCTGTAAATGTTTCAAGTTTCGATGGCGCAGTTATTGATGATTGTTAGTGATGCCAAAAATGTACATCTAGAGTTTAATATACGAATTGATATGAAATGCAAATACAAGCCATTAAAGACTTTTCAGCTTATATGGAATATTTGCAAGCGCACAAAATCTCTCATTCTCTCTCTCTCTCTCTCTCTCTCTCTCTCTCTCTCTCTCTATCTCTTTTTCAGTTTTATAACTGTCTTTCGCACATTCATGCAGTAACAACATCAACGGAAATGGCGAAGAAAAAGCTCTGTGTCGTTACCTAATACCTGTAAGCGATTGAATGCAATTGTGCGCGTGAGCATGAATACATATGATATTGAGTATATGCCAAAGCGCGTATTCCAGCATCCAATGTATTTTGTTTCAAGCACTTTTGTTGTAGCGCAAAAGAGTAATGCCAAAGCGAACCGTATTATTTTTAAATTTTTGAGATTATAACAAATGAGAACTAAATGTAATGCAGCACACGTTTTGCAGGTACAGTTGAATTCAATGCAAAATCATGTTTGGACTTCAGGACGCAATTGTGTGCGTGTGAGGCCAACTTTTAAGGCTGTTTATTTCAAATGCAGAGACGAAGCGAGATAGAAGGAAAAAACAAACATAGAGAGAGCAAGAGAGAGAGAGAGAGAGAGAGAGAGAAAGGGGGAGGTAGAGAGAGAGAGAGAGAAAGAGTATGAACGAGCGATTCTATATTTTTACATTTTTATGGCGTAGACACACTTCTACGCGGGATTTTTCTGGCAGTGACTTATATTCTTTTGCCCGAAATATTTGCAGGTTTTGCCGCTCGTTTGCGTGCTCCACATTGAAAAAAGTTCTCTTTTTTGCGAGCTATTTCATCATAGAAATTTATCGTATTTTTTCCTTTCTGCTGCTGTTTTTTTTTTTCACTTTTTCAAACAAACGAAAAGTGAACATATTTTATGATTTTAATACTTTCATTTGTTTGTTTTTGTTTTTGTTTTTGTTTTTTTTTTACTTTTCATTTTCTTTGAAATTATTCAAAGCCGCCTTCTATCTACGAAATCGGTCAAATGCTATTCAATCATTTTCATCCAAAATTATCATCGTGAATAATGTTTGTATCTGTGTATTGTGTGAGAGTTTTGTAATTTATGAACCTTTACAATAGATATATTTGTACCTCGACGCATACGATTTTGTGCAAGTGTCTTTTGTTGTACGACGAATGGCATAATCGTTTTTATTCACATTTTCGTCTCCTTGGTTGGCTCTAGAAATTGTTATAATTTTGCGTAGCACAGTGCACATATTCCATTTGTCTCGTTAGCACCGCTCAATCTCGGTAGATGCCTGCTGTGTGTAAAATGAAATTTTCACTTTGCAGTCATGTAAAGGATGTACGTGTGACATGGGTACGGAAATGTATGCTCGCTTTGATTCTTGTAACCCGTTTTCTATTTTTCTATTTTTCTTCTTTTTCGCTTTCATTTCTCTTACTTTGTTACGCTTTACTTTTACACTATTCTTTTCAAATGCAGTGCAAACTATTCGTTGATTCGACTTAATCGTCGAACTATGCTCATTCACTTTAATCATATACAAGCAAAACGAACTTGGTGGAACATAGGAAATAACGTGATCAATTTTAAATATTTTACATCGATGCAACGAGAAATGTTCACATCGTATGTTCATGATTCTCTCGCATTGCGTGAATTCTTTTAAGTTTTTTGCGACAAATTCTTTCAATTACACATACTCTCACATTCACAATATAAATTTATATTAATAAAAATTTGCAGCTTGCTCATTGAGCACTTTAAATATGTTGATGCCATGGAAGCCACTTTTCATTCGATTTCCTTCCAATTCAAATATACGTGCAGTTGATTCGTGGTTTTATGCAATCACATGCATATTCACTGGCAAGACATTGTAATTTATTTTTGGATATTTTCAAGTTGTTCGATTGGATTTTTTATTAACATTTCTTTAATTTACTATGAAGATAATCTCAAAATAAAATGCATTAGAAAAAAGGGGATTAAAATGTTTTCGTCCAAATAAAGTGTCAATATGTGATGAATTTCTAAAAAAATTGCACAAAAAATGTTCAAATTTTAGTGAAAAGAATTCCGTTCTTCGCTTTCCTTTCGTTTTGTTTATTAATATAAAATAGAAAAAAAAAATATCGTAATATTTTCCATGTGACATTTTCATAATGATTTGAAATGAAAAAGAGAATAAATCAATGAAGATAAGAAGATGAGAAAAATGGTGAATTTTTTCTTTTTTTTTTTGTATTTTTCATTCGAAAGCAAAATAATACTAACGATGTTGTCGCCGTTCCATGGGACAGTGATTCACCAACTGATACATAAAGCGGATTGTGAATGTTATTTTGTATCAACGTAATTCCTGAATTTCATCACTCAATCAAAAACCACCATGACAAACGTGTGAGCATATACATTAGACGAAGTCATTTGTCACCCTTTTCAAATAATAGCACCATCTCTACGCTTTATGTCTCGTTGAAACATATATTATTCTGACAGATTGTGTCAACGAGAATGATTCAAAAGAAAGAGAGAATGAGAAAGAGAGAGAGAGAGAGAGAGAGAGAGAGAGAGAGAGAGAGAGAGAGAGAGAGAGAGAGTGAAAGAGAGAGAGAGAAAGAGGAAGGGGAGGGGTGGTAAAGAAAACGACGAAGAGAAATAGCTCAGAAATTCGGGACTAAATTTTGAGTTAAATATATGTTCGTGAGAATTCTAACTCAATGAATGCGATAAGAAGATGGTTTTCGTGTAAAAATATCAAAAACATTGCCACTATTTGCAAGCATGGTGCACTTGTGCACCAATTGTATTGCAGTAAATCGCACATTCATTGGATTATATTTAGAGAAAGAGTGGGAAAAAAATAACACATACGACCGGCGATCTTTACTTCATTTCAGCAAAAAAAAAGGCGATTCGATTGTTCCATCTAAATGGGCTTTATTAACAATTTTTTTTCCATGAGATTGATTCATTTAGGTAACCGTTGTTATCAAGTACATGTTAAACTTTCAGTTTAATTGCAGCTGTGCACATTTATTATAAAAAGGAAAGGCAAACTTTTTTTTCGCTCATTTTCTTTCTCTCGCTCGCGCTCTCTCTCTCTCTTTCTCTCTCTCTCTCTCTCTCTATTTCTCTTTCTCATTCCATATATCCATGCTGCAGCATATCGCGTGACAAAAATTTTAAATCGTCGTTCGAATATTTCGGTAAAAGAGCGAATGGAGGAATCACGATAGTGGGCAAGAGAGAGAGAGAATGAGTGAGACTAAGAGGAAAAAGCCAGACGCATACATAAAGTACGCAAACTTCAAACTTCGAACCATAAGGTTGACAGTCACAAAAGAATGGAACATGGAGGGAGACGAATGTATTTTTTTCTTTTTCATTACTTCTTCTTTCACGAATATGGCAAATATTTGGAGATTTTTTTCCCGTTTTTTTTTTCCATAATCTTTCGTCTCGTTGCGTTTAGTTCAAACATTTCGAAATCATTTTGTTTCACAATTTAATGCGTAGTCTATAGCTAAACTGAATCGAATGGTGAGAATGAGGAAAAAACCGGAGGTAAAATTTACAAAAATGCTCCTCATAATTCGATGAAATATTATGATTATGATTATTATTATTATTGTGATTCGAGTTTCAACGTTGTTTTCGTAAGCATTTGTATTAACGTATAATTCCAAATGACTATTACCTCCTTGTGCTTTTATCACCAGCGAGATGATTTCTTTTATTTTTTTTCATTTCGTTCTTTCTTTCTACTTCTTCTACTCATTTTTTTTTTTCTTTTTTTCTTTTCCTAATTTGAATACCATTTGCTTTACGGAAAAGGAAATATAAATTAAGTTAAGCTTAGCATTGGTGTGAGAATGTCTCTCTTCTTTAGCCCATCTAGTATTCTTCTTTTCATTAGCTTTGTTTGCATTCGCATACACCGATATTTCAGAATGGTTGAATATCTCTGATTCATAGTACCAAAAAATTAATGAGCGAATCGTGGCCTTTGCTACTCTGTTGTTTTCATTTCCAAATCCAATTCCACTGCGTGATTCAAAAATTTTTATTTGACATTTTATTCATTTTTATGATTACTATTTGGCGTTGTGCGCCACCACCAACAACAGCAGCAGCAGCAGCAGCGGCAGCAACAACGACAACTTTCTTTCGTTCGTCATCGTCATTGCCATTGCAATCACCATCATCACTTAGCATTTCGAGTTCACAGCCATTTATTTTCCTCGTTAAATCAAATGATTCTAATTTTGATCGAATTGAAAACTATGAATATATTTCTGTAAGTCTTTTTGCTGGACAAACAAAAACGAAAAATTTAATTCTCTCGGTGTATACGCAATTTCTTTTTTTTTTTCTTGTTTTTCGTTGGTCCGTCGTTGATGAACATGTCATTTGGAATGTAAAAAGTGGGCGATTCAAATGTAATACTAGTAGTAGAAACAGCGAAAACATGCAGCAACGCACACGTTTCATGGATGAAGTCAAGCCTAGCAAGTACAAATCCGCGATAGAGAGAAAATCAAAACAAACGAAAATGAGAATAAATGAAAAAGTTTTTTTTTTCTTTTTTGTTTTTGTCGGGCGCCTCGCTCACTTCCTTTCTTGTGCGTATGGATCCAATGGCACGTCCGAAATTTTATCTCGTTACATTTAAGTCTTTCAACCATTAATATGCTCAGCACAAAGCATAACCAAAATGATATATTTAAATGGTGTATTTCATTTGAACGTGTTGGAAATGGGTGTTTGTGTGCTAGTGTATTATTGGTGTCTTTCTCTTTCTCTCTCTCTCTCTCTCTCTCTCTCTCTCTCTCTCTCTCTGTGTGTGTGTGTGTGCATTCATCGCACATCCGCTTTATAATTCGCATCTAACCCTTGTGCTTTGTAAATCTGAAAATCACGCGTCAAGTTATAAAAGTGAACTAAGCGCAATTTAAAATTAAATACACACAGTGGCATCAAACAGCGCCACATCTCAGCCATAAAGGAATATCAACAGGATCCGTTCTCTCTCGCTCGCAATCTCCTACTCGCAATTTGCTCATATACTTTCTATGCTATGATACACATAAGCGATTAAGCATTTGCCATCAATTTTTTTTTTCAGCTCAAGCCTCGGACGCGTCAACTGAAGCGATGTCCAAGAGTCATGACAAGAAAAAAGTATAATTGCTCCGTTCTTGTTCAATTTTAATTTTTTTTTTTTTTTTTTTTTGTTTTTTTTTTCTGTTTTTCTTTTGCTTTCTCTCATTTTTGCAGTGACGCTTTTGTGTTTATTTGAATATAAGGGACCTTAAACAGTGGTGCCATGCAATTCGAACATATGTTGTCCACTGCTTGAGTTTCAGCACATACTATCTCCGATAGAGTACTAGTGGTGTATGTGTGTGTGTGTGTGTGTGTGGTATATTCAAAGTGAAAGATAAATGAAAATAACGGAAAAGTGGCAACAACAAGTCTAAATGACTGCGTCGGAAGTGTGCATGAGATGTTGTCTATTTCGAAATTAATTTGCAACGAGTGACCCTGGTTCGCTTTTTTGTCTTGGATTTCCTTTGCCCTTATCCGGCCGAAACGAACATGCATTTCACTTTATATATCGTGAATTTAAGCCGTAGTTAGATTTAAGGGGGTTTATGTGTCCGGAGTGTGATGCTGTGTGTATAGAAAACACAAGAGACTTCTCTTGCTATTTCACTCTATTTCTCTTTTTTGTTTCTCTCTTTCCTCGATCTTTTTCTACTTTCCTCTTTCGTCTTTCTTCTTTTCTCTCTCCCTCACTTTCTCTCTCTCTCTCTCTCTCTCTCTCTCTCTCTCTTTCGTTCATAGACACATACTCTTTCTATCTTTATCTATCAGCGTAAAAAAAAATGTTGGCCGCACAAGCACAACTCTCATTATTTTGGTTTTGAACCACCAGCCTTGTTGGATCATCATCAGATTCCATCTGACATCCACTACATATAAGTCTATATATATATACATGGAGTTGAACAGTGACCAAAAATCTAAGCACCTCGCGCGCCTCCCATTCCAATTCATTTCGCACTTTGTTCTCTTTTAGTAAACGAATGAAACAGAAACGGCCAAAACAAGCGAGACAACTCACTTTATTTTTAATCACGTTACAGTACATTTTTTGCGTGCAAAGTCATCCTCTCCTATATTACAATTTGACTTGAACATGAAAGCGGGTAAAATTAAAACAAAAACAAAAAAAAAAAAGAAAGAAAAGGAAGAAAGAAAGAAGATCGGCATTGTTTTTGTTGCTCTATTTCGCTGTTGTTCGCTCACTTTCATCTTCATTTCTACACAAAAAAAAATAAAAAAAAAAAAAAAGGAAACAAGGCAAAAGTGGCAAGAGATGAATATAGATGAAAGCCCATGTCAGATTTGTTAGGAAAGTACATATTGAGCGACGAATTGTTTTCCTTCTGCTTTATTCAATTCCATAGAAATTCACTCAACTTTGATGCTTAATTTATTGTATTCTGTGTACAAAAGAAATGACAAACTGAATGAAAATTCAAATGATAATCATTAGCAATAGCATCGCAAATAGGCATAAGACTTTGCAATTTGTACCCTATAAATTTTAACCAATTTATTCAATAACAATGCTCAATGCCATTTTCTTTGAAATGCACATAATATCAATTGCACGCAATATGTATGCAAACGACAATGGATTCATTGGAAATGATTATTATTGAAAATTACTTAAGAAAATTTACCCTCAATTTTTTAGCATTAATATTATTGGGTATATACAATCGAAGCTTAAATCAAAATTATTTCTATCGAAAATCTTAATAATTCAATTTATCTTTCAAAATATTTCTTGATATTTGAAATATTTAGAAGGTTTTTTTTGATGGAAAAGAATTTCGACTTGTTCATTCAAGTAGAAACAGTAATCAGTAAATTTTGGTAATGAAAATTATTACTCTAGCATTTATTTCAAGTTCAATTTCAAATTGTCAGCATTTCTGGCAAAAGAAGAAAAAAAAAAAAAAAAAAAACAAAATCCCATTTTTCCAGACAATTTACAACAGACATTTTGTGTTGTTACAAGAATTATGGATGATTTAGATTGGACACATTTATTTTGCTCAAATCGATGTGCAAACAATATGAATTTATGAGCTATTTTACTTTGTTTGTTTATAAATCCCCCGAGCTGAGGATTAATAAGAGAAAAAGAAAATATTTGGAATAATGTTTGGACAAATATCTAGTGAATTCTTTTAATTTTCTATGTACAAGAGAAGAAAACTAAAACGAGAAAGAGATGTTTAACACTTTTCGAATAAAGAAAATGGAAATTCTCATTTGAAAATTGAAAATTAAATGATTGAATCATATTCATGAATGGCATACACAGGAAATAACAAATGTATGAATAAGATGTAATTTAGAAAATGTAATGTTTTCAACATTTAAGTTTATTGTTTGTTTACATTGTACATTTTCGGTCGATAAATTTTAATCGTGTTTTTTTTCGGGGACGAAGGAAAGAGCCGTTTCCCATTGGCTTTCTTTTACTCTCTCTCTCTCCCCCTCTCGCTCTTTCTCTCTCTCTCGCTCTCTCTCTCTCCTCGCTCTCTCTCTCGCTCTCTCTCTCTCTCTCGCTCTCTCTCTCTCTCTCTCGCTCTCTCTCTCTTAGTTCGTTTTATATAATAAAATCAGAGTGTTTCTGTTTTTGAAATTGAATTTCCTGGAAATATTGAATATTTAGTAAGAGAATGTAGTACTTTTATAACAATAGATCGTTTGAAATCACAGTCCAGAACTTATGGTTATAGAAATGCATTCTTTGCTATTTTTTTTTTTCTTTTTGTAATTCTTTTTCATTTAGCAAATTCCCCCACGTACGCGTATACATGGAAGAAGCAAATAAAAGTACGAACAACAACAAAAAAAAAATAAAAGAAGCAAAATCCTCAACAAGAACGTTGATTTTTCTGTGTGTTCGATAAGTTTTGCCTGATTCACGTTATGCTTCATCATTTGTTCTTTAAACTATCATGCGAAAATTGTGTCTGGAATATTCCAATGTTGAAAAAAAAAAGTATTTTCGAAATAGCTCCTTTTAGCATTTAATACCTCAATTCAAAACATATAAAGAGTACAAATATAACAATAAATACTGCAGAAGACATTCACAGAG
Organism: Resseliella maxima; assembly: GCA_029041755.1. Lineage (NCBI taxonomy): Eukaryota > Metazoa > Arthropoda > Insecta > Diptera > Cecidomyiidae > Resseliella > Resseliella maxima. The sequence goes on along the minus strand of JAQOWM010000718.1, from coordinate 378,522 downwards.
CGCCTTTTTTTCATTCTCTATTTCTCTCTTTTCGGATAAAAGTTACAAAATCTTTTATTTTTTTTTTTTTTTTTTTTTCTTCATTTCTGTCGTTCTTGTTCATTCAATTTTGCTCGCATTTCGTTTTTACTAACCAGATAGCACGTTCAAAAAATACGCCTTCTACCTCCCACCATACACATTCACACATTACATTTGTTTCGAAAAATATATTCATTCCATTTACTAGCTTATCGCTTTATATTTAACTGTTCTGGTATTCATAAGATTTCGTTATAATAAATCATTTTTAGTTAGCGTCGGGGAAGAAAAAAATACACCGATCCAGACGATGAGGAGCAAAAAAAAAAAAAAAAAATTCCACAGCAAAATAGCTTTTTTTCTTTTTTCCTAAAATGAAAGGTAACTTTTTTTTCATATTATAATTTAATGATTAATTTTTTTGTAGGAATTTCTAGAGGAATTTTTTCAATAAAATGCCTCAATTAATTGAGATTAGAAACAAAAGCATTTGAATTTAATTTGATTTTTGACAAAATGCATTTTGTTAGCAATTGGATCACTCAATGCTCTCCCCTTTCGTTCATTTCATAAGGATCTTCATGTAAGACCGTCTGTCATTGAGGCATCGAAATGCAAGAATAAAGATGAGTTCAAAGGTGTTCCTAAAGATACAACCATTAGTTTAACAAATAAATGAAGTAAAAATATTCGATTCAAAATCTATTTAATATGAATGGATTTATTTGGATAAATATATGGTAAAAATACCATTTGAGCCAGGAACTATTGTATCCATATTTGCGAGTCTGCCATGCTAACAAACCGATGAAATGTTTCGCATTGAAAGCAATATATATATTTAACGAAAATAGTAAAAACACGTGTCACATACAGAAGGAAATAAATACAAAAGTTTTGCGACAAAAAGGCAATTGCAATGTTATACTATATAGGTAAATATAAAAAAAAAAAAAAGACAAAAATGAAAAGAAAAGAAATGAATGGAGGCGTTGTATAATGGCAAACTGCAAAACACATTTATACACATATACAGTTTAAATGATATATAGTTTTATTACGCGATACGCGTTGATAGTATGCCGAAGCTTGTGGTGTCTAGTTCACATTCGTGCTTGATGCTCAATGCTTTGTGCATGGGATATTTGCGGTTGTGAAGCTTATCTATGAAAATTAAATGCCTGTCTCCCACGGCTTGCGTTTTGCACCACAAAACTTGAAACGTTTCGTGAATTCTGAATGATAACAAAATAATAATAACAACAACAACAATAACAACAACAACAACAACAACAAAAGCAACATAACAACAAAAAATGAAAATAGTCAAAAAATATGTTTTACACACGTCGGCAGTAGAATGATGTTTGTGATTGTTTTGTAAACAATTTCACAATGATAAAAATGATATGTCTGTATATATATGGTTGAGGAGAAAGGGGCTGAAATGGTTGAAATTTTGCGGTTTCAATGTTGCAATATTTCAGAGAAGCTATTTCAAATGTTAAAAAGGTACGTGAGGTGATTTTATCCAAAAGGAAATAAATCTTGAAAAAGTCCCACAATAAAATATATCCGCATTAACACACAAGAGCAATAAGAATTAGCTGCAGAAGAACAAAAAAAAAAAAAAAAAAAAAAAAATGTATCATCGCCAGCGACAAAAACAAAGACAACTAAAGCACTTTTTCGCCTCTATACTGACTGAGATATTCGAAATCGGCAACCATACTTTTTCCACAAATATCAAGTGTACGACTCTCGAATAAGTCTAATTAGCGTATCCAGTCTTATTCCAGTTTTACAGCCCAATTAGCAGATCTAAAAAAAAGGATGTGTTAAAATATTTTCAGAATAATCGATGAGGCACTTCCTATCCTTCGTTTTTTTCTCGTTAACCCCCTTAGCCCATGAGTTTTACATTTCTAAAATATTATCTATTTTGACTCAACCGTAATTAATAACAATTTCTTGTTAATGGACACGCAGAACAGAAAAAAAAAGCACGCACACACACACATGCACACACACACACACACACCACACACACTTACTCACAAACAAATTTTAAAGCAGATATTTTAATCATCAATCATTCGTAATGATTCATTAGCATTCGTACAGATTTTAACCAGTCATTGCCATCCGTTGGTATATTATCCCACTTGAATGGGGGGATATTTGAGAAAATACTTCCTGTCAATAATTATTTCGTGCCGTATATTTATGCTGGCTTACCGATTCTTGATTACTTTGCGGTTATTCAGATATTTTCACTACGAACGTATTTATCTTGTTGGATATTATTGATTTAATTTTTTTATTAACATTTTAACAATATTCGAATATTGAATTTCTATTGCGAGTTTTAGGAGATGTGGAAATGTTGTAAATTGAATTTTTGTTTGTTTAATTATTATTTACTAATTCATCAATAATTTTTCAATCATTTCGATTAATGTTGCTTTATTTTGCTTGAATCAATGAAATTCTGTTTTTTTTTTTTTTTTTTTTTTGATTCTACCTATAATATTAATATTAATCCAAATGTTTCTGAATAAAGAAACACTTCCAAGATATGGTATGAATGATAAACGGTGAGATTTTGCAAAAGTGAATGATTCTTTAAATAATTATAAATTGGGCAATTTGACATATGTTTTAGTTTAAACATATGGATACAAATAAGCCGCAAAAATATTCTGTAAGAAACTAATTTTTACTTCTCCTTTTTTTTCTCTCTCTCTCATTTATGTAATTTCATTTTCAACGCATCACATAGGCAACGTATGATAAATATTTGGTAAATGCTATACAAATCATTATTGGTTTTGGTTTTGGGTCTCGCTCTTACTCTCTCTCTCTCTCTCACTCTCTCTCCTCTCTCTCTCACTCTCTCTCACTCTCTCTCACTCTCTCTCCCTCTCACGCTCTCTCTCTCACTCTCTCTCTCTCACTCTCTCTCTCTCTTAACTCTCTGGTCTTTGGGACTCAACCATTCACATCTTCTCGCTATATGTCTATTTGAAATCTGTTGCAAAATCTATAGCAATAAAACTGTTCCATTTGCGGTTGAGAACCAATGATACCACTATGTTTAATGAAGCCTACATATGCTAACATATATTTATTTTTCATTTTATCATGTATATGAACGTGTATTATAATCATTATAACCAGTCACCATGATTACACAGTCATCTGTAACTCTATGTTATTATATTTCAATTTTATGTGTTGGTAGCCACAACGTATTACTTATTAAATGCATCTGTATTATGTATAATTTGGCCGATTATATCGTATATAAATGTATATTAAGACGATTCGATTTTAAATCATTACATTTCAACTTTAGCCCATATAAAGCTATCATTAAAATCCAATAATAATTTCACATTGGAATAATAAAATCAGTTGAAATTCATTAGATGTAATGAAAGCCAAAAATACCATATGCGAACATTTAAAACTTTTTTAAGACATTCAAATCTAATTTACATATTTCTCATTTATATAAATATACAGTGTTATCAGCTTTAGCGGTTTTCACTAGGAATTTCATTAGTTTTATCATCTCAAAATTAGACAAAATAATAACGTATGTACAAATTAGTACATTTTATGCTTAATGATTTCAATTGCTGGCTTAATTTAAAATTCCTATTCAATTTAAAATTTAGGTAAAACAATTGATGAAAAATCAATATCTTTAATGCTATTTTAATCCAATTATATTTACTACTTTTTATATATTTCGACAAATTTTTCCTGGTAAATTGGTTTGTTTGCTTGATTTTACTATCAAATATAAAACAGATAAAATTCACGTAGAAATGGTACAATGATAACCCGATATTTATGTGTAAATGATGCTTTAGGGAAACACGTAAAGATGAATTTCATGCAGTAAAAATGTCATTTTATATAAATCACATTTTTGTTGCTTATTTCACACAATAAAAGAGACAGATTCAAATATCATATATTTATTATCTATTTTTGTATTCGATAGATTACACACAGAAATTCATCATTTAGAAATCAAATAAAATTGATGAAAAATATGAATGATATACAAACGAAAACCAAATAATAATATAAACATCACTAAAAGAACTAAATTAGACTTCTTAGCTGCTAATCTACATTTCGAAACCTCCATCTCTCCTCTCCTTCACTCAATCTCGAGCAAATATAAATTTACCACGCATTGTTTGTTTTGAGTAAGCTCTCATTTTACACATAATATTATCTTGGCACAGATACATAAAATGAGGCTCTTAAAACTAACGAAAATTATCAGCTAACATTTTCATTGTATTGATTTTCATACAAATTTAAGATTGTAACGATGAATATTATGAAAGAATAAAAGAAAAAAAAAAAAAAAAAAAAGAAAAAAACACGAATATAAATGTTTCAAAATGTGATAATTTTAATTGTTCTTACCTTCTCTTAATGATACAATATAATATGATTCCTTGGACGGAGGGCTAATACCTAATTTATTAACAGCACGTAGACGAAAACTGTAGACCGTAAACGGTATCAAACCGGTTACCTGATACGATGTGATATTTGATTTGGTATTAATTTGTGGCACCTGATCCCAAGGTCCATTTTCTCCGACCCTGTTGTATTTCAATGTAAATGGAGAATGTGAATGTAAAATGTATATATATGTGTGTGTGTGTATGTCAATCGGAAATGAGCGAATGACGCGTTGTAAATTGTATCCAGTCAGGCATCGTGTTGGATTATCATGCAGAGAATGGAAAATGTTGAAAAACAAAAGAAAAATATACAGCATTAATACAGAAAAGAATAGACGGTAAGATCAGATTATTATTATTAATTATTCAACAAACAAAATTTATTTGGTTTTATGCTTACAACCATCACATTATATACATCATATCAAATCTCATAAATGGCAAGCAATTCATGTTTTGTAAGCATTTCATGTTTTGATATAAGCTTTTGACGCTAATTATCACATTTAAAATGACATTTTACTATCGGCAGACAAACAATATCCTTTATATTATTTTGGCTTTCATTCTCCATCGCTTGTCGCTTTTTCATTTCATTTCTCAAGTTAATCTATAATTCATTTTTGTCAATAGCCGTCGTGACCATAATTTTAACTAAGATTAATTTGACTTATTATTCGGTATGATTTCTTTGATGGTGCGCTTTTAAGTGTACAAATGTTTGCTTCTGCTTTTAAATAAAATAATGCAACGCGATGGGAGAGAGAGAGAGAGAGAGAGAGAGAGAGAGAGAAAAAATATACGAAAGAATTTGACGCACATAAATTTGATTTATTTTTTACCATTCAGCTTCATTGTGTGATCTCGTGTTGTTTTTTTTCTTCTTTTTTTTTTGGCTATAGAATGCTTTTGTCGAGATTCCATGCTCGGATATTATGGAAATGCGGTTCATATAGTTACGACAAACGTCATATTGGAAGTGGCAGGAAAACAAGGACCAGAGAAATAGCATAAAAAAAAATCAGACACACTTTTTGTGTTTAGTGTTTGGAAGCACAACACCACTCATAAATATCCATTTAGATAGACAGAAATAATCGGAAATGTGTCAAGCCGGACACGACAAAATAACATTCAAAACAAAACACGACACGGCCGAATATCGGTGCGAGAGACATACAGAACAAACACAAAAAAAAAAAACAAAAAAAAAAAAAACATTGTAAGCCGACAGAAATAACGACAATGAATACAATGAACCAACAGAGAGATAGAGTGAAAAGAAAAAAACGCTCATACACATGAAGATAGTACGGAAAAACTCTAGCCATCGCAGACAGATTCATGTTGCATAAGAGAGATAGAGAAAGATTTTGGTGCGTTTCTCTGTACCGTTGCACATGAATATCAAAATCATCGTTACAAAAACGCAGCAAACCAACCAAAGCCAGAAAAGGTTCGTCAAACCAACAAGCGACGATTTACAGTATTTTCAGATACAACTGTCGAATGTAAATTCACTCATGTGCTTTCAATAGACAACCAAATCGAAATTATTGTCCGCAAAAACTCGCCGATCACAATGATACCCGAACATCAGCACTGTACCGCATTCTTTTTTGGGAATCAAACTAGAGATAGCGAGATAGGGAGTGAAAAAGTGTGGGAGAGTCATTTATTGAGAAAAAAAACGCACAGAGAGAGGGAGAGAGAGGGAGAGAGACATATAGAGGCAGAGAGAGAGAGACAGAAAGAGAGAGAGAGAAAGAAAGAGAGAAAGAAAGAGAGAGAAAGAGAAAGAGACAACAAAACATAAATCAATAAATATTTTGAATGTTATAAATGGTTTGACTTTTTGCACGTTCCACATGTCCGCTTTACGTTGGTGATGGTGTGCGTGTGCCAATGCGTATGCATTGGAATATGTGATGTGATGTGTGTTCATGCATTCGTGCATATTAGGCGCTTGACATTTTATTTTATTTTTCAGTGAAATTGGAATGGCGTTGCTTTTCTCGATTTTCTCGTTTTTTTTTTCCATTCGATTTTAACCGTTGATGCTTACCTTTTGCCACATCATTTTGTATTGGAACATTTTGTATTGGAACATTTTGGCACTTTTTCTCCATATCACATCTATTCTTCATCATTATCTTTGAAATATTTTGCATTATAGAATGTGTTACAGCAATCAAGCGAATAATGAACAAAAACAAAAAGCAGATGGAAAGATAAAAAAAAAGAGCGAAAGAAGAAGAAGAAGAAGAAGAAGAAAAAAAAACCGCATGGCATAAAAAGCCATGTAAAATGGACATGTCGTCGTCATAAATTAAACGAGATTAAACATTCGATGTGTGGAATAAACAAGGCACAAACACAATACACAAAACATAGAAACAGGATACTATTTTGACACAAAATTTGGTATGACACTGTGTGTCATAATAACAAACAAATGTTTCACGGAAATATTATTTTTGGTATAGTTTTAAAATAGGAATTCAACAATTCGAATTTACATTGTAAACAATACGGTTTCGGAGGTACGGTTTTGATAGTTTGGCTACGGTTGATGTTGTACAGGACAAATGGCATGACACTTAATCAAGGAAATTGTAATTGAAACACGCTTTCCATGAATAAACAAATTACTTCCGAATTTAATTGAAAAATTGTTTCCCTTCACCTCCCCCCTCCCCCACCTGGCTCTCTCTCTCTCTCCTACTCTGTTTCTCTCTCTCTCTCCCTCTCTGTTTCTCTCTCTCTCTCTTTCTCTCTTGTTTTCATTCTTTCTCTATCTCTCCCTTTGTCTGCCCATTTTTTGCTGTCATTCTGTCGTTATAATTTTCGTTGCACATTTTTAAATTTTTGATGAATTGCAATCAAGAACATTTCGCTCAACATACTTTTTTATTCGAAAAAAAAAAAAAATTACTCTCATTCATTTTTACTTCACTGTAAAGCATTGCCTCTTATGATTATATACACACAAAAAAATAAATTGGTATTTCAGAAAATTTAGTGGTGGAATATGATTTACCACAAACTTTGAGATTTTACCACATACAATTTCATATAATTCGACATCCATAACTTGTGGTAAAATATTGAAGTATGTGGAAAACAAACAGAAATGATATTTTGACTAAAATTGCTGTTTTACCACATTCTTTTTTTGTGTGTATATGTATGTATATATATATGTATGTATGTATGTATATGGTACATGTAATGTCAACATATTTGGCAATTTATCCAATTTTAGATTTGATTAGTTGGTACAAATTTGCGTTTGTTAATTAAAATGAACGATGCGGTTTGTTACTAACCTGGTTTCAATTAGGAAATGTGTCACAGGCGCATTGCGTGAATCTTGAGAATGAGCCCAGGATAGGTTCATTGAACGAGATGTAAAACTGGTGATCAATGGTCGCTCCGGAGCATCAGGAACATCTATTTAGATAAGGAAAAAAACGAAATTTTTGTCTATTAAAAATTGAATAAAATGATTTTCTATTGAAAACATTTAATATAAATATATGAAATGGAATATTTTGTTATTGTAGCAATTAATTGGTTACTTTAGTCAATTAGATTAATAGAAGTCAGACAATCATATAAGATGCTATTTATTGTATAAATCGATAATAAAATGCTTAGAAATGTTAATCTGGTTCAATTTGTTTTCGAAATTGATTCTTAATAAAGGCTCTTTTGGCCTTAGTTCAACATAAATTTATTTTCAACTAGTATGAAAGCAATAATTCAGTGATAAGATGTCTAATTAAGAAATAAAACAATAAGTTTCTGTTTATATATATGTTATAATGATAAAACGTAAACGGTTTGTTTTTTTGTTTTTTTTTTTTTCTCTTTTTTTTGCATTCTTAAATTGGAATGACTTTGAATCGACATGAGACGGGAATTAAATTAATACATTGTAGATTGTATATATTGTAAGCCGTGTAATATTGTTGCGCATAGAGATCTATAAATCAGGCAACGTTGCTAAGAGCGTTTCAATGTTTTGCCATTCACTTCGTCTATACTACATATTGACTTTGTTATGTTCATATATTTATATGCACGCGACTCCATAGTGATCAACTTATCAAGTTACACTTAACAACTTATTCAAGATGAATTTCCTCTGATAATTCTATCTCAACTCCAATTGCCCTATGCACTGACACACTCAGTAGATTTACTTTACTTTGCTATATTCGCATGATAACTAAATGAAAAAAAAAAAAAAAAAAAACATTTTTTTTCTTCTTCTGTAGATAAACAAAAGTGAATGAGCCCCTTCAAATAACTCGTGTAAATTATCCATTTAAGAGAAATGCAAAGAAAGGAAATCAAAGGAAGAAAAATGTATGCAGACGATTTCATTTAGAAAATAAAAGCAAAAAAAGAATAAAAAAAAACCGACAGGTTTTTGTGTGAACACAATGCCAATTGATTTCTGAAGCTGATCAATGTTATACACATTTGATGATTTATGCCATTTTAATTGCATGACATGCCATGCATTTCATATCATATATATCATGCGATGCCATGATTTTAAACAACAGCCCTTCAGCTTCAATCGAAATCTCGGTCTCTTTCTATCTCTCAATACCTCTTCTACTTTTCCACCTTTTTTTTCATTCTATTACTCTGTATTGTTTCATACCAAATGTGAATTGCCCATCGTTATTAATGTTTCATATTTATTGTTTGTTGTATGTTGTGTGTTCTATGTTCTACGTGTGTATTTGTGCTTTGTTTGTGTATGTGTCTGTGCTTTGTGTGCTTTTATGCACTTATGTGCTTTGGTGCCAACTAATGAATTTCGTGTTACATTGATCAAAGTGAGAGAGAGAGAGAGAGAGAGAGAGAGAGAGAGAGAGAAGAGAGAAGAGAGAAGAGAGAGAGAGAGAGAGAGAGAGAGAGAGAGAGAGAGAGAGAGAGAGAGAGAAGAGAAAATACAGTTTCGATCTAGTTCCTTGACTATCTGATAAATGATAGACAGCATGGAAACGGATGCATTTCTGACAAAAATAATTTATCGCTTTGTCGGAAATTCACTGTGTGTGTGTGTGTGTGTTGCCATTAAGTTTTTCCCCCCAATTTCAACGTGCATTACATTTTACACATCATTAAGAAATGATATATGGTGAATATGATGAAAACAGTGAATTACAATGATTATCATTATCGAATTGTCACTTAATATGAGTGTTGGTTTCAGTAGTACAGTTTAAATTTGTTTTTCGCGTCAATTTAAGCTAACTTCAAATTCATATCCAATTTGTCGTGAATCGCAATTTTTTTTCTTTTTTTTTTTTACATTCGATGAAAAGGAATTAATCTTTATTTTCGTTTCCATATCACAATCACTGTCTATCAAACGAAATCACATTGTCACTGGGGTATCAAATCAATTTCAATAATTATGGTGAATGATAGTTACAGTAAACATCAAAAGGACTTATTTATATTTGCATGAAAATGATGAAAAATGTTTCCCCACTAATAATACGTTCAATGGATAATTTTCATACGATTTACTTTAATTGAATAGCAAAATAATTCATCCATTTCAAAATGAAATTTATATGAATTCTTTTCGTTCACAAATCCATGTATTTTCCATAAAAGTTTTAATTTTTTTTATTTTTTTTTTTTTTATTTTTTTTTTTTTTAATTTCCATTGAAATTCATTGTTAAATTTCAATTCATTGTTTTCATTCAGTCCCCATTTTGGACAACCATTCATTATGTTTGGACTTTTGTTTTTCTGGTGCAGAGTCCGTCAATTCTATTTCCTAGTTGAAAAGTGAAAGCCATTTGAATTTTGTGGCGTGAAGAAAATGTGAAACAATTGGACATATAAAAAAAACAAAAACAAAATAGAATGTGGGATGTGGAGAGAGAGAGAGAGAGGGGGATAAGAGAGAGAGAGAGAGAGAGAAAGTGCAATAACAGCAGCAACACAGTACAAAATTGGGGTTTCAATTCCGTTCTCAAATGCCCTGCCGCATGTGATTGCTATTACCGTTGCTATTGTTATTGTTTTCTTGGTGATCACGTAAATTCAATTGGTGCGATTTTTTGTTCATTCTCATCTTCGTTTTGTTTTTGCTATTGCTGGCGCTGCTGCTATCCCATTTCGCAAAAACGGGACAGATAGAGGAAGTTTGCACAAACAATATCAAAACTGAATTCGATATTTGGAGAACACAATCAAATGTAAATTTACTGCTGTTTTACATTGAGTGAGAGAGTTTGCCATTTTGGAGCCACTCCAATGTTGCTCACGCAACAGTGCTCATGAAAAGCTTTGGCTCCCACTAACGCACATTGTTTTGCAAAAATCACTATATGGCAGAGATTTACATTTTTTCCTCGTTTACTTCGAATTTTTTTTTTTCCTCTCTCCCTCTCTTTTACTCTCTCACTCACTCTCTCCCCTCTTTCTCTCTTTTCTTCTTCTTTCATTTCTTCGGCTGTTTTTGTTTTCCGTTTTATCTCGTTCCACTTTTGTTTTATTTCGTGTTTGTGTTAAGCGTAATGTCTGTTCAGCTTAGAATACTGATGTGCTGATATGTGTGTATGTCTTATGCATGCATATTCGGAACATTGCCAATTTTCCTATCATGGAATTTACTCACTTTGAATGATTGAAAAATAATGCTAATCATTTCAACAAACAACAAATACTTCTTTTTTTTCGGTGCACTCTTATGCGAACGCGCGCACACTAGCCTTCTTCTCTCATTTACCTTACCGTTGAGCTGGTCTTTTCAGTAAAACAGACCACTTGCAGCAAAATAAAATTGAATAAACGTATACGAAGCATCTATAGCATGGATTGAAGCAACAACAAAAATATTCATGTATGTGAATAGATTTATGTTGAAAGTAAATCATTTCATTTGGACTGTTTTTTTTTTTTTTTTTTTTTTTTTTTTTTTTTTTTTTATCTTTCATTTTTTCGTTGCAGACTTTATTTGGTGGCTGGGCTAAAAGCCAAAATAAATTGCAACATAGACATCAGATTTAGTATACCAACAACTAAATGAATGCGCCATCTTTGGAACTATTTTGTTATTAAATCTTTTCAGGTTAAATGAATTAGATCCATATGTATGCAATAGATGTATGTGTGCTAGTGTTTAACTTTTCCAAAATATATACACGAAATCACTAAAATGCTTTTTCATATTGAAAATTCTCGGCACAAAAAATAGCTTGAAGATCGGTATGAGACGGTGTGCACACAGTACAGTGCGAATTGGGCGCCAAACACTAGACAAAAATTATCGAATTTGAATTCACTGAACGTACCGTATCGGGGTTATTGAAACTGCTTTTCGCATACTCTATTGAGCCCACAAGGCACGGAAAAAGTTATGATGATGATAATAATAATGATAATAATAATGTTAATAATGAAAATGGTGATGATGCCGCTGGCTTTGAATTTACTACATTTTTCCCACTATAAAATGATCATTATGGTGGGTGGCCTATGATCGTAGTTTATTAGAAATCGTTTTTATCCATGCACATCGACATCGATATTTAAACGGTGAGCGAGTGAGTGAGTGAGTGAATGAATGAATGAGAAACAAGCGTATGGATTGCGGATGTAATACAATTTTCCAACAAGCCTAGGCGCTATTCTTTTATCAACAATCATTCCACATTACGAAAAATGAATGTGGAGAAAAAAGCAACATTTTTGAAGTCATTTCATAATGGAAATATAAAATTGTATCGAATCATTGAGTCAATGAAAAGGCGTAAATCGAAAAACTCCCTTCGGAAATTGTTGAAAAACGTTTGGCAATTTTCCCATCCCATTTAGTTAGATGTTGGTGACAAAAACTTTTTAAGCAAAAGCATTTACGAAACAACAACAACAACAGCAATGAAAATAAAACACGAAAAACAACAAATGCAAACGTTTTAGTATTCAAATGCTTTTTAACATTTCCATATGAGATGCGTGCGCATTTTACACTTTCCGCTTTTCGTTAGTGCTTTTGTATTTTCGTTCAACACATGATAATTGTAAAAAATATTTAAGGAATATTCATAAACATGAATGTGTTTGATGGAATTTTGTTTTTGTATAAAGAGGAAGAAGAGGAAGAGAGAGAGAGAGAGTGAGAGAGTGAGAGAGAGAGAGAGATACAGAGAGAGAGAGATAGAGAGAGAGAGAGAGAAAGATATTGAGAAAGAGAGATCCAAATACACACGCACACACATTCACATAGATAAAAGCACAATTCATTTGATAACCAGTTCTGGTTGGCATATGAAAATATGCGTATTTAGTTGAATGGTGTATTTGTGTCTGCCTTGTCGACATCATTATCATTATACTCCATTACATAAATGAGCCGAATAAAAGCGATTGTGTATCGCTGTGCAAAACTGGAATAATAAAATAGCATAGCGTTACGCATTAAGATTAAATAACTAAACTATTATTTTTCATGATGTTAAAGTTCTAGGCGATGAGCTACAAATGCAAAATATTGAATACATATGCAAACATAATGGTCTTTGATACTAAGGACATATTACAACTTGGTTACCATTTAAAAATACGTTTTGTATTCGGATGCAATGTCAGCCGCATCATTTCAATGTGTCTTCTTGATAGTCTTTAGCGCGCCTTGATTTGTTGTTACATTTGATTATTCTGCTCGAAGCCAATGCAATTGACTCGATATGCGAACGATTTCAAGTTAATATTCTTTTTCACTATCTCTCTCTCACTCTCTCTCTCTCTCTCTCTCTCTCTCTCTCTCTCTTTTTCACACACTCTCTCTCACTCTCATTCACTCACTCACTCACTCAGTCACTCAAAATAGTATTCATGCATATTATGTAAATGGTGCACATAAATGTCACAGAACCGCCCACATATATCATAAATTTGAATCTATACCACCGTACATAATGATATGAGATCAAACAGTGATTTTGCCATTTCATCAAATCGATTTTACTCAATGTGTGTGTTATTGTGTGTGTGTGTATCTACAAATTGCAACTTGAAAATAGTGTAACCCATATCAATGATGCTTTTCATCATTTCCTTTATATTAATATGACGAACGATAATAGTTCGATGGATATTTACGTTGATAAACACAAGATGAAAATGAATTATTTTAAATTGTAATCCGTTTCTTCGAATTTTAATGAATGTTTTTAACGAAAAACAAAAATTGTTCAAATAAACTTTATGCAAATGCAGATTGCAATGTATTCCATTCATCAATCGATCAAAATTATATGTCAATATAAATTGCAATTACCATGATAATCTCACATTGATCGACATTATGACTGTTGGAAAATGGTCTTACTTATTCATCTATGCCAAACATTCAAAATGATATTAAAGAGCATTTGCAAAAGATTTCTTTGCAAGACTTCTTTTCCATTTTTTTTCTTTAATTTTTTTTTTTTTTTTTTTTTTTTTTTTTATAACAACGATTATTGTTCCATTCGATGATGAAAAACATATGAAATATCGTGCAAAAGCATTTCAATTTAGCTAGAACGTCCAAGAAAATAACAACTAAATTATTAATTCAGCTAAATTTCTACAATTTTATTTTTAAATTCATTTCATATTTAGATTCTGGATCAGATATGATATATTCACACTTCAGCAAAGTGTGAAATTTACATTACAAGCTAAAATTTACCTAAAAATTGTTTATTGTTGCATATCTCATTTCGCAACTGACACTATGGCTTGAATAAAAAAAGAAAAAAAAAAAAAAATTCTCATTCCGTGCATATGTGCCGTATATATGACAAAGGCTTATATTATGTTGGTATGAACAACAGGAGAAATGTACAATAGGATTCGCTTTGGTTAGCGTGCATGTAAATTTAATTTCTATAGCTTCATAACTGTTTTTCAGACGCTATACTGAGCTATTATTAGCCAGCTAAATAATATTATCGAAATAAAATTAGCTGCACACAAATAATATAACAAAAAAGAAACAAATTGTAGCCAGTTAAATTGTATTTTTATAAATAAATGGTGTTGTATCGAATAAATATGATTGCAACGGCTAACACAAATTTCCTATAATTGTTTGTTATACGATCTGTCAGACAGATTTGGATGACAGTTGACAGTAAAGTTTCATTTCTACACAGAACACTCTAGAAATATGGAATTTTATATGGTGGTTCATGTAAGCGCCTATTCTACATATTTCTGTGTAGAGGTTGACCGAAATATTATTGCTATATGCATTTTTTCTTTTTTTTTTTTTTTTTTGTTGCCTATGTATTGATTCTTCTTTCTTCTTCGTTTATATACAACATTGTGTCAGCGGTTAACGTTATTTCGATAATATTATTTAGCTGGCTAAATGACAGCTCATTGTAACGTCTGTTGTTTTCCACAAACAATGTACTAAATGTATATTCTTATTTATGTGGGTGTCAAAGTGCATATATGAAAGTAGAACAAGCGTTGCTTGTTCGGTTTAGTGGAAAATATCTAGACTTGTTACGTTTATAGATGAGCAAAAATACAATTTAATTGGACTTTTACATCTGAATAAATTCACTCGAAAGACATCGCATATTGAAAAGGAAAAAATTCAGGCTAACTAAAATTTTGTTTCAAGAATTTAACAGCTTTTGTTCTCTGATGGAAAACATCGCCGCCTCCTTTCTCCTACAAAGTGTTCGACAATTTGAGATGTGTTGCATTTTGATTATTTTTCACCAGTTTTCGTGAAGGAAAAAAAAAATGAAATAATTCATTCATCGTATTTTCTTTTCTCAAAAATAAAAAGTAAAATCATTTTCGCCATATATATCACAATCTTCGTTGTATTATATACACAAAATTTGCAACAATATCTGATTTCAATACATTGAATAAAAGTCATGGTTCAAAATCGTGTCTTTTTTTTTTTTTTTTTTTTTGTAAATATCTTATCTTTTGGTTTGGCTTTATCTTTCGACAACATTACATATTCCGTAAAAGCACGATATTCGCTTTGAGTTTAAACATTTATGTATACAATGTAATTGTATACTGTAATAACTACATTATATTGAATATAAGCATAGATGATTTCCTAAACAATTAAAATCAACCCAAAAAATTTGCAAATTCTCGCGTGAATTTAAAAAATTTCAATGAAAACATATTGTGTATCAATCAAATGAACACATTGAATGTTCACCATGGTTTGAGGTTCATTTTTCTTGATTATGCATCTTAAATTACTTGAATATATTTCTACAATGTAATCCTATAATTAATCGCTGTATTAGATCAATAGATATTTTGAATAAAATTATTACATGTAAGCCAATAGATAATCAAGCTTTTACAATTCAGCAATATCATGCTTATCGGGAAAAAAAACATTCGATTCGCTGGCAGCTATTTTCGTTGGTGTATTCATTTAATGGAATGCATTCAAATATCATTTATCATTGAATATTTAAAAGTCATCTTCATTTTAAAATACATTTACATTTGTTGAGATGTTTGATTACATTTTTCTTTTGTGGCTTAAATTTATCATATTAAATGTCAAATGGCGATTCATCATCACTCGATCTTATATATACAATCATTCTATTAAATTGTAATTCAACTAACAGAAGATAAGCCAATTTTGTTTCATTCAATTTTATTGATGGAACTGCCTCGATTTTAAACGATTTCATTAAAATATCAATTGAATAGTTTGAAGAATTTTGAAATTTCAATAATTTGATTTGCTTTCAATAGATAAAAGGCATAATTTTGATGGTCATACGTTAGAATATATTCATTTCAATTTCTAGTACAATATAATCGAGTATACATTGTATAATTTTATCGTCCATTTATTGCACGTATTATTATGGAAAATTTGCATCATTTCTTGTCATATTTCAATGAAGCGTGAAAATTGAAATTTAAAGGTGCTTGCGTATTTAAATGAGTAAAAAGAAAAAAAAAAAACAAAAAAAAAAACAAAAATCTCAATTTACATTTCCTTTTGCTAAAGTGATTTCATCAATGTTTTTAAAAAAGTGGATTTTCGATAGTTTGCCACCACTGAAAATAGTAAATTCAATTAATGGCATTTCTTGTCATCAATTTTCCGTATTCATGTAAATTGAACGTACATGTAAATTTTCAATTTGCCAATTAATTAGCATTTACATTGAAAATTCACATTTACGTCAACATATGATGATGAAGTTTGACTAAATTTAAGTCAAATGATGACTAGGCCATCATCTAGTCTCATTTTCTGATGTGGAAATATTTCATCAATTTTTGTATTTTGTGCACTTCTTAACATTTGATTCTTTCCTTTTTAACAACTCAACAGTGATGATTGTAATTCAGTGACTATGAATAGCAATGCAGTGAGTGCCGGTGTGTGTTTAAATGTATTTACATAAGCGGAAATGAATATGAAACGAATTTAAGTTGATGAGTGTTGCAGTTTAAGTGGTAGATGAATTGAAACGAATGCATTTTGTATTCTTATGATTGAGTGTAATTTCAACAAAAAAAAAAAAAAAAAAAAAAAAAAAAACAGCATCATCCTCATTTCGTTGATTTTGAACGCAAAAGCGACAGAGAAACATCGCGTTCATCAGAGCACAAAGTTGCACTATATACACACACAAATTAAAGAATATCAAAATTGATGTAAATGAAAACCGCGAACTCGCCTAACTGCTTGAGCTTTTTCACTTTGTTTGAGTGGCTTTTTCCCTTCTTCTCTTCCTCTTTCTCTCTCTCTCTCTCTCTCTCTCTCTCTCTCTCTCTCTCTCTCTCTCTCTCTCTCTCTCTATATCTCTCTCTTTCTTCCTTTCTCTTGCTCCCTCACACACATTTCATCTCTAAACTGAAAATGCTTGGAAGAAAATGTTGAATGTGAATTTAACATAATATTCGTATAGGGAATAATAAAGGAAAATATTTAACTTTTATGTTTTCATAAGATATTTATACATTTATACCCATTTTCTATTTACACAAATACTTTTTGTGCCTTTTACATTAGTAATTTTATTTTTATTAGAGTACATGTTTTTAAAGCATTTATTTGTCACGTTTTGGTCAAATTCTTGTAAAGTGAGAATGAACAAATGTTGATTGAGTTTAAATGAAATAAAATGTTGAAAGATTGCAACAATTTTTGGGCATTGAATTTTTGTATCAATCAAATTGCGAATTGTGTGAAAATAGCATTCCCAAATATTTATAAATATCAGAATAATACTTATGCAACAATTGGTAGATTTCATCATCGTTAAATTAAATTAAATTGAATTGAATTTGCATCGGTTTAAATATGAATTCAGTTCTATGTGTGTTTACATCCATATCAGTAGCAGATACATTGTTTTATCTGCGAAAAAAAAACAATTACTTTGAATATGAACCACAGAGAAATGTTTACTCCGAACATTAGGCATAACTCTGAACTCTACGTAATAACCAATAATGACAAATTCTAAGATATTCGAAATTGTTAATGAAATTAATACAATTTACACAATAGAAACATTTTACATATCAAATACTCAGACAAGAACAATTCAAAAAATTTTATACCAAATCGCGAAAAGGTTTTACTAATTTGAAAATTCTAATTATCTGTTCAAGACGTTTTAGTATTTTGTTTTGTGTTGGAAAGAGTGTGTTAGGGCAAAAAAACCTTCACAATATGAGTTTCTTTTCTTTTTCAAGTATTTTAAGAAGAAAAAAAAATGGTTGTGTAAAAATATGAGCTCATTTCTAAGTTGGAAGCAAAGAGCTTTTGGGTGTATTTGAAATGTCTACTTTTAATAAGTAATGTACACTTGTTGGTATATTTGACATGCTGAAAATTGCTTTGCTGCAAAAAGATTTTGTTGTTGCTGTTGTTGTTGTTGTTGTTATTGTTGAAAAATTGGTAACAACAAAACGTACAATATAAAGCACAACAAATGCAGGTAACATATATTGGATCTTTTACGTGCGTGTGCGTGTACGTGCGCGTGCTACCTGAACAACGAACAATTTTCCTCTTTCTCTGGTCTTACAGAGGCTTTTACTTCATCTTGAAAATAATTAAAGTTAAACAGAAAAGGTTCCCGTATTGTTTGCAACATTTTCAACAGCTTCGTATACGTATCCATTTCATATTCGATTCAGTAACATTAATCCTATTACACTTAAGGTGTTTCCGTTGATAAAACCAGTAAGTGTATATATATATATATATACTATGGAAAACTGTTTTGTGACAAGAAAATCAGTTGTTCGCTCTTGTGCAATTATTTGTTATGGCTATTTGTTTAAACATGTTGTCTAGATAGATCGGCAAGTGTTTGAAAATCTCAAACATTTCAATCAATTTTGTAAGAAAATGCAATTTAATTGAAATAAAAAACTAGCAATTTATCATTTTGATGTGTTCAAGTTTTAATTTTTTTTTTTTTTTTTTTTTTTTTTTTCTCAAAATTTACTATGGAATTTCCGATGAATTCGTTAATACAATGTTCGATTGTTGAAAATTCGACTTGGAATTCTGTTTCAAAGGTTTTGAATCAAAATAAATGGTACAAGGAAATACAATTTTGTTTTGCTAAAGAATTTGATGCCATTTTGTTATTTGCAAATAAATTATAGCAGAAAAAAAAAATATCATATTATTCCATTTCAAAACCTCGTAAAATTACTATCATAGAAAACTTAATCCATTATAATGAATACACACAAATCGTAACTTGTATTTATAACAATAAACGTATATTATTTCAGTTTTAATCAACAATACCACATCAAGAAACAATGATTTATATCGAAACACAATTCGCTTTATTTATGTGAATGTGTATTTCGTCCAAACGAATGATTTCTCATTTTATTTTTGGAATGTTAATGTCAATGATTAAAAGTTAACAATAGAACACTTACCTTGAACTAATAAATCGATTATGGCTTCTGGACTATGTCGATCATTTACTAGACATATATATTCGGCAGTGTCTGTTGATAATGCTGGATGAAATTGTAAACTAAAGTCTTGGGGTGAGAGCGTCATCTGAAACAATATTGAAATACAAAGAGATTTACAAAGGTGAATACAATTTTCCAATATTGATTGAGAATAAGTTATTATGATTTGAAACTAGACTCTCGATTTTCATAATGTTTATTCAATAGAATATTCTTGAGATAAATATAGATTTGTTAAATCAATATTATCATATTTCATAACAAAGATTTCGTAATTTTTCAACCATAAAATCACACATTCCATTATTATTGAATGCTCTTTTGAAATTCAAAAGGAAAATGTTTGAAAAAAAAAAAAAAAAAAATAAAACCATTTGGCAAAATGTTTTCTAGTTCATTTCACTGTCTCGCTATAGATTTTGACAAAGAAAATCAACTGCGAGAAAATAGGCACATGAAATTGGTAATTCTCTTTGTTGTTGGTAATTTTCTAATGTATTTGCATACTTTATTCATTAGTCCAACATGTATATAAGTATATAAAATAACAATCGACTGGTGGAGAGAGAGGAAACAAAGAGACAAAGGTTGAGGGAGAAAGGGAGACAAAAAAGGGAGAAAGAGAAATAAGAAACCAAAGGGGGAGTCGAAGATATATATATGTTTGTCATAAATAAAAGAAAATTGGACAAAAGACCGAATTGTAAGAGAAAATAGCAATGAAAATGAACAAAACTTGGGGAAAATATTGATTACTATATAAACTGGTATATAGACATTGTTTTTGATTTTTTAAATCTGCATTTAATATGCTGCTCTTTGTACGAAATAATGTATTCAGAGCCCATTCGTATTTGTTTGTGCTCCTCAGATTTGATTCTTTTTTCGTTTTATTTTTCGAGTTAGGTTTTTTTGCCGTTTTGCTTTATGTGCTGAATTTGTGTGTGTGTATGTGTGTGTGTGTAGGTTTGTGTGTGTAGGTGTGTATGTGTGTGTGTGTAGGTGTGTCTGTATGTGTGTTTTACCGTCTTTTTCTTGCATTTCGGAATTTCATGTGTCCGCACATTTTTCTGATAGCTTTTGTGCGTTGTGCATTCCCCTGTTGGCTTTTGTGCTGCACATTAACTATTGTTGCGTTTTTATATGTTTGGTACAGAATCCAATTTATGGTAACACTGCAACACGTCATCAAGATAAGAATCTATTCGCTTATAAATGGGAACGAGGTTTAACTTGCCATTTTTGCAACAAATTTTTTTTCCCTCAATACTCTCCTCTATCTCTTTCTTTCTCATTTAGTCACTAAACCTAACTCTCTTTGACACGAACTGAAAACATTTCGCATAAAAGGAAGTAAATGGCAAACTGGAAAAATGGAACGCTTTTCTTTGGTTTTACAAAAATAGGAAATAATGAAGCCGAAACGGTAGACCGACGCGAGCAAACAAAACGAAATACACACACACATATATATATATATATGTATTTTTAGTGGAAAGAAATGTACTTCTCAATGAGAATGCAAGACAGAGTGAAACAAGCAATTTTAATTGGAATAGTTTTCAAATAAAAATGGATCCGTAGCAGTTTTATTTGGAAAATTTCCTTTGAAACGAAACACTGAAAACGCTTAAAAGAAAATGAACAAATTTTGAATTATGTTTGGACATCAAACAATAACAACACCATCATGATATGCAATTCAATTCATTCGATGGTTTTTTTTTTTTTTGTGTATTTTTCATAACATCTTTCGATTTAATGTTAAATACACTCGCTTTAAAAGTGCTCATCATTCGTTTTGTTTTTTATTTTTTTTTTTGTTTTTTTTTTTTTGACTGTGTTTGTGTGTGTATTTGATATTGTTCGACATTCGCTTTACCGATTAACTGTACTGTAATGCATTTCTAATTTTTATCCCCAAAACTATACTCAACAATCTTTAAATGTGATTATGAATATGCATTTTTCAACAAATATCATGAAATGGAAAGCAACACGAAAATGCTACGTAATCCATTTTGTATCGTTTCACAAATATGTGCGCTTCAAGCTAACCGTTTTTTTTTTCTCACTTTTCTCTCAAATACTTTTTTAAGCACAAACATTTCACGATGCAACGTACACCATATTGTTCGCACACATTATTTATGCGAATGCACACGACTGAAATGTGAGATTGAGAAATAGAGTAAGAGAACAAGAATACCGATATGGAGACATATAACGGGGAGGGAAAGAAACAGAGATAGCAAAAGAGAAAAACAGAGAGACCGAGAAAGAAAAAGATGGAAAGACAGTGAGTAAAATAAAATTAAAAGAAAAAAAAAATAAAAAACAAGACTGAAACAATACGAGAAAGCATATCTCCAAACAATATACATTACAATTTTGTGCTGTATAGCCATAAAAAATGCTCATAAATTGTTCGTGTTCATGAAAAATATAAAGATTTTTTACATGATCTCAAGATTCTAGTACCATATTTTGTGCTCAAGAGAATTTTTGATGTAGCTGTTATCATAATATATAAATGAACATTTGCTATTTGACTGTGGATTTTAGTCGAATTCAGCATGAATTTTTCTTTCCTTTTAATCAAACAACTATTAAATTAAATGCATTCTTCATATACTTCTGATGAAATGAACGTACGATACAAAAGCACCATTTAAACGTAGTTAATTTAATAAAAACAAAAAAAAAAAAACAAAAAATCGTAATTTGTTTCATTGTTTTTGAGTGTTTAGTTATTGCATTAGGTTACATTGACAACAAAAACGCATCAAACTTATGTAATAAACTATATATAGTTCTGTAAACTTATGTAATAAACTATATTATGCAAAAGATATTTAGAAAAAGCGAAGCCAAAGAGATAGAGAGATGGTTCTCGATCTAAAATGAATATTTTGAGATCGAAAAAAAAAAAAAAATCAAAATGTAAAAATCAATGAAAACCACTTACTCTATGATTGTGTACGAGTGGAATTCCGTTTGAATAATGGGCAATCGTTGTTGTTGTTCTCCATTTTAAGGCATTCACAAGCGACTGCTCATTTACTCCTGGACAGGGCAATGTTATATTTTTACCAGCTTCTGCCGCAAAAGTCTGAATAGGTATATTTGTTACATCTGCAAATGAACATAAAAAATCGAATTGGTTAAAAATGATATATTTTAGTTACCTATAATACTTATAAATTGTAAGATTATTATCTATTTTTGCAATAAATAAAACATTCTGTTTGCCCAATCAAATATCAATTTGTCATATACTCATTATTATAAACATATGTTGATCTGTTTTATTTATGTAAAGCATGCTTGTATCAATAGAAAACATGTATATTTTTCAAATTGAAAGCACTCAAAATATTGGAAAAAAAAAAAAAAAAAAAATAAACATTTTTTTTAAATGAAAAATACGTACAAGACGGTGAAAAATAATATACACTTTTCAAAATGCACAGCACATTTAGAGTAAATAAAAAAATTGCCATGAATTTTAAATAATTTAATTCTACATATTTCTGTCTGTGTCTGAGACAGAACATATTGTTAATACGTATGAAAATCTGAAATTCTTTGCACTATATTGTATGCATTAAAATAAATAATGCAAAAACGAAATTATAAATAGATAAATGGTTAGCTATAAAAAAAGGTATCCTAATTAAAAATTGATGAAAATGAATCATTTTATTGGTGTAGAATAAATTCAAATTAATATTGAACATTGCAGAATTAATTTACAATTTTCAGGAAATTATTCACAATCAAAAAATATACATTGGCACCCACAATTGCTTCACCGTGTCGCATGACCCCATGTTTACTGTCTCTATTTATCTCTGAACAAATGAAACATAAAACTCATTGGTCTTGAAAGTAGCGACTATTTAAGCGGCTGAATATGACAATAATTCAAAAACAACGGTCCGCTATGAATACGCGGCGACAAATTTATCACATGACATTGTTGGTGAGCACATACAGTGATAGAATGTGAAAGCTTTTGTTTAGCATTGAAATGTAAACGAAAATGTGATGTGAATGCGTTTTCATACATGTCATTTACAAACAACGGAAAATATTAAAAGTAATTTATAGCCTAAACTTCTGTTCATTACATATTGTTCATTGTAATTGTGACTGTGACTATGTGTTGGTTGCTTGTTGGTTGTGTACGTTTTTTTTATGAGACCGTCTGTTTGCTATTATCGTTTCAATTGGTGCGGTGCGTGCTGAGGTTGCTTTACATTCACTTGTTTTGAGAAAGAGAGAGAGAGTGACAAAGAGAGAGAGAGAGAGAGAGAAGAGAGAAAGAGAGAGAGAGAGAGAGAGAGAGAGAGAATGAGTGAGTGAGAGAGAGAGAGAGAGAGAGAGAATGAGTGAGAGTGAATGAAGATGAAAAAAGGAATCAAAAAGTCACTCATTGGCGGGCGTACACACTTATACACAATTCAATACGATCCAAACCTATATCATAGATGTTGCATTAGAAGTTGATTGCAGATTTATGGAATGAAGTTGACGCTGCTGTCTGCTATTAAATGATTTATGGCAAATATTTCGAAAAAGACTTTTTCATTGGAACATTTTTGACAGCGAATTAAGAGAGAGAAAGAAAGAGAGAGAGAAAGAGAGGGGGAGGTAGAAAAAAAAAATGAAAGTTATTGGAGATGAATACCGAATACTCATTTCATTTTTGTACAGCAGATGGTCAAAATCCATAATGAGTAATATGACTTCGAGTAATATACTTGAAATGTAAAATTTGGCGCATTAATTTTTCTTTGCTTTGTATTTTATGCAAAAATTTAACATTATTTTGATGAATTTGTTTCGTATGTAATAAATTTTAACGCAAAAATGTTCACACAAATTGTTGAAAATGACAAGACAAAAAAAAAAACACAATACGAAATTCATTTCATCGAGAAAACATAAGGAAACATGGTTGAAATAGAATGAAACACGTGAAATGAAATTATTATGCCCATTGCATAAGTTAAATGAGAGGGAGAGTGAGAGAGAAAATGTTATTTAGACTTAGATAATGCTTCTGACGTCATTAAACGAGCTATAATATCCATTTATCGAAAACTCAGGTGGAACTATGGTTTGGCAACCATTGAAAAATAAAAGAGAAACAGCAAATATATGCAAATTTTCTATTAAAAGTGCTCTCTGCACACTGTTTATATCTTTTAAATAACAATTTGTATAGTTTGTGGCAGCCGGAGCAAAATTAGAATCTAGCACATGTTTCTATTCCATTCATGTAGCCAATCATCTCATCACCACATGTTCCATTGAAGAAAACCTAATTGCCAAACACACACACACACACACACACACACACACACAGAGAGAGAGAGAGAGAGAGAGAGAGAGAGAGAGAGAGAGAGAGAGAGAGAAAGTGACAAAGGGAGAAAAGAACAAAGAGAAAGAGACACTATCTACGGTAGAAAAATACGTACGTTAGCGAAGCGTAAAATGTGTAACGATCAACCCATAAAAGAGAGAGAAAAAAAAAGATAAAAACTTGTTAGTTCGAATTATGCGACTGTTGTTGATGTGCTTAAAGCATTTGTAGAAAACCGCATATCACGGCTACCAGTTCAACGCATTTGCTTCATCGTCGCGACGCGCTACTCATCAATTTTATTCAATTTTCGTTTTACAACAAACCAGAGCCAACCAACATAAACAGCAGCATTATCCGCTTTAATCGTTATGGCTTGAATTTGCACAATTCAGTGTATTTTTCAAGAGAAATGGCTTCACTGAATCACGAATCTGGTGATCGACCTTTCTTTTCATTCTTATTTTGAGGGAAAAAAAAAATTTTTCGTCCGATGTAGCTTTTAAAATTAGAATATACAAATATCCATCATTCTTGACATTCAAGTGGACTAGAAATGTATCTTAGAGAGGTAAATCGGATCAATGTTTCGAAATGAAAAAAAAAAAAAGCTTTGACAGCTTACTTATCAGAATAAAAAAAAAAAAAATAAAGAAAACAGTGGTAAACCACAAATTTCCATTGATATTTGTAGATTTTCAGATCAGAAAGTTATGATCTATATTTTAATGCAGCAAAAAATGTTTGGTACTTTGCTGACGAAAGTTATCATCATCATCATGTTGGTATTTAGCTATAAGATGATGATCCGTTGCATTTGTTGTTTGCTCATTGCTGTTTCGTCATTTCATTTGGCTCATTATTGTTGGCAATGCCAACTTGGCAATTGTTCGATGATGAAAAATGCAAATAGTGTAGAAAGTTTTTCATTTTCAAAAGTTGTGAATCTTTTGCAATGTCTGATAGAGCTGTTCACGTGTTTGGTTTTAATTTATTTTATGTGTGAACATAGCATTCGTGTGCAAGCCTCGCGAGCTTACCGTATTAGTGCCGTCACTTCGAATTGTTGCCCCTCTATCTCTTCTGAGATGGAGCCATTTCTAGTTCCAATCCTCTCTCTCTCTCTCTCTCTCTCTCTCTCTCTCTCTCCCTCCCATTGTTTTCTTTTCACACAACCAGAATGTGCGATGGGTAGAAAGCATTTTGTAAGCAATCCATATGCAAGAGAAACCATTTTCAACGGTGGCAAAAATTAAAACCGAAAAGTATATTACGTTGCTTGCTATAACTTTAATAGAACTACAAATTATGTAGCCGAAAAAAAAAAAGAAAAAGAGACAAAAAATAATGATATAAAGCCTTTTTATTAGCCTATTTAAACATAAAAAAAATTAATAGGATTTTTCACCTTCTCTTATCTTTCACGAGGCATCGTTGTCGTGCGGTTTTTTCTCGTGTTTTTTTCTTTCATTCTCTTTCTCTTTTTCTCTTTCTTTCATTTTTACATTGTGCTCAATTTTAAATTACATCTCACAGACTGGGTGAAATATTAAGCAAAGACAAGGTCTATTTTTTTGTTGTTATTGTCATCCTATAGAAATACATCAATTTCAGTTTTCATGTATAAACGCATACACGCATTGCTGCTTCTATTCAAAATGAGACACCACATTCATCATCCTAAATCGTCTTAGCTGGTTTTCTCTTTTGATATGGTTGCTACCCAAGGTCTCAATCCTAGCAATATATATTCACCGTTTTGAAATTACTGCATAGGAGTGTGTGTGTGTGTGTGTGTGTGTGCGTAATGTTTATAAGAGAGAGAAAGAGAGTGAGTGAGAGTGAGAGAGAATGAGAGAGAGAGAGGGAGAGAGGGAAAGAGGGAGAGAGTGAGAGAGAGAAAGTGAGAGAGAGAGAGAGAGAGAGAGAGAGAGAGTGAGAAAGTGAGAGAGAGAGAGAGAGAAAATTATGGCGCGACATCGCGTATAAATCGACGATGATGAAAAAGAAGAAGTAAAAAGTCGAACAAAAAAAAAGCACAAGATATGAGCGGAACATTTAACCGCAGTCAAGAACTCGTGCAATACCTTTTTGCATGGCATATTATCGACGATTTAAGCGATTCGCTCGACTTTCCGGGCAAATATTTACTGGATCTTTTTTCCGGACTGCATAGTGTGTAGTGTAGAGTCTCCAAGCGTAAGGCGATATAAGTTTATATACACCTATAAATGAAAGACTGATACAAATTGCCATAGCGCGCATAAAAGTAATGAAAATCATGAGCCCACACTTACACCCACACTACAACCCACAAGCCCTCACTCACATCGCCAACATACCCCAGAAAATGTATAGTAAAAAAGAAAAAAAAACAAAAAAAATACCGAAAACCCTGGACCTGGAATTACTAAAATATTAAGCCATGCACAAAAATTGATTGGAAGTGAAATCGCGCAACAAAGCATAGCATTTCATCGTTCACTGAATTGGAAGTTTTTTTTTTTCCTTTGACGAATAAATTATGAAAATATGTATTGATTTTTGGTGCATGAATTGAAATCAATCGGGTTTTTCCATCGTGTTGCCTAATTTATGGGCGAAAAAGTACTTCTAACATTCATACAAAAAAAAAAAAAAAAAAAAAAAAGAAGTTACCATCATTCAAATAATTCGTTATTCTATTTTCAATTGAACAATTTTATAATGAATGGAACTAAATCGGAATGAAATGAATTTTCATTTTGAGGAAAAAGTCTTAAATTTCCTCATCATTTTTTCATATCAAAATTAAAGATTTCGAATTATTTGAATCATAAAATTTGGAGGTGGCCGATAATAGAGTCTAATTACTGTTCAGTATAATTTTGATGATAAGATTATTTGCTAATTCAAACCGACTGAATTTATTTCTTATTTTATGGCAAATTTTAAACGTTTTATAACAAAGCATTTTTCAAACAATGCCAAGAGCACAAAATCACCGGCTAATTTAATGTCTTTAATGTAAATGTCGTCAAAATATTTTCAAATCATTTTCTCAAAAGTAAATCATTATCGCAACTGATTTACGTGTAAATAGCTGTCATAACTTATGATTCATAAATTATATTTAGTTCTGAACAAAATGATGATCGAAACGGCTCTAGGTTGCAAATTTAATTTTCACAATTGGTCACACACACACACACATGCACATGCACATGCATATGAACATGCCAATTCAAATTAATTCATATTGTTTATTTGCGTTTAGGATTTGCCACACTGACCAATTTAAATTTAACACCATTTGCCAATAATCGATTTTTTTTTTTCTGTTAACAATCAATTTTCTTTATGAAAAGTTTTCTATTAACGATAAGTGTTATAATAAACATGAAATAATATTTTTTTTTTTTCGAGTGTTTTAACTCAATTTGTATTTCGTATAAATATCAAATCACATCAATTCATGAACATATTACGTTATTTGGCTTTGCAAATGTTGCCATTGGTTCAATATTTGTTGTCGCATCTTATTTTGGATACTTGCAGTTTTAAATTCAATATCAAGACATTTCATTGTGTTTTTCTCATTTTTTGTGCTTTAAATTATTCATTGGAAGTGAATGAAAAAATTACTGTGAAAATGACACAAATAATCATTAAGAATCCAGTGAGTAAAAACTACAAAAAAAAAAAAAAAAAACTTAAATTTCATTATTTTGTATACTAAATTGTATTTGCTAAAATGTTTGTTGTAAATTTTAAAAATTTCTTATTTGTTTAATAGACAGTTCCATATATATTTGCACTTCCAAGAAATATCGTTGGAAAGATTATTACCATTCTAGGTAGATTGCTTCCAGGTGAAAGGTATTATTTCAATCAAATCACAGAGACAGAGTATATTTGTTTTTGTTATATTTTTTTCATTATGTATTTTTCATTGTTAGATTTCGTATAGAATTCAAGGCCGATTATGAAATTATAGAAAATGCTAAAATAGATGGAAAAGTTGATGTGCCATTTCATATAAGTATAAAACATTGGGGTCAACATTTAATAGTTCGTAATACTTTAAAAAATGAAAAATGGGGACACGAAGAAAGAGATGGCGGATGTCCAATTGAATATAATACGGATTATAAGATAGTAATCATCGTTCACGCCGACAAATTCGTTGTAAGTTTGCGGTTTTTTTTTTTTTTCTTTTGTTTAAATATATCATATAAACAGCGTCTTTAAATGACTTATTTCCATATCATTGTACTCTGAACGAGATAGGTTGCTATAAATGATGAACAATTCTGTGATTATAAACATCGCGATCCGCTAAGTAAATTAAAATATTTGTTCATCAGTGGCAGTACAAAACTCTATTCGATCAATATTGAAGATCAAATTGAAGTTTAATCGAAATCGTCCATACAGGTACACGAAAACATTATGATTTATGAAAGTATTATTATCAACAATATCAATTATTTCATTGATATTTTTTAACACCATTGTAATTGTATTCAAAATATGTCAAATAGAAAATATTTTTCACATAATAACCTCTCAAATCCAACACATTTATTCAATTGTTAAGCACTTTACAATAATTTAATAAAAAAAAAATTGGCCACAAAAATAACAACAAACAATTGACTATTCATTTCATGGTTTCTTAGGAAAATTATTTATATCAAGATAATGAAACTTTCCAGCAAAAGTGTTTTAAATAAAAAAAAAAAATCACAATATTTTCATATGGTTAAAAAAAAAAATTTTCTTCCATCTTATGTTTTATACATTGTAATAAAAAGTCAATGAAAAATAAAAGCAAAAAATGAAACATTAACGCGTATATACGATTCGTGGAATTCACTATTATGATATTTTAAATAAAATAAAAATGTATGAAGAAGACTGTTTAATGATGCTTTTAGCAGTTTAAACTCGAGACCTTGGTTGAGATATTGCAAAAAAAAAAAAAAAAAAAAATGAAAATAGATGCCAACAGATTCAAGGAAACAATGTACTTGAATATGCTAATTACGTCTTTGCACCATCTTAACTGTGGCTCCATAATTTGTTTGTACTTTTTAAACGATTCAAGTGAGATAAGATTGAGACTCTTTATTAAAAAGGGTGAGAGCGAGAGAGCGAGAGAGCGAGAGAGCGAGAGAGCGAGAGAGCGAGAGAATGAGTCTGTCGGTCAAAATATTCCCCTTTTGAGAAATTTTTTGAAAATACAAAAGTAAAAACGGCGTCGCATTAAATTGTGAATTTGACAAATAGTCTCTAGGCAACGACAATACTGAAAAAAAAATATTATAGCGATAATGTTGCTGCAAATTTGATGATTCATCATATATGAACACTCATGAATATGTTACGGTTGAGCTGATTGCTGTCGTAACAACTACCAATTTCTTGTATGAAATGAAATGATCCGATTCCGAACGACGAAGAGAAAAGTGAAAGAGAGAGAGAGAAAGAGAGAGAGAAAGAGAGAGAGAGAGAGAGAGAGAGAGAAAGAGAGAAAGAAAGAAAGCAAGATAAAAAATATGACATTATTTTCCTTAGAGTAACTTACACATTAGCTGTCATTTACAGAAATAACCTGCTAGTGGCAATGGTTACGTTTTAAGAAGTTACGTGTTGAGATGCTACGGGTTTTTTCCTCTCATTGTTGAAGAATCATTCACAATTTGTTGAGATTTTGTGTGAGCAAAAGAGAGAGAGAGAGAGAGAGAGAGAGAGAAAAGAAAAAGGGGCGAAACGAACGAGTGCTATAACTTTGTCACTGTTCCATTTTTCATCATTGCTCTTTTGGCAGTTGTGAATAATTCAATGAGTTGTACACGCACACGCATATGCTAAGAATGGTCTCTTATGTAAATGCATTATACTCTTCAGTATGCGAGCTTTAATTTATAAAAACAGTTTAATAATAATCGAGGCAAAATATGCACAATATTCCAATATATAAATGCACATATTCAAACAAAACTACATTTTTCACAATTTTACTTTAGAAATCTGGCAATAAAAACAAGGTTGTGTTTTGTAAACACTGTTTACTACCAAATTAATTCGGCCATAAAAGATTTTTCCCAAAGTTTTTTCTTCTGTTGGTTTGAAGAAAACAACACAGGAAAAAAGTTTATAGAAAACAAGAGAAATTTGAAATGGTTTCGTAGAGTTTTTTTTTTGTTGAGAAGGGACCGTTGTTTCTTCATATGCCGAATCATTATGCAATATATGTTTACCGAGATGATGATGTAAATTAATCTTAAATTTTGAATGTTTCGGATAAATAGTAGGTGAAATTGAATACTTTATGAAAAGTTTGTACAAAGCACCATATAGGAAAGCATTTTTTTTTTTTTTCAAGGTTTCTTAGATTTAATTTCAATTTCTAATCATGTACAACAACTTTTTGTGCGATAAGCAATATAGTTTTTATTTTTTATGTTATTTTTTTTTGTTCCCGTTAATGTAATGTCAGTGCAACAGGTCAATTGTTAGCTGTTTGCCAATTTTCTTCTCATAAAATGAATTAAAATTTGTTTTGATTGAATGCTGAAAGGAAAAATTGTTTAAAGAGACACAACTGTCAAATCAATATTTCGCGGTGTGTTGTTGTTTTTTTCTTATTATTATTTGCACTTGTTTTCATCGTTATGGCTGTGTGTGTGTGTGTGTGTGTGTGTGTGCGTGCAGCTAGTTACGAATGGCCAGAACAGATATTGATGTTGACATTTTGCGACGATGAAAATTATCCAAATAAAATGGCACGGATGAAGCTAATCGTGTCAGAGCGTTGATCTGAACATTGTGCTTTGCTAAAAAGTTTCTCTGTACACACACAATGTACGTTGTACAGCTTATTTGCAATTCAATTAAATTTTGCGTCATTTTCAGAACTGAATGCTTGTCAATTTTGAGAATAACAGCCAGTATTCACCAGCAAACCATTCTTGGATCAACTGTACAATAGAAACGGGCTCTTGACGTTCAGTTATGAAATAAATGAAATAATAATAGAGTGGGAGAAAGGGACCGAGGAAGGGGAGAGAGGGAGAGAGAGAGAGAGAGAGAGAGAGAGAGAGAGAGAGGGAAGAGACACAGGCGAAAGGTAGAGGAAAAGAGCGAGAGAAACAGAGTGAAGGGCAAAGATAGAGTGAATTGTGAAAAGTGGAAAGAAAGCGCCTCTTGACATATTTCAATTTAATGGAACCGATATTAAATGGGGAGAGTATTTTTTACACAAGTCCAATCAACAACAATGAACAAAAATCCGATAGCATTAACCTCAAGCGTCTGAAACTTAAGCTGAAAAAGCTGTTTTTCATCTTACCGGGTTAATGTTGTTGTTTTTAACCATCTTAAAAAACAGATTAAAAAAAAAAAAAAAAAAAAAAATATTGAAGATTTACTTGTAGAAACTTAAGGTATTCATTACATTACAGTATTTTTTTGAAAATTTCAAATGATTTCGTCTCAAATCATCCCTAAATGATTACTTTTTCTATTCTCTCGTTTTCACCATTTCCGATCCACATGTTGAAGCCCATTTTAACTATGTATGAGTCGAGATGTACATCACTTTAGTTGCTATTTGAAGGGAAACAAAATTGAACGGTTAAGATATGTCAATGAATGGCACATGTTGGCAAACAATGAACGCATCCACACATTTTTGTTCCTTTTTAAACAATAAATGCTTCGTTTTGAGCATCCGATATTTGGCCCGCACGGAAAACCCATACAGCATAACTGTGAAGATCATATAAAAGAAAATCGAATAAAACATTGAATATGAAAAGAGAAAAATTTTGGCCACAGAATACACAAATTGACTCTTTGTGATGAAATACGAAATACGATTCAGTAGTGAAGAAGTGAATAATCGTAGCTTCCTTCTTTTTTCTTATTTCGCCTAAGTGATTAATTCTTAGAATGTTTGGCAAAGTATACATTATTTATAGGTTTTATGAAAAAAAGAAAGGAACAGGAACATAATATTTACGGCAAAGAAAAGATAGAGAGAAAGGAAAAATAAAAAAACTGGTGTGTGTCACTCTTTTTGTGCACTTCATTTATGTAATTCCAACTTTATCAGTGAGAGTGAATGTACACGAGTCTGTATTTTGGTTTTCATTTTGAATAACATTCAAAATGAGAACATTGTTACCATTCTTATCATTGCTACTTAATATTCTAGCTTCCTTTGGAAAGAAATTTTTGCTCAGTATATGTATCTCTATCTTTCTGTCTGTCTTTCTCTCTATGGGTGTGGGTGCGTATTTTTTTTTTTCGCTTCATAGCCATCTTCTCTGGTCGGTTTCATTTTTATTTATTTAAAATTCCCCCAATTGGGCCACACAAAGACATGAGTTTTTTTTTTTTTTCTTTTTCTTGTTTTTCACCGTATATTGTCGTGAAAAATGTTTGTGAAATAATCTGTTTTCCTTTTTAAATGTAATTTCTGCTATTCGCATGAAGAGCTTTGGCCTCTTAAATATCGTGATTTTTCGTATGCTTCGCTTATATGCTTCATCGTTGTTGTATTTCATTCTTTTTTCTTTTTTTTTTTTATTCGCTGGTTGTTTGTTCGTTTGTTGTTTGTTTGGAACTGGATACTCTAATTCACAATTTCATCTTCTTATGGTCTAAGAAAAGCGTAAAGCGGCTTTTCACATTATATCGTGACACATTCACATCGAAACGGGCAGTAACATAATGGCTAACAAAAAAAAAAAAAAATCTTGCATCTGAACAACGACAATGTGTATGTGTATGTGTGTGTGTGTGCACACAACCCACCAAATTAATTTGCTTCGTTGCTCCAATTTAATAAATTGGGTATGTGCATTCACTTGGACAGTTTTCAAACCGTATTACCGAGTTTCTTTTGGGCATTTTCTCTCTCCCCACTTTGTTTATCTTCAGCTTTTTCATGTATGCGATCAATGAAATCCACCATACTAAACTGTTTGAATAAACGTTGCTAACGAACGAGCAAAAGAAAAACAAACAGAAGAAAGAGAGAAAGAAAGAAAAAAATAAAGACAGAGAGAGAGAGAGAGAGATAGAGAGTGAGAGAGTGAGAGAGAGAGAGAGAGAGAAAGATACAGTTAGATTGAGAAAGCTTAAGCATGAGAGACAGAGAGAGGGAGGAAGAGAGAGCGAGAGACAGAGAAAACAAGTAAAAGAGACAAACTCGAATATATAAATAGTCTTATCTGCAGTGTAACTTCTAATTTTGCTCGTTCTCAAGTGATTTTTTAATAAGCGACAACAGCGATTGTTCTTATCGCATTTCTTTAATTGTTTCATGTTTATTTGAAAGCGAAAATTAAATGTTGTTGTAATGCGTGTGCATGTGTTTGGTTCATTTTTTTTTTTTTTTTTTTTTTCGTTGCGCCCACGGAATGAGCATGTTCTTTTCATCGCAATGGGTGGAAATCAGAACAAATTGAATTAATAATTTGAATTTTAATCAAAACCGGGGGCAAGATGCAATGACTGAAAATTGACCCCCGTGAAAATAAATCAGCAGATAATAATGAAAATAACCATAATTATTGCAAAATGTGGCTATGGTAAATGCTTTTGGATTCTGTTAAATATTGTCACATAAACCATATTTGGAAGACTTTTTACGCGCTTACAATTTCCATCCCCCCCCCCTCATCACCCTCCCACCATCTCATGACCCGCACGAGTGTGGAAAAAAGGCCGGCGAAACAATTTAATTTTAAAAGCGCTGATATTTCAATTTTATTTTTGTCAAATAAAAATAATAAAAATAACCATTGTTGTTATTAGCCCTTGCTCATTTATACATAACTTCGGTGGTGCTGCTGCTGCTGATGTTGTTGTTATTGTTATTTTTTCATACACTTTTCGACTATAAAAGTCATAATGATTTCATCATTTAATTGAATCAAGACATTTGTATGCATGAGTGTTTTTCCCTCATATTTTTACCCACCGCAAATGCTTGCTGGAGCAAATTTTCGCATTTTTTTTTTTTTTTTTAAATGACATCGGTTATCATGCACATGCCACGCAACACATCGATATATTTGCATAAATGTTGTTACGTAATGCGATGTGCATTTTGTTTCGCCTTTATTACAAAAATAACTGTTTCGCAACATTTTTTGTTATTGTTGTTGCTGTTTTTCTGTCTTTTTATTTTCGATTACATGGCAATTGATAGTACATGAATGGGCTGGTATATGGTATAATCCTATCAATCCTATCGGACCTCACAAAATATCGCTTTTCGATAATACACAAGAGAGAGAGAAAGAGAGAGAGAGAGAGAGAGAGAGAGAGAGAGAGAAAGAGAGAAAGAGCGAGAAACAGACAAAAAAACTACTTTCGAAAATGATTTTATAAATCATTGATTCGAAAATTAAAATCGTACAGCTTTCGAATAATTTCAGAAAGCGGAATTTTTTTTCTCATTTTATTCTCAATTTCCAATGCACAACACACACAGATTCGGTGATATCATTTTTTTTTTTTTTTTTTTTTTTTTGTGGAAAAAAGAATTATCAGAATGACAAAACGTATTGTTGATATTGAACAATACAATGAATGTGCATATCCATGAAAACAGAAAATATGAACAAAAATTAAATAAAAATGTGTGAAATTATTCCCGTTAAGAATATTCAGTTAACTCAAAAATGCCACTTTAAACGTTTTGTCTGTTTTGTGGTTTACATGAAAATGTGCACGAAATTTGGTGAATTTTAATTGTTAATTTAAACCTAAATTTCAATCCTTTAGTTTAATATTTGGAAATTTGTAGATTTTTCCCTCTTTTTACAGTGAAAATAAACAAATTTTAGCAAATTTTCGTATTCGCCTATGCCAGCATACAATTTATACCAGAGTTAAATCAATGTTTATTTATTTTGGACTTTCGAAATGCATGCCAAACCGGACAATATTTTTAGTTTTTTCTCAAGAGAGAAAACTGTTTGAGAGGACCAAGATGAATAATAGCTTTATCAGTTATTGAATATGAAATGTAACAAAGTGGCAAAGAGGGCATTTCTTTATAATGATTATATGCATTAATATACCAAAATCTAATGAACAAGTGATTGGTTGGTTCGATAAAACAGCATGGGGATCCATGAAAAATGATTGCAAACAAGAGAGTATACTGTACAACACATGGCACATTGTACATCGATTTGTTGGTACAAAATACAGGAAATGAATAATACCGCACCGAAAACATAAACTGCTTACCACACACTAGCGATTAATAGGCGATGAGTGAGGCTCTACATTAAAACACGGATTGGCCTTTTTACATGTGGTTGAATATTAAACATTTTACCGTTTATGTATATATATATATATATTAAATACAAGGGGAAACAATATATCAATATTGCGAAAAACATAAATCGAATACATCTAATCTGATTGGATATAGACATAGACTGATGTGTGATGGTTAACATGTTCACGTCAACGTGTTTAACCTAAATTATTGATACCAACATAGGATCGACGGCGTAAATACATGTGAACCAAAAGTAAAATGGACGGGATATATGCATGATAGGTTGCATGTACGGCTGCTGTATAGCTCACAATTGACGACCTGGTATTTGATGTGATAGACAGAACGAAGCAACGGGACATCAAACGCACACACACACACACACACACACACACACAAAACAAAAACAACAGCAGCAACAACAATAACACTTTTGACTGGTTCGTTCATTCGTTCGTTCCTTCGCTTGTTCACTGCTTGACTGAGTCAGCAGAGCATGGACACTGCCATTGCCATTGTAATGTCACAAATTGTTACGCGAATGGGATAGAAAGAGATAATGAAATGAGAAAAAGTGAAGA
Source organism: Resseliella maxima (assembly GCA_029041755.1). Taxonomy (NCBI): domain Eukaryota; kingdom Metazoa; phylum Arthropoda; class Insecta; order Diptera; family Cecidomyiidae; genus Resseliella; species Resseliella maxima. Next base: position 341,750 of record JAQOWM010000718.1, on the reverse strand, counting down.
GTGAAATGGAGATAGATAAAAGGAGTGAGGATGAGAGACAGTGAGATGTAAAAACACATTTTATTTGAAAAGTTCTAGTGTTTGCAGATACTGCAAACTCAAAGAGCTTTTCAAGCGGCTGAGCTGAACACACAAATTACTCTCAATGTAATTAATTGTCGAATTTCTACTGGATCGTGTTAAAGTTAGCTACGAGGCCGGAAATGAATTAGTAATATGGCTTAAATAACATTTTATAAGATATACATATATATACATCTAGAATATTGTGTAGATTGCTGTTCTATTTGAAAATTTTCTTTTTTTTTTTCTTCTCCTCTCATTTGATTCTCTTTTTGTTGAACGTAAATACAATCAAATGCACAGGATTTTTAATCGTGTTTGTTTAGAACCATTTGATTATTATGCGGGTAACGTTCAAATTCATTTACCGAATTTCGAAAGTATGTTCGTTCGTTTTCATTTTCAATTCGGCACATATACAAAGTATGCGGTGAGGTTGTGTTTTTTTTTTTATCCATTTTCCAAATTCTTAAGTATACAACCAATCGATAATGAAGATCAACTTAATTGAACAGTGGTTCGGAATGTTGTTTTCTTCAAAGTTTTGGCACCTTTAAAAATGAAGTGAAATAGAAAGAGAAAGTGAAAGAGAAGAAAGAGATAGAATAAAGAAGAAACCAACCTTTTCCAAGAAGTTGTTAGGAAAGAATTCGGAATTCGCACTTGACCAAACCACCATCGAAATCATTTAGTTGAAATGAATAGAAATATTGTGACACTTTAATGGGAAACAAGCGATTTATACATTATTTTAATTAGTACTAATTTTATGGTTACATCGCGTGCCACAATTACTGCTGACGCCACCATTGCCATTGCCACAACCGACAACAAACTAAAACAATTGTGTAATTTGTTTCGACAATACATTTGGTGTTCAACACAATTCGCGTGCAATCTTTTATGAATAAAGTACATTTCGTCTTTGAATACACTATCACCGTTACAGTTAAAGTGTACGCCACACAAAGTGCCCATCATCAGAGAATATTTCCTTGCTTTGTGAACGATCTAATTTTAGAGTGAAAAAATTATTATGATATATGAATGACCTTTAAAGAGAAATTGATTTCTTTCCGCCAAAAAAAAAAAAAAAAAAAAAAATTTCGGTCAAAACAATACATTACATGAGAATAATTCGAGACAATGTTTTGATTGTCGATTAAAGTATAAATTTAAATTTGTAAATAAATAAAATTCGAAATATATTCGCAGTGATTGCATTTATTGATATGAAAATCAGTGAACTAAAAATGTCACAAATTGATATTTTAATAAAAAAAAAACACACACATACAGTTTTTTTCTTTTCATTCATTATCATTATCTAGCGGAAACAAAAAAAAATATATCTACTAATGAATCACGGTATTGAAGAAAAAAACTTGAAAATATCTATGTCAGAAAAAAAAGGAAGCAAAAATATTTATAGCAGAAAAAATGACATGAAATGAAATGAAATAAAATAAAATAAGAAGATAACATTTTTGTGCCGGGGGGACAATGCGAAACAGTGAAATATTCACTTCATTGTGATTTGAATATTTTTTTTTTATCGTCATTCAAATAAAAAAAAACATTGCTGATAACAGCAATAGCATCAGCGGTAACGACAGCAGTAGCAACAGCAGCAGCATACAAATGGAATCATACGCAAAGCGGTAAATAAAATTGATGAGCCCCTATGAAATATAAATAAATAATAAATTCCAACAGTATTAATGAGAATACGCGCTTTTTTCGCTATTTCTCGTTCTCACTCTCACTTACTGTTCTGTCAATTTACGTAGATTATGGCAAATCGGTTTGCAATATATACGTTTAGCACATCAATAAGATTTACCATTTTTCCATGATGCATAAATGTCATCGCCAAAAGAAAAAAACATTAATAGTCTTCCTCCCCACACAACCCTCCTCCCCCCACAAATGACACAAATATTTAACGAAACAATTGATTTGCTTGGGTCGGCATGTTCAATACGATTTCGTGTGTCACTTTCTTTGAATACAATTCGAATAAAGATTAGGTTGATGAATGGTTTATTATACGAAAAAAAAAAAAACAATGAATGGGGAAAAACGCCATCGAATTTAGATGATCGACACCAAAAAAAAAAAAAAAAAGATATTGCATACAATCATCAAATAAACTTTTGGATATTAAACGAATATTTCGTCAGCAATACATAAAATGGATACTTTATTTCGTCAGCAGAAATTTTTTTTGTTTTTTTCTTTTTTTTTTTTTTTGTTTTGATTTCCAAAAATCACAATTCGAAATATTCTCGTCAAGCGCAGACACCAAATCAAATATTCGCAAATAAATTTGCTTTCAACTCATAACAATACAGATCAGTAAAGAAGGAATATGTGTGGTTGACGCGGTGCCAGTATGTGTTGAATTCAGTTGCAGTACAGTTCAATACGAATACAAAATTCACACATAATCAAAAACGCACAAATGGCAAACATACATTTTTCATGTAGCCTACTGACGTTATGACACATTTTTTTTTTCTCTTGTTTGTCGTTATTGGTGTGACTGAGAATGGAAATGGACGAAATGTAATGAGAGAGGTGCAAAGAATGAGAGAAAGAGAGAGAGAAATAAAGAGAGAGAAAGAGAGAGAGAGAAAGAGAGAGAGAGAGATAGAGAGAGAGGGACAAAGAGAGAGAGAGAGAGAGATAAAGAGAGATTGAGCACACATAAAATGAGAAATATGAGTGTGGTGGCGAAAAGAAAATAAATTAATATTTATATTTTATCGATACGTGTCATCAAATGGAAGAGCGTTATATTCATCAAAGTCAGTGTACGTCTCCCCATTTGGAGATTTTCCTCTCTTTCCATCAATTTCTCTCTCTCTCTCTCTCTCTCTCTCTCTCTTTCTCGCTATGTGTGTGTGCCTCTCTAATTCTCTGATTCTCTGTACGTTTTCCTTCCGCATTTCAATTTTTTATATTCACCATGGGCTCTTTTTTTTTCATATTTCTTATAAATATTTTTTTTTTTTATTCTTGCTCCAACGGAATTGAATCGCATTGTGCCCGTTTTGCAATGTTCAAGAGTACATAAATTGCTATGGCAAGTGTGTTCGGCACGCACGTGTTGCACAAATGAATAACATAATATATCATTGCAGTACGGAGTGCGTGAACATCAACATAAGGATCATGGTGAATGTTATAAATTTTTCAATAATGCTCTATTGCAGACAACGCGATAAAGAGAATGTTTGACGCATGGAAAGTAAACGCGCAAACACCACCACCACCACCATCACCATCACCACCAACAACAAAACTAAATAACAAATAGAAACAACAACAACAAAAAATAAAGAAACTACAGGTGATGTGCTCTGTAGCCTTGACTGCGCCACAAAACTGGGTAAGTCAACCGTTTAGATTTTAAACATTGTATTGAAGAGAAACGCTTGCTTTCGATTGCATGGATCAACAATAATCGACTTGAATAAAAATCAGACTTCAGCATATTTTTGCTTCGCTTCGATTTTTTTTTTTGTTTTGTTTTTTTGTTGAATTTTCGGCAATGTAAATGAAGATATAAATTGATAAATCTGAAGGCTTGAGAGCTGAATCCGCTTTTATAGATTGCGATTTTCTACTATTATTATTAATGCAATATTTGTAAAAACCCCGCCCCAACACATAATAATTCACATGGCACCGGAACAAGATGAAGAAGAAGAAGAGAAAGAAAATAAATTTAATTTCGTATATTTAAGTAGGTGGCATGCCATTTCATTTGTAGTTTTTGATAGGCAAGTGATTAAAAAACTTCTATCAAAATAAATTCAATAAATATTGGATTTCTTCTAAACGGAAATCAGGATTTTCTTTGAACCGAACTAACAACAAATATTTTTATTTATTATTATTATTATTATTTTTTTTTTTTTCATAGTAAATCTTGTAGAGATTTTCATGTATGAAAAGAATCATGAAAACAGCATGAACCATAGATGCGCAATCGATTTACGCATATATGCTGTCATAAAAAGATCAATGAAACTGCCCTAACGCGTGTAACTATTGTTGCTGTGATTGAATCATCGCCACCCTGTTGTGTCGCTACCTATTCTATTTACTTTGAAGATTTACGCTTTTATACATTTATGAAGTATTGTGCCCGTGTCGTGTGGCAACGATAAAATTGCGTAGGAAAAAAATTGAGAGAAGAAGATGAAGAGAAAGAAGGAGAAAAAGAAAAAATTGCCACTTGCCTTTTCATTTGTTGTTTACATTCAACGTTTATTTCGATTTTAATTATTCCATCCCATTTTTGTAATATGAAAACCAATCATCGTTCATTCATCATTTTTAAGTTTTAATAAACAATTTTCATTATAATATAGAATGGAAAAGCCATGGAGCAATTCATAAAGAATAAACGGTCCAGCAGAAGAAAAAAAAAAAACAAAATTTTCTAAGAAGGTAAAGTTCATTGTAAATAATGAAAATGGTTGAAGTTGCCCATTTCAAATAATGACATTTTTTTCTAACATCTTCAAATGCTCTTGAAATTGCACTGAAACTCCGTAATTGTAATAATATTTTTTTGCTCATCTTTTTCAAAATAACATTTTACAACGATACAGCGAATATAAACGTTATAATTCGAAATGTCTCAAGTTATGTGTATGGAAAATATTCCTCCTAATCCAAATAGTGAATGTGATTTTGTATGCATCTTTAATCATGCATTAAATCATATGCAGATGTTGTGTTGGAAATGGAAATCGCGTCCTTTTTTTTTGCGAATGCACTTCTTTTTTTTCAGCTTCTTTTCCACTTTTTCACTTTGATAAGTTACATCATGCTTACACACAGACACACAGAAACACATGCATGATATATATACATAGAGATAGAGTAAAAAGATGTGCATGCATGGGTTACTCAAGAAAGAAACAGCACAAAGAGAATAAATATTTGAAGCTATTCAAATATTACTAATCCCTTCGAAGTTTCTTCTTGAATTGAAGATTAAATTGTATACTTTTATACATGATGTACAAAGCATACGTTAAGTAGGATTGAAATTACATGTTTCAAGCATATGATTTAAAGAATGAGAAGAGAAGCAAATCAAAAAAAAAAAAAAAAAACATATATATACAAACGAAAATGAAAATAAGAGAATAACAAAAAAAAAGAAGAAGAAGAGAAAAAAAAAATGTGTATCGCGTAAGTAAATATCAAGCATCATTTTCACAACACAAATAAAAGTTCACACACATATTTTTCTTTCTTTCTCATTCTCTCTCTCCCTCTTTTTCTCTTTCCCGAAATAATTGCAACGCAATTCGCATATTTTCTCTTTCTATTTTGCTATTTTTTTTTTTTTTTTTTTTTTTTTTTTTTTTTGCCAAAAATGTTTCGGCTATATGTCGTAAATCCCCTTGAACGATTTGCAAATGTTGAAAATCCCACTGCATTGATCGGTATGTAACGATTGATGCGCATATTCGCCCATACAATGTGCGAACGCGAGCAGTTGCCGAGTTACCGTTTATTTGGTACTTTCTCACTCACTCATTCCCTCTAACTTTCTATACACGAATGATGGTTAGTGTTATTATAGGATAATTTCAATCGTATTTAAATTTCGCCATCGTCATCTCGTCAAACTGAATGCGTTTTTTGGTATTTGTGCGTATATGCATGATGATATACATATAAATAGATATATATATGTATCAATGTGTGGCACATTGTAAACATTATGTGTGTAGCGCATAAAATGAATTTCTGTTTCATCGAATGCATACTGTGATGATGCTATAAAGCAATTTCTATTCAGCGAACGATATCGAATTGCTGAATTGGAAAATTTAATTTAACCAAAATAGATATTCAAAATAATATATAGAATACATACATATATATCTATCAAAACCATGAATGGATTTGATTTGAGAAAATATTTACTTGTGTATATTGCTGGAGCAACGATTCCAGTCAGTTGGATAGTAAGACGTGTGTGAGCCGAGACGAATGTTTTCTTTTCTTATTCGAATAAAATAAAATGAAGAACGAATAAGCAATAAGAAGAAGAAGAAGAAGAAGAAGAGAAAAAAAATCACTTTTTTCTTCTACTTCACTCGATATACTTTTGAAATTCACATTCTGACTGGCTTTTTGCAAACGAAATTTGCGTAATGTGTCATTTGGAAAATATATTTATGCAATACAATAAGTAAAACATGAATTTGTTGATGGGTTGAGATAATCTAGGCTTAAATTCAACAATCTATTTGCATTTTCCACAGATATTTCGTATATATATATATGTGTGTGTGTCTGATGGTTACCATTGAAACGTGAGAATTTATGCTTGAATTTCACCGTCTGAATGAGGCACGATGATCGATTTAATGCACACAATTTTTTTTTAACCTTTCGTATCGGAACTCAACATCAACATTCATCTGCAGATATATATATTTCGCCCTTTCGGTTCAATGTAGTTGTTTTTCATTTTTTTTTTTTTTTCTTGCTACGCCTTTCTATTGGCCAGAATTTTCAATGAACAAGATCAAAACAATGCCAACTGCAGACATGCTTCAACTGATAAAACTGATTCGATCGTCTACAGCAAAATATACACTCATATTGAAACTGACATAAACAAACAAACGATACATCAAGTGGAAGCAGATGCAGTAAATGTAGTCAAACGAATGACATCTAATGATTCACAAAGATTACATTCTCTGTGTAAATGGTATTCAATGCGATCGATAATACATTTATTGTGCATATTATGTGTCCTCTAATGCTCTTTACCATCGACGTCTTGTAATATCCACCACCAATATCCAATCAACCAACAACAACAATGATGATAGTGACGAAGATGACGAAACAAAAAGAAAAAAAACAAAAAAAAAAAAAATACACACACGAACATCATAGTTTAAAAAACCAAAATTCGTGGATGAATTTTTATTCTGCGTCCGTTTGTTTCGCATTATGCATTCCGATCTACTTGCTTCTCTGTTGTCATCAGCCGTGGTTATGTTTTCAACATGGGGTATTACGTAACAATTTTTCCAATATATATCACTTGTCAACGCTTCTCACATCTAAAGGTCCATGGTAACATTTGCATACTGGTTAAATGTTTCCCGAAACAAAATTCGGTACCCTCACTCTGTCTCTCTTTTTATATTCTCTTCGTCACTTGTTTCCGAGTCAAGCCACATACAACTTTCATTCGACTATTAACCATCAACGCAAATGTGCACATTCGAGAGACATTTGTTTCTCTCTCTCTCTCTTCCTTTTTTTTTCTCTCTTTCTTTCTCTCGCTCTCGCTCTCGCTCTCATCAATACACTTCAATATGCGAAAAATCATGTAATTTTTACTTGTTTCATTCATATAAAGAACAACTCGCATAAAATCCATTTCCATAAATATATGAACAAAGTGTATGACATCATGAATTGGGCATTTGTTTTATTTAATTAATTAATTGTGAAAAAAAAAGGAAGGGAATAAAATTCCAAAAATGTCATGTGTATAACATCAAGAGATGAAGCAACTCCAAATGACATTTAAATTCATCTATCAAATTTATTGAGAAGAGAAAAAAAAAAATGTTGAATTAAGTCGATGAAATGCATTTTTTTACGTGAATATCCAAAAAGCTGAATATAGACTTTTGGACTCAGCAAATCGATGACATTTCCATAATTAAAAAGTAAATCGTTTTCTCTTCAATTTCTACCACAATTTTACAATGTACGTGAAATTTATTTCCAATTTTTTTTTAGATATCGTTTTGAAATTTTATTCCATTTCATTGAATTGAACTTTATATTTTTGTTTGTTTGTTCATTTGTTTGTTTATTCGTTGTGGAATATTATACATTGAGCGGTTTATTTATTTTTCAACGGAAATTAAATTGACAGTTTATTTAATTTATTTCATTTTGTTGCAGAGAGGAAGCGATGCTTCCATATTGGTTTACTAACAATGTGCTCAATGAAAGGGAAATTTAGATTTGTTCGATGAGAAGTGTAAAATTGATAAACAAAAAAAAAAAAAAACAACAACAACAACAATCATTTTGATCGATATTGATTGTTTTTCGAAATACAATTGAATTGGAAATTTCTTTTTTGAATGAATTTAGCACTTTTCAAAGTTCAATTATGACATTTATATTTTCCTTAATAAAAGCTCAAAAAAAAAATCCCAAATTTTCTATACGATTTTATTTTTCATTTCCAATTAAGATTGGAATTCGTTTTCATTTGTTTAGAGTGTGTACAAAGCACACACACACTCTCTCTCTCTCTCTCTCTCTCTCTCTCTCTCTCTCTCTCTCTCTCTCTCTCTCTCTCTCTCCCCCTCTCTCTCTCTCTCTCTCTCTCTCTCTCTCTCTTGGAATAGTTAGCATTTTCTCATTCTCTTTTACATCTAATTAGCATTTGGTTTGTGTTTTCTAGCTATAGTTAGAGGCCGCGAGCGCTACATTCCAAAATTACATATTGATTGAATATTAAATTAAAATTGGTAATTTGCATTTGGCAATTGCAATGTGTGACTGTTGGTTTTGATTTATTCGTGATTTCAAAATGGAAAATATATAATAGCTGTGCGATCAATTCAAAAAATTATTATATTCGATAGATGGCATACCAGATAACCAATTTCCTAGGCATTCAAAAAAAGGCTTGATTGCCATTCGACTAGGTCGATTTCGTATTAGCTACATACGAGTTGATTGCGGTTGCACTTTTTTTTTTTTTTTTTTTTGTCCTGGGTCAATTTAATATGTGTGTGCGTTTGGCCAGTTAATCAGTGTTGTTCCATGATCGAATTGTTAATATGTTTTCATTTTAATACGAAAAACCATTGGCTAAATCTATTTTTACTGAATGCCATTGCCAAATTTAACATAAAATGAAAATAATAGAAATTCGTTTCATTATTGGGTGATGATTTATAATATATAGCATCCTTGTCCACTTTTGTGTGTATGTGTGTGTGTGTGTGTGTGTGTGTGTGTGTGTGTGTGTTTTGATATAATGTGTGTTTGTGTAATATTTGTAATTCAGTTCATTTACAGTAATTACTGATTATGAGTTGAATTAGTATATTTCCGTGTGTTACGTGTCAATAATGATATTTTATATTTCTATTAAAAATTCATATTCCATTTTCTTTTTGCAAAAAAAATTTAACTTAAAAACAATTGGAAATCAAATGACCATCAACCGAGATATGTTTTATGGCATTTTTTTTTTTTTTTTTTTTTTTTTTTTCTTTTGATCCCAAAAATTAAATTGTTTTTCGTTCCTTTGCATAAATTACTACATAAGCATAGGGATGCCGGGAAAATAGAGCGGAAGTGTCGCATACGAACCACCAAAACATATTGCCTTGTTTGTAGTCATGTGTGTGCCCAATTTGAGTAATATTATGCGAAATTGCGAAATATAATACCGCCATTTCTGCTGTGAGTCAATCCATTTCTCAGGCGCTTTAACGTTGCTCATTTTCCTTGACACTCTATCTTTTTCTTCCGTTCGCGCTTTGATTTCAATCTCCTCTCTCTCACTCTCTCTCTCTCTCTCTCTCTCTCCTCTTGAGCTTTATCTCTCGTATTTTCTGTTCTTTTCATTTCTTCTTTCACACTGTGGTGTCGAAAACGTATCTTTTATCTATGCATCATTTCACTGATGGAAGAGCATCAGGCTTCATATTTATTTTATATTGGGATATTAAATCATGTCTGCCGTCTATCGTCAATGTGCACGCATTTGATTTCATTTTAGTTAGCGTAGCAAAATGAACAATTTGTATAAAGAATACGATAATATACCGGGGCAAGAGGCAAACAAAATAACAAAAAAAATAACAGCGAACATGAAAGCAACGAAGAAAGCACACACACAAAAAAAAAAAAAAAAAATTACATCACACAACGAAACACATAAAAAGGAGAAGCGCATCATGGCTTTACAGTAGCATAAATCCCCGACTCTTACGTAAAATTGCTATTTTGAAACGAAAACAATGTTTGGAGTAAACATTCTATTTTTTTTTTTTAAACAAAAAAAAATAGAGCATACAAGTGCTAGCAAAACTTTGAACCGTATCCTTTTATGATGCCTCATTCAACTTCTTACATGTGTGCATCCGTCACTTTTTTTTATTTCTCATTCTCTCGCACTCATGCTCTCTCTCTCTCTCTCTCTCTCTTTTTTGGTTTTGTGAATTTTCAGAACCCTAATTCATTTGCTTAACACTTAAAGTGAAATACCAAAATATACGCTACGCTTATGAGATTATATATCGGGATTTCTTGTGTTAAGAAATATACTGCACGAGTCTAGAATAACTTAACTATAAAGCGCATATTACGACAAGAACGTGTTTCAAACACCACTTTCTCGCGGGCGGATTTTCAAAATATGTATTTAGAGAAAGCGGTTGCAGCTCGCACTAAATTGAAGACACCAAGCGATGAATAACAGCGAAGGAAAGTGAAAAAAAATAGAGAGAGGAAGAGAGATAGAGAGAGAAAGCGAAAATATTTAGAATGTTCTCACTTGCTAAATACTTGCCAAAAAGCTCAATTCTAGCTCCGAAAACCTTGAATCTTTTAACACATTACACACAAATGCTAAAAACTCGTGTAAGTATCTTTAACATTTTTCATATTCGCTTAGGTTCAATCACAATTCGGGGTAAATTACAAAAGCAACAGCAGCAGAAGCAGCAGTATACAAACAATAACATGGCCAAAAACTAAATAGAATAGCGACGGCGATATATACAAAAATTCAATGAGTCCAATTTACATCGAGCGTCACACATATAACGTACATTTTGTTTACATTTTCTCGTTGAGTTCAGCGAGTCTTTTTTCTTTTTTTTTTTTTTTGGGTTGCCAAATGCGCGCGTATGTGTCAGGTGTTAGATGTCACGCCATTGTAACAGTTTTCAAAGTTTGTCTTTCATTCATCGAATCACGTTTTTCCTTTTGCAATTGAATTGAACAAAAAAAGCGAAAAACAGAGAGAAAAATAAGCGAAAATAATAAATAAAAAAAGGCGATTCGTATTGATTTATTCGTATAACAAATGATATGAATATTATGAAAACGAAAACGAAAACGAAAATGAAAACGAGCTTTAGATCGTAGTGCAAACGAATGTTCGACCATTTCCGCTTACGTTTTTTGGCATTGAGAAATTTTCGTTTTGGTGCGGTCCCATTATAAATTATGTGTGTGCTCGTCTATTTAAAATGAATCTAACCAACCGAATCACAACACATTCTTCTTTTTTCGATTTTTGGTTTTTTTGTTTTTTCGTTTCGTTGGTTCGCTTCGGTACGAAGTAAAGAACCTGCCGTATTTAAGTAGAATTGTTTTGGTTGAATGAATTTTGGCGAATCAAATCTAGCACACACTAACAGGGAGAAAGAGAAAAAAGAGGAAAGGGGGAGAAACAAGGAAACACACTCCAACTCACACTCACACTCACACTTAAACTCATTTACCTCGACATGCATAAATACGCGAACTCGTTACGGAATGATTTCATCATCAACCATTTCACTGTCCTTTCACGCTATCAAATCGACTGAAAATATACAAGTCGTTCAATTGTAGTTTTTGCATTAGTCTCTCCATCTATCTATCTCTGTCTCTCTCTCATTCTCTCTCTCTCTCTCTCTCTCGGTCACTCTTTTCATTGGAATCACTTGAATTTTCTATTTTTGCATATCTGGAATAGTAACACATTACATAACAACGTTTCAAACCAATTTATCTTACAATCACACAAAATATTCATCGTTCTTATATCAACAAATTCTTTTACTCAAGATTCCCATTTTGCCATGCTGACACTAATAAAATAAATGATAAAATATGGTGCAAAAGGGAAAAAGCGGTTAAAAATTAATTGCGCGTAACCAATTAAATATGTTGCGATTATAAATTTTTAACAACGCCGGAAACTATAAACTAAACGAGCACTCGGATCGATTTTTGCGTCTTAAGACACGATTTATTATTATCATTAGTTTTCTGGTTGGAGTATTTTTTTTTTCTCTATCTCTCTCTTGGTTCTCTTTCATGCTTTCCTTAAATTGGTTGCAATCAAGAATGAAAAACAGAATATATTGATATAAACATTTGATTACTATGAGATAATTCGAAACGATAATTTTCATTTTATGGACAATATTCGATAATGTTGATCTACATAAAATGTAGAGAACACACAATAGAGACCAAGCATCAAATTGAAAATAAAATTAAAAAAAAAAAAAATTGCAGAAAAAAAAATTCATTGCTGGGAAGAGCTGATAGAGTCCATCTTAACGAAGCGACATTTCACATTGAAACATTCAAATCGGATACATATTTTCAAAACCACAAGTACTAGTCAAGTTGCTATGGATTCAATCTCGAAAAATTATTCTCCAAAGTATTTCAGCAATTTTGTTCAATTGTTAACCGAAATGTGTTTAATTTTCAGATCTTAGGGATAAGACTGGGCCACTTCAAAACAAGTGGACGACGTATATTTCGATATTTTCAAGTTTCTCTCTCTCTCTCTCTCACTTTATGTATGTGTGTGTGTGTGTGTGTGTGTGTGTAGAGTTTAATCAAAAACTGTTTGAGTGCAATGGAACTCCCCACACAAAATCCAAATATTCTCTAATGCTTCGACATCGTTGACCGAGACCAATCGTTTCAAGTCGTTTCTGGTAAACATTTTCGTATATCGATGAGTCTGTGGACATTACAGTTTTGTGTATAAGTGTAAGTTGTAAGTGTTCAGCTATATAGCAAATGCTTTTGCTTTTTGCTCTGTATGCTTTTCGTTGCCTAAGCGCAATATATACAGTATCAAAACGTATTTAAAATTTAGGCGATTTCCGGTGTGCTGTCGTTTCGAGTATGGTTTTTACAGTCAGTTGGTCAGGTCTCCCGGTCATGAACATAGCTCAGCCTTTGCTAATAATTTGCTCAAACTCTTACATATGAAATGCATGAGATAAAGTAAAGAAAGATGAGAGAACGAACGATGTAGAGAGAGTGAGAGAGGGAGCGAGGGAGAGAGGGAGAGAGTGAGAGAAGGAGAGAGGGGTAGAGAGAGACAAAGAGACAGAGAGAGAATGAGAGAGGGGTAGAGAGAGAGAGAGATGGGGATGGAGTTAGTGGAGATAGATTGGAGCACATGTGGCTTAAGTGCATAAGCGTAAGCATCGTCTTTTTGTGTTAATATCCTTGTCAAATTAACATTGTTAAAACGAGCTTGACATAAAGTGCAACCCAAGACCAGAATAAATATGCAGCTACATACTTAATAATATTATTTCACTTAATTCCCCATGTATTGTTTCGATGAAGTGAGCTTAAGCGCTCATGATGGTTCACATTTTATTTCGCTGCAATGCAATGAAAAATTCAATACAAAAGTGAAGGATTGTTCTTCGTTTTTGGTTTTTGTGTTGAAATTCAAAAGATTTGCTAAATTTAATTTTGGATTCCGTTTTTCATTCGCAAAATTTTACACATTACTCGAATATTTGCACCTTCCCATTGACGAATATTTCCATTGTGTCTGTGTTCGGTTCGTGTCTATGGAAATGTGTATGCGTGTCTAAATGTGTGTGTTATTTGCCATTTCTGCCACTGGAACATACCGAACCAACGGTTTTTTGGTTGTCGTTTAAAATTTTCTCATCTTCTCTTTATGCGCTTTATTCTGAGCAAACAGACCATAAAATTTATCTGTGGCGGTCTATTTGTTTGGCAAAAGTTAAACGACTTTTCTGGTTTTTTGTGTAACCAAGACTCACATCGTACTCTATAATATGTATATATATATATATAATACATATACGGAATTCAAGTGCAATACAAAGTCCACTTTTAACATGCAAATATATGGATTGGCAATAGAGCCGATCCGATCGGTTCGAGTTTTAGCATACAACCAGTTGTTATCAAACGAATTGGTTTGGTCTCTTTTGTTATGCAACTATTGCACTAAATAGATTCTTTTTGTGTGCTTGTGTGATGGTTCTCATTTACACACGGCAACAAATGTGGTTTCCATTACAATATGCTTGTTTACAGCCGAATAATAAAAGAGAGAGAGAGAGAGAAAGAGAGAAAAAGGGAGAGAAAGATAGAGAGAGAAAGAAAGAATTTATATTTTTCATTAATGTTCAAGTGCGGGAACGAAATAGGATTCACACACTGACAGACCCATACACACGGTGCTTATCATTAGTTCCACTACAATCCGCTAGACTGGTGGCTTTTCCAATGAATGTGATTCATGTTGTTGCAAAATCGACCTATATGCCTATATGTACAATGTGCAATGAAATATTGATCGTACTTCCTTATCCAAAATGAATATAGAATGTAAAATGCATGTAATTAGAAATGAGGAAAAAGTGCACAAGTCCAAGCTCAAGCCCAAGCACAAGCATACATAGTGTATATTTTGAGGTATATTGTGCCCAATAAAAATGAGTGCTGAATGCATTACCATATTCACCTGTTCGATGGAAACCAATGCCTTTTATTCGATAGCACAAATTTTGCATTGTAAAATGGTTAAAATGTTCTAGTTTCTATGGCGTTGAATATTTCGTCAACTTGATTAAAAATGAAATTTTAGAGAGCTAAATGGACGCGTGCTGCGGATAACGATTACAATTTTATAACTGTTTATTTGTGTAGTGTTATGTTGTGTTGTTTTTGTCATTATCATTCTTGAAAAATATAACTGTGAATTGAAATGCGAATGGGATCGTTGTAACCATTGCAACCGAAGACTTGTTACCAACTTTTCATTTATTTCAATAGAGAAATATTTATCTATATTTGATACACTAAACTCACACATACACAAAATGCCACTTTAAAATATTGTCCAGACATATTTCGATTTGCACATTTCTCATGGTATTTCGAATAATAAAAGTATTTTCTCCAAAATGTAAATATTAAACAAATATTATTGTTGCAATTCTCTCTGGCTTATGGATGAGTTAAAATTTAAATAAATGAGAGAAAGATTTGCCATAAAATCAGTTTTCATTTCTATATTAATATAAAAAGGATAGTAAACTATTCCACGGTTATGAATATTGTGTGTTTGATTTTAAACGAAGCGACACTTATTATTAAACACAACTATCTCGTTGTGACTGAATTTACATTTTCTTTATACAACATACACATTTAATTTAAAATGAAATACCAAAAAACGATATTCTAACTTTTGACATTTTTGGTTCCTTTGGAACGAATGGAAAAAATAAGAAGTGAAAAAAAAAGATGCTAAGGGAGAATGTTCCGTTCGACTTCATAGTATTTATATTAGTTTAAACTTTAAATTCATCAAAAAACTTGCTCTTTTATCTGAACATTCTATGACTGACTGTCTAACAAACCTATCTATCTATCTCAGCCGACATGATTCGGCGACATAACTCTCGTAAAAAGCCATGTATTGCAGAAATGATAGCTTGCATTTGCCAGTGCATTTAATTATTTGAATATCAAGTGAGGGTATACAAAATTTGAAGAAAGTTGCGCGCCGGGAATTTCACACACATTTCAACATATATGAAATTTATAGACGAAGTGGAAGGAAGATAGATTGTGAGAGTTGGAGAAAAAGAGAAGAGAGAGAGAGAGAGAGAGAGAGAGAGAGAGAGAGAGAGAGAGAGGAAGATAGAGAGAGTGAGAGAGAGAGAGAGAGAGAGAGTGAGAGAGAGAGAGAGTGAGAGAGAGAGAGTGAGAGAGAGAAAGAGAGAGAGAAAGAGAGAGAGAGAGAGAGTGAGAGTGAGAGTGAGACGATAGAATCGCTTCAATTCACACCAGATTCCTTTCGTTCAGGTTAAATGAAATATTAATCTTACTATAGTAAATGTTTCAATAGGAAGTACGTATGTTTACTTCTGAGCGAGTCTCTCTCTCTCTCTCTCTCTCTCTCTCTCTCTCTCTCTCTCTCTGTGTGTGTGTGTGTTTGTGTGTTTTTTTCTCCCAGTATTAGTTATATTAAATTGAATATCTAACAAATCAGGAGCGGGTTGATGCAATGATTGTGATGCTGTTAAAGTTTTCATCATAAATATTTAGTTGTATGCATGAAGTTTAAAATTGCTTTTGTCGTACATTTTCTCCTTTCACCTTCCTCATTTATTACGAATGATTACCTCATGGGATTTTGGCACACATTTTCCATTTTTTTTTTTTTTTTTTTTTTTTTGGTTTTTGGTCGTTTGACCCAGATCGCTGGGCATTTTGTTGCGAGAGAGAGAGAGAGAGGGAGAGAGAGAGAGAAAAAGAAAAAAAAAACAAAGAATATTCAATTGATTCTGTTGCACGACGAAAAGTTTTGTACGAATTTTAATTTTTCCGCGTACGGTGCGATGTCTTAATCTTATAAAATTGGTGAAATGAAATGGAATACAAATGAAATATGCTGCACAAGTGACTCATTTCGAATGCTACACAAGTGACTCATTTTAAATTGTCGCAACACAAGGCATTTACAGTTAATAGAAAATCCTTAGTTCACCGATGAACAATTAAACAAAATCAACCGCAATTTCATCTCAGTTTACGCGTTATTATATAAAATGGTTAATATGCGACAGCAACAACGAAAGCACCCACAATCATCGCAAAAATGCGACAACGAAACTTTTTAAGTGGTTACTTTTCGGTTACATCACAGTACAAAGAGACCGTTGTACATAGTGTTGAATTCTATGTTATTAGTTCGTTGCATGTGAATATTGCATTTGTGTGGATTGCAAGTTCAAGTCAAGATATTTGTGCAAAACGTTCAAAGATATTTCTGGCTGAGAAAATTTCTCTCAATTTGTGCAGAAAATACTCATTTGTATGTACAGATGTAAAAATGTACATTTGTACATTGTAGATTTACCAAATGGTAGTAGACAAAAAGACCATTATATAGTGCGGTTTAAAGATGCAGATGGAAATGAAATTTACACGACAGCCAATAAAAATTGTATGCTTTCTCCAGTGGTAGCAACAATAGCGCTGCTTGCCGATTATAAATTACTTACTAAAATTTTCGGGTTGTGCAAAGCGGAAAATGGAAAAGAATAAACTGGTGTAAGTAGAGTCAGCAACACTAAATACAAATTTATATAAAACTATACATATATAAGTATAAGTATAAAGTAGCTAGAAAGTCTTGGGGCGAATTCTGCAATGTAGACCGCAATTTCTTATGTCTGTTGTTTCTTTTATTCCGTTAGTCCGCTTTAGTGCACTTGCGTGAGTGTGTGTGTGTTTCATTCACCCCTTTTCCTCATCGCGATAAATTCATTCATTTTATTTTTCGCCAAGTTTTTTTTTTCACTCCTTCTTCTTCTACTTCCATTTCCACTTCTTTTTCTTCTTCTTCTTCTTCTTCTTCTCTTTCTCGTTTTTGCACATTTAATTCAAAATATATAATTTAGTGTGGGTTGTACAAAACACAAACATACGCTTGAATTAAAGTGAAAGACATGAAAATGGAAAATACCAAATAGCCTAGCAAATGAAATTACAGAATTTACTATTCGTCTTGCCATTTCTTTTTCTCTATCTATTTCTGCTTTCTGCTTCTCTTTATCTCACTTTTTAGATGATTTCGAGTCCGTATTTCGGTCGCATTCACTGTTCAAATTGCATCGAATGGCGTTATGGCATCTCTTGTTTTTTTTTTGCCAACATTTTGGCGAAGTTTTGCGTTTGATTGTATATTGTTGGCTGGTTCAGTCAGTCATCCCAGTCCAAAAATACCATGTGCACAAAATAATCAAACATAAACAGAAAATTACTTAACACACGTGTAAGTTAATTTTCGGAAAAAAAAGAACAACCAACAACAGCAACTACAATAGCAACAAAGCACTCTCGATTTATGGTCGATGTAACCTCAGTATGAAATTAGAAAAAGAACCACAACCATACTGAATCAGCTATGTGTATGTATGCCTTTTTTCAGTTCAATTCGACTCATTTTCTCTTTCTCTCTCTCTTTCTCTCTCTTTCTCTCTCTTTCTCTCTCTCTCTCTCTCGCTCTCTCTCTCGCTCTCTCTCTCGCTCTCTCTCTCTCTCTATCTCTCTCAACCTCTCAATACATACCGGGACGACTAGTAGCTGTTGCGGTGTAGTTTTGGTAATAGCATGTACACAACTAGGACAGTGACAGAGGTAACCGAATAACCATAAAATAACAACAAAGCAAAGGATGAAAGTAGCAAAGAGTCGAAACTTAAATTGTGTAACATGCGAATGCCATTTTCGATGTATTTCACACTATGTACACTGTGTATAGATTGTATTTTATTTGCGCGTTATGCATACATTGATTAGAGAGTGAAATATCACATAAGCATCATATGACCGGAAGTATAAAAGAAAAACGTTGTTGATATTACAACCAATATAGTGTTTGCTTAAATTAAAAGTCACTATGTGAATCGTGAATATATATATTCTTCCATCATGTTTCAATCGTCTTGACGTTGTAGCCTTGGAAAATTGTCGTTAACTAAAACCATCACTTTCATTTCCCAAACTAACGTGGCAGAGTTCATATTGCATTCACTTTGACAATCTATATCTGTCTTATTCGTTTTGAAGATAAAGTACGATTATTATTTATGTAACGTGATTTCTAGTTCATTCTATATCTCAATCTTCACCTTTCCTCCAAGAACAACCTCCAACAACCCTTCCCCCCCCCCCCCCCCCAAACTAACCATTCTATCTTTTGCTCTCACTTTGTGTCTTTCAATTCTCCATTCACATGTTATTGTGTTCACACTTGGAATCAAATGTGCACATTTCACACACATCTGCAGACATTCGATGCGGAAACAAGAGTCGAACCGCGTGAATATTCTCGGTTGTCCTAAGAAATTTCAACATGATGTCTCTAGATATGTTTTCCTTTCTTTCTTTTTCACTCTCTCTCTCTCTCTCTCTCTCTCTCTCTCTCTCTCTCTCTATCTCTCTCTAGGTCTTTTCTGATGTTTCCCTTTCATTCTTTCCAATTTTCATTCTCTATGTAATACACATTTGTTTCATACAATTTACAGAATAGAGAACGAGCTAGCAAATGGCAAGCAATATGTGGCTTCAATGAACACCTCCGTCATTGTACAATGTATATGTACTACATGTATGAAAAGAAGGAATAATGTCGTATTTGAGCATTTCACAATGTTCATGTTGTGTTGATGCTACATTACGAAAAGGTGTTTATTATGTGTGGATGTGACAAGACGAAGATGATGATGAAGAAGAAGAAGAAGAAAAAGAAGAAATCAAATCAAATGCAATGCGCATACAGTAAGGCTACAGTTTAGATCAATTATTTTATTCGCTTCATTACAAAAATGTCAATGTTCACGAAAAGGGTTAAATACAACAAAATTATACTACAGAAATAGAAAATTCTGTAGAAAATTTTCTTCGTCTATTGAGACACATACCAGCAAGCGCGTTTTGTAATTTGAACATTCCAATTAATTGCAGCGAATCATGTAAACGATGATGTGAACTTGTACAGTTTCTTACATTGAAAATGGAAAAAAAAAAAAATGGTTCGGTGGCATAATAATTTTTCCATTTGACTTGAGGCAGCGGCACAAATGTTTTGTTCCATCTCGCAATCGCTGCTGTGTGGTGGAATTTAAATCGAAACATTTATTTTTCGAATTTTTTTTTTTTTTTTTTTTGCATTTCTATTAAGAACATGAAAATGGGCCCTGCAGCTAGACAATCATTTCATACAATTTACGAACAAGCATATCCACTTTTATATGGATAATTAGTTGGAAGATCATGAACAAATTAATACGATTAAAAATGAGTTTTCATTTGAATTTTGTATCAAAAAATATAATTTTACTTTTCTCGTTCATCGTTTCTGTACTAAAAGAAGAAATAGTCTTGAACAAGAAGAAGAAGAAGAAGAAGAAGAAGAAGAAGAAAAGAAGAAGAAGAACAAGAAGAAGAACAAGAAGAAGAAGAAGAAGAAGAAGAAATAGTAATGACACCGATGGTGTAGATAATTGCTACTTTTTGAATTCAAGAAGTTTACGTTGGATTGGTTGGAAAAACTAACTTGATCAAGGTGTTAAATTTCCGTGAAAAGTTTCAATTAAAATGATGAATATGTGTGAATCAGGGCGTGTTAAAATGAATGTATAATGCCGACCAATGAACCAACAAACGGATGGACGAATGCTTGATTGAAACATTTCCAAATGAAAGCACACAATTGAAACACATCACTGACGGAAATGTATAACGATTTGGTCTTTTGTTCCGTTTCATAAAATGTAATTTTTAATTTTTCCCCAAAGAAATATCATCAAATCCAAAACCATTAGTCAGTCATCCATCCATTAAAAATATGTATGCGTCTGTACTACTTTATAGACATAGTATTTATACAGATTCCCCATATTAATATGGCTACAACAAAATCATAAAATATGTAATAAGGATTTTTGACTAAAAAAGATTGAAGAATAATTTAGTAGTTTGAAAATGTGGCTCGAAAACACAGAAAAAAAAATGTGTAAAACGAAAGAATGTAACGATTGGATAAGGACTTTCTGTCCCTTTTCTCTAACTAAGTCGATACATTTATTTTGTAAAAACATTCAACTAAAAGCCAGTCATACACGTCCATGGACTTGCAAGTATCAAATCAGATGTTTCTTGATGATGTGTTATTTAAATAATTTACATATGAATATTACGTCAGTCGAATCAGACTAACCAAAGTAGTAATGTTTTATGCTTTGCATCATCGTTATTTTCTTGAAAATAAATCTTTTCAATTTGTTTTTCCTCTAATACAGTTGATTGCAATAACAAGAATAAAATTATATTTCGGCATCAGAGAAAATTCAATGTGAAAAATAAATTTGCATACATTCATTTGAAGGCAAATAGGCAGGCAGGCAGGCGGCAGTCAGTTCTTAAACAGTTTTTAGTTGTTCGACTGAGATTGTGATTGTTTATATGTTACATTTGTTTTTATCAACATCATTTTAATAGGATTAGTTTTTCGCAACATTAAGTACACTCGTTATCGTTTTGGCCAACAAAACAGACAAACACAGATAGTTAAAGAGACCCTTATGGAAGAGAAGTGGATGTTTGTGAAGAGAGAGAGAGAGACAGAGAGCGAGAGAGCGAGTGAGAGAGAATGAGAAAATTACACATTGGACTTTCGGTGAGTTGAGTCCACATTTTATCCTTTCCACAATGGGCCGGTGATATGATAACAATGGCATACATGTGCGGGGACTCAAAAACGTAAGAAGGTGATGGTGATAAAACTGTTGTGCAGATACAACCATGTATCTATCAAATTATTTGTTATATATAATTTGGACGCCTTTTTACAAAAAAGGGATACAAAACTTGTTTTGTAATAAATGATGTCCATTCGTACGCTCTCGTTTTTTTTTATTCTTCTTCTTCTCCTTCTCCTTCTTCTTCTTCTTTTTTTTCACTCTTTCTCTCTCTCTCTCTCTCTTGTCTTTTCATTCTTATTTTTTTGCATACCGGTTTCATTCATTTAGTTTTGAAACGCTTCACTGTCTCAATGTCTTCTTTCACTCTTAACAAATTATTCTATTCTGTTATTATATACAATTTTCGAAGCAGCACTTTACGCACACTGCACGTTGTCAACGGACAGAGGACAAGTGGACTACATCCCATCATTCACATATAAGCAATGTGTGTATGATGAAATACAAATCGATAATACTTAAGAACCCTCATCATCAGCATACAATCAACCTAAATCGAGATTATTACCTTTTCATCATGGTGAATTGTAAATTTTCCATTATGATTCTTTGCAGAGCGAATTGAGAGATAAAGTGGAAGGAGAAAAGGAGATGGGGGATAGATAGAGAGAGAGAGAGAGAGAGAGAGAGAGAGAGAGAGAGAAAGAGAGAGAGAGAGAGAAAAAGAGAGTATAAAAGTGGGGCTTTACATATCGTCAACATCAGCAACAGCTCGATTACATTGCAAATAATTTTGATGATTGTTTTATCATTTTCAAATTTTCAACGCAGATTGCATCATCATCATTTCTCGTCCATTCATAAAAGGGTTTTGTTTGGCGACAAGTGTTGTGCCGCCACTATTGACCCGAATATTCATATTTGACAACATACTATCAAATCGTTTATAGATAAAGTTTAATTATACCTTTAAATAGCCATTCAGATGTAATTTGCTTTATGGTGAAAATATAAATTATGGCTATTTGATATGAATATATGTGTAAATGTGGGCAACGCCAGTGTTAATTGAGGTGACAATTTTTATTATTATTACGCACACAACATCTGATATTTTCAATGGTATTTTTACCGATGCTGGTATGTAATTCGATGAACAGAGTGGAAGGGAAAGTAGTAAAAGTGAGAATAATTGTGAGAAAAAGACAATCAATCCGATTGAAAATGAAGCATTTTCATTTGTTGATATGCTCTAATCATAAACAAACTGTTGTTATAAAACAATCGATTCGATATGTAATATTCAAATGTTTTTTCCATTTTGTTCAATGTTTTTGTTATACTTTTTCTCTTTTTTTATTTCATGATTTGTGATGTGTGATCAGGTCAGAGATTTTATTATATAACACATTTATTGAATGAAAGTTTCGGGCTCAAGTCAAAAGTCAAAGATAAAAAAAAAAAAAAAAAATGCTTAATTGGAAATATCGACGTATGTGTGTATATATGTATGTGCGTATGTGTGCTTGTGCGTGTGTGTGTGTATTTTGCTATTGGGGAAAAATGTTCAATAAATCATCGCACAAGATTTTTGTGCACGAATTCATATCCTCAAAGCAATAAAAATCAAGAACTGAATCACTAATTTGACTTTGACTTTTACGTGTATATTGCATCAATCATACGGTTTCCTTCGAGAGAAAATTGTTGAAAAAGATTTTTTGGTAAATCGAGGTCGAAATATTATTCATCGTGTTGTTTCAGACGAAATGCGAAAATATATTGCAAAATACTCATCGGTTATGGGAGATTCCGTGCTAATAGACAATAGATTGTGATTGATTACAGATTGAAATTGTAGAATGAAGAAAGAAGAACGCATGATATGTGATTGATTCTATTTTGGCTCAGCGGCGCACTGGCGTACAAATGTTTTGAAAAATAAACAGTTACACACGAAGAAGGAATGAAAGTGAGTGAGTGAGTGAGTGAGTGAAGCATAGTTGTTGAAACAAATACAGAATGTTGTATTGTGCCGCATACAGGCGAATCGACAGATCAATGGAATTTATGGTTGAATGGAATAAACAATTTTCTTGTTTTCACGCCCTTCAAACGCTGATCATGCTAAATGAGAATGGGCAAAGAAAGCAAAAAAAAAAAAAAAAAAAAAAATTGAGAGACACGAAGAGAGAAAATACCACAAACGAAACCTAACATAGATCCCAGATGGATAAAATTTTGTTGGCAACTTTTCAATTGCCACTACCCCATGTAATAGTACCACATGCAGTCTAAACACGCAACAACAAAAAATTGTGTCCTGTTATAAAAATGGGTTGTTCAAAGCTTGAGATATGATTCTATTCGCTTCGTTTTCTTTTTTTTTTTTCACCCAATTTACATATGACACATACACACACACACACACAGAGAGAGAGAGAGAGAGGGAGAGAGAGAGAGCGAAGGAATTGTATGTATGTTTGAAAACCGCCAGAATCAATGTGACGTAAAGTTTTGCAAAGTCCTTGAAAAATTTTCGTCGAGATGTTCGAAAAGTGTTGTGTATAATAAAAATTATTATTGTTATTTTCATAGAAACATATTTTTAATTTGTTTATGTATTGCAATTTTATGTTTAGACAGAATGTGCTTTTTCATTTGTTCATTGTGCCACAATTTTTTCTTCTTCTTCTTCTTCTTCTGTTTTTTTTTATATTTATTTCTATACAAATGGTATTGTAATATTCAATGGCCGTATCTATGTGCAAATATGAAAATGTTTCGTGCTAAAAACCACCTCAAAAACTGGAACAAAGCAAATATAAAAGAACTTTCTTCCCATGCATTAATAAAACATAAGACAAGTACCATTGCATACGCACCACCCGCATCAACAATACACTCACACTCACACTCATACAATTACATTCACAATAGCGTTGCACATCGGATCTCATCTATTCCTTTTGTTTCCATTGAAGTTTTGTGCTCAAGTACCAGATGGTTTCGAATAATTAAATTTTATACTTTTACTGCACACACAAGATGGAAACACATTACTTTAAGGACTTGAAATAAATCATTTTGTTGTGTTTTGCATGACACATTACGTCATACATGATTCTCAACAACAATACACCTTGGAGGACTTTTCCTGCGGAAATTTCTTTTTAATTTTTTCAGGCTTTAGTTTTTTTTTTTTTTTTTTTTTCAACTTGTGAACATTTGGTTATTAACGATTATCATTAAATTTATATTCATTTAAAGTTTTCGCACTCAACAGATTATGGCCTAAACTCACTATATAATTGTTATTTCAATCTATTCAAGGGAATATCTGAAAGTGTAATAAAATTATTGCCATTTTAACGTTCCAATTTAAATTTTCATATTTCAAACTTCAAGTTTATTTGAAATCATTGTGTGAAGCTAGTCAAGTCATTTATTACACTATGATTTCCGATTCATTCAAATGTGATTATATGATCTGAACATTTCTATATTTTTTTTTTTTCTGTTTTTTTCATCTTTTTTGTTCGGTCACTGCAGAATATTAAATGATATGTTTATAGCTTCCTTTTATCTAAATTTGTTTCATGTTTGAATGAAAAAAAAAAAAAATCATTTCAAATCCATCTATATTTAGTTGATTATTCAAGAAACCCAAAATACAATATATTTGAGGGAAAAAATTTTCGAGAATAATTTGGGTCCACGTAGATCCAAAGCATATGGTTAGATTGCAAGATAGGAAATATTGTTGGGAGAGCTCAACAGAGAAGCGAGAGCGAGAGAGAGAGAGAGAGAGAGAGCGAGTAACAGGGAGTAACAGCATTACAAAAGGGTCGCTCTTCCAATGCAAGATCCAATTATTTTTTGCGCTTGGTTAGCGTGAGAAAACTATTTTCAGCGAATCATTTGGAATGGCATATGTTTGGCGAGTAAATAACACTTTTCTTACATGTGCGAAACAGTTAATAAAAAATAATAACTTGGATTTTCCCCCATTAATTTTGGTTATATTTCTCTTCTCTAGCTCAATCGTTGACTATTATAAAGGTCTAGAAATTGTTTAGTCATACACAGAAGGTGCACGGGTATTTGTTACCAGTTGTTTGATAATAATAATATGAAAGAACAGGTTTTTCTCCAATAAGTGTTTTTCTTGCGAAAAGAGAATAAATATGCGAGTGTTT
Source organism: Resseliella maxima (assembly GCA_029041755.1). Lineage (NCBI taxonomy): Eukaryota > Metazoa > Arthropoda > Insecta > Diptera > Cecidomyiidae > Resseliella > Resseliella maxima. The sequence continues at coordinate 316,156 of JAQOWM010000718.1, read as the reverse complement.
GTGTGTGTGTGTGTGTGTGTGTGTAAGTGTATCGTGGATGTTTGTCTATGTCATAAAAATACATATATTCGTTTGCCTTGATTGCTTTTAATATACAACAATGAGTGTTCGTTTGGTTGTGCACACACCAATCTAAACGAAATATTATATTTGCCATCAGTCATGGAGAGTGAATGGCTGCCCAGCTATATATCGGTTTGTTTCATAATTTTTATTCTACACCAAAAACCTATATAATCAAAAAGCCCAATGCTTGAGTTTGAAAAATAACAGATAATATAACAAACAAAAAAGGAGAAAAAAAAAGTAAAGTAAAAACAGTTTGATATCTTGCGATTGTGGCTGAATATTCACATTGAGAATGGTAAACCGATTCCCTGCTGAAAGCCTATTTTCATGCAACATCCTTGGTAAAATTTATTCGCTTATACTACCGCAAATGATCGAGAGAATATAAACCCAATCATATTTTACCGAATGAAAAATCGGCATGTTCACACATCGCAACAATAAGAACACTAACAACCATCACCATTACCACACACAACAACAACAACAACAACAACAAAAACCCAATCTTTTGAAATATAATTGGTACGATACGTTACATTAAAAGTCTATAAATAAATAAATAAATAGAAATTCAGTGGAAGCATTGAAAACGAAAATGGTGAACATAAAATTATATTAATGCTTTGCTCGTGCCGATTCCATTACAATGTAAAATTGCGCGAAAGACGACATTGACGATTTGTGAATACACAATTGATTCAATTTTATATGGCTTTTGAAAGAAAAGAGAAAAGAGACCGGATGAGTGTAAGACAGAAACAGGGTGAAAACTGAATGAAAAGTAAATAAGTAGGCTCATTTGTTAAACCTTTTTTTTTTTTTGCCTTTTCTACCTGTGTTTGTGCTTAGAGTTGAAACGAACATTTTATATCAATGTGAATGACAAGCGAAAAAAAAAAACAAAGAAAAAGAAAAAAAATGAAAGAAAAACCATCGATATCGATTGTGCGGAAGACAAGAAAAACGTGAATTTTGCACAAAAAAATGAAAAAAAAAAAAAAAAAATTAGAAAATACAATAACATTATGCACACTTTTACACAAGTGATCACGCAAACTAATTTGCTCAATGCTAGATACAACAAACCAAATCAAGCAAATGAGCACATGTAGGTATACACACATATGATCAAAATCAAATATCAAAAACTCAACATTAGATTAGATACACGCATTGCGTTTTCAATCGCTTTTCAATATAAACCTTAACTTATCACGCATTTCACGAATATTCGTTAATGGACAGCACATGCACATACAATATTTTGCCGCGGGCCCCTGTATACATACATCGTATAAATGGTTAACACGCAACAGCACATATCTTTCGACTTTAACTCATGAAGTATTGAAGCATATAACATTTTTATCATAAAAAGCATTAAGACAGCATTTAAAAGAGTGAAAGAGATAAAAAAAAAAACACCGAAAGAATGGAAAGAAAACAACAACAACAACAACAACAACAACAACAACAACAACAAAATATATCGACCAATGTTTTATCATATTTTATGCACCAACCAATTATATGCTCGGTTAATTTTCGGAATTAATTTTATTTGACTTTTCGGCTTAATTCATTAATGGTTAAAAATAACATCTTATTGTTTTCATTTGATATATGTATTTGGTATTTTATTACAATGTATTCCATATACAGTTAAATATAAGGTTCATGAATGGAAGGGAAGATAGACAACTACAACGCGTTCGTTTGTTTGTTGAATTGGATAAAATAAGAATGTATACGATGGATTTGTCTCTGTGCGCTTTTTTTCTTATTTTTTTTTTTTCCTTTTTTTCCTTTTTTTTCTCCCGTCTGTCTGTTTGTCTCTTATACTTTTTCAGTATGTCTCTTATGCTATTGCACTTAATATGTGAGTGCTTTTGATTTTCTTAACTCGGTTTTACAATGTTTGTTTTTATCCATTGAAAAAGCTTTACAATTCACTTGGACTTGAAACATGATAAAATAGCTGATTCAAAGCGAAACGTTAAAATAACAAGTAACACGTTGATGTTCTAGTGAAGAATAAATCACGTTTTGTTTTGTTATCGTGTCAATTTTACAATACAGCGTCATACAGGAAAACAAAAAGAACGAATGAAAAAAAAAAAAAAACAAAACAAAAAAAAAATATAACGTGAATATATGTAAAAGTATGAATTCTCAAACAAAAACGGAAAGTTATCAAGTATCTACGAACAATCAAACTTCTTGGTAAGTTATGTTGAGTGACATATTTCATCGAATGACTTACTTCATTCACCCAAATTCATTATGTATTTGTAAAATTTATCATTCCCGTGTGCATTATTAATAACTGTTTTGAATTATTACGTGTTAGCATAAAAATGATTTTAATCCCAATGGAACGATAAAATGGTATTTCCAATGCTGCATTGCTTCAATGTTTCAAATGTATTTTCATATATGTTTCCGTGTGAGTAGGATCGAGAATAAGTATGTGATGCTTTTTCGATTTCTTTTTTCAATCTCTCTCTCTCTCTCTCTCTCTCTCTCTCTCTCTAACTCTCACTCACTCTCACTCACTCTCACTCTCATTCTCTCGTATACACTTCAATTCCAACATTTTAGCTTTTTCTCTGCACTCTCTTTCGCTTTGTGTCTTGTCAGTTTACTCGGGTGCACAAGGTTTTTCCATAGATGCTAAATCATTCAAAATATCTATATATCTATATATAAAACGAATATCGAGCATGAGAAAATTAAGGGAAATGAGTGCCAAAAAGCGCCTGAATGTGGTGCTCAATATGCGCATACTTGGCATATAAGAGTGCAGTTAATGCTATTATCGTGCGAGCACCGTTAAAATTGTTTATGTGCTGGTGAATAATATGAAATTCAAGCAGATTTAAATTTAAATATGTGTGTATATAGAGAGTTCTCTGGGAATATATGGTTTGCCATAACCCAATTTTCCATAAAATAAAATAAAAAAACGACACACACACATACAAAAAAAAAAAAAAAAAAAATGTTAAATCGATTTCATGTTACATCCGTCAGATCGATGTGAAATTCATTTTAATCATTCATGAGTTTTTAACGTCTTGTTGTAAAACAGAAATCTTTCGTTTGTGTTTTATTTTATTTTTGCTTGAAATTTGAATGAATTTTTAGTTTAAATCTGTATTCGTTTTTATAATGTAAAAATCCAAGGCACACATGAGCATTATGATGAAAATGTATTTGGACAATAGGATTTTCGTATTTGTGGCTATTATTGAGAGGTCTTACGAATGAACAATGAGAAGAAAAAATTTAGACAACTAAAAACATGGAGAACCCTTTCACTATTAGCTAAACTATTAAATATTCGATGTTCATATAGATACGAACACAATACCAGAGGTAGAAAAATGGATAGTGACATAGAGATGAAGGAAGTAGAAGTGAGAAAGATAAAGAAATTTAGAAAGAAATGGGATGAGAGTGAGAGAAATGATGAGAAACAGAAACAGAGATAGAGAAAGTATGAGTTATATGTTAAATGTATATTGGGCGTATGTGTTTGTGTGCGTGTGTAAAAGAGACTGCTTTTATGGTTTTGAATCTGGTTTTTCCATTCATTATTAATGAGTACACACTTGCTTCATTCAAAGCTGTGGATGGAATAAATTTTCGAATTTATTTGATTTTACATTTTTCGAACAATTTCTTTTACCAAGAACATGAAATCGGCACTGAATACATTTATCGCAGCACACCTATCGGAAAAAAAATAAAACTCTGTACAGTACAAAGCCATTTTCAGTTCTTGTCAACAAAATCATACCCAAATATAATGCTTATTCTACTTTCCACCAGATTTGTGACGATTTTTTTTGTCATTTGCTTATGTCTAAATACTTGTTATTGTTGTTGTTCATTTCATGGCCCTGTCTTTTACCCAAAGAATTTTTCGTAGCAAACATAATATTTCCGGAATGTGTACAAATGTGTAAATGTCCATGTGCATATACATATGTGTTTGATCAATATCCATTCTTATATTATTGAGTGAGCATTGTACGATGCGTAAAGCAATTGAACAATCAACTTTATAGATCGTATTGAATGACATTTGAGTCAGCCATGATGAATGGCATCTAATATCAAGGTATCGATTGTGCAAATAATTATTTTGTTTTTGGGGACAACATCATGTGCGTGCACCATCAGTGGGGTCATATCAATGGGGTCCAATACAAAATCAATCGGAAACTCTTGTGCTTTTATTCAATCCAATTAAGTCTAATTCGTACACATAAACACACACATACACACACGCATACGCAGAGAGAGAGAGAGAGAGAGAGAGAGAGAGAGAGAGAGAGAGAGAGAGAGAGAGAGAGAGAGAGAGAGAGAGAGAGAGAGAGAGAGAGAGAGAGAGAGAGAGAGAGAAAGAGAGAGAGAGATAGAGAGAGAGAATGAGACAGACATATAAGAAATTCATATCGTGTTAGAATGTCGTAATTATTTAAGTCAACGTGCAGTTTGCCAAACTGTTCTATTCTCTGTTCCCACTACTAAAACTGTCTTACCAAAACTGAATTAAGAAAATCGACTGGGATATTATTAACGGTTCGATATAATTCGCCATCGTAAAGTTTTTGAAGACAGTTGTCGTTTAACTAATAAATTATTATCGGAAACGATCTATGAATTGAGTATATCCCATGAGATATTACCAACTTTCTACTGCTCAAATCGTATATGGTGGTTTTGACCAATAAATTAATCAAATTGACTTTCATAAATATTGAATGAACGTCACACACACACACACACACACACCACACACACACCACACACACAAACTATAAATTCAAATGTATGTCCGCGTGAGCTTATAACGCACGCTCAACGCACCAAACCACCTTTATCAAAGTCTTTCGAGATGCACAATTTTCCATTGAGACATTAATTAACATTGAGAACTCAAATAGCAGAAAACCGTAAATAGAATGAATAGAATTGACGAAGTATATACTGACTATATCCTATTACAGCTAAGTTTATAGTTGTTTATTAAATCAGTTGAATTTATTGGTTAATTTAATCTCAACAAAAACTTAATTCGATATATAATAATAGATAACAAATGTTGCTTTCATCTGATCCAGATTATTCGTTCGAGCAAACTTAAATACTTAATTATCGCATACTTTACAATGCTTGTTCATGATATCAAATGTTATTTATTTTTCTGTCCGTAAAAATGATGATTATAGTTTAAATTAAAGCTTTGTTGCATGCAATTGCAAATGTGTTTGCATCTTTTTAACTCATTCACATTCTATGTCGTTCTCATTTCTGTCGTCATTTCTCTCTCTCTCTCTCTGTTTATTGTGTTGAACGGATTTTTACGAGATTGTATAAAATTTGAAGTTTTGTTAAACAAAAATCTCGAGAATAGATTGCTCCCGGGTATATATATTCGTAAATGCAAAACTGCATGTCATAACCATAGATTGTAGTCATTGAGTGCTGCATAAAATCGATGTGTTGATATGAACATCGAAGTTTTGTAAGTGTTTGGAGAAAAAGTGGAGACGTTATGTGCTATTGCTCATTCCGTTTTTTTTTTCTCTCTTTTTCTCTCTTTCTCTTCTCATGTTGAAATTCACGCGCGAACAACCATCAACTGAAACATGAGTATGACTAAAGGGAACTAAACATTATGCATGAAATGTGGATGCAAGAGAAAGAAAATGAAAGAGCGAGGCAAAAAGACAGAGACAGAGAGAGAGAGTGAGCTTTTGCGATTGACATTCAGCTAGTGGAAATCTTTTTGTTTTATGCGGTTTTAAAATATTAACATTCACTTCATTAAAATGTGCACACAATTTCACCACACACATACACACACACACACACACACACACACACCCTCATACCTCTTCACTCATGAACACACATACCTCCCCATTCACATATTATGGACCAGTTTCGCATATATGTATGATGGCAAAGTGAAGTACTGCTTACATGGGAGGCTGCATTGATTATGGAAAATATAATATGGGGGAAAAAAAAGAAAAAAAAAAAAAAAAAAAAAAAGCAGCGAGGGCAATAGCGTAGCAACGTTAACTGAAGCAGACAATAATTACAAGTGAAATGAAACGATACGGAATAGCGTAATGTTTATGTCATTAGCAATGACATACCATAGATAGGGCAGAAAACCGATTGAATTCATGCATATGGTTGGAAAATTTTTCGACACTGCAGTCAGTTGAGTGCAAACTAAAACGACACATAATACAGCAACAATGTTAATGTAGTTGTTGGGCATTTGAATATATATAGCAAAAACTTGAATTAACAGCAAATATCGATATTTTTGGTATACCCAACGATATGACAAATCCAAACACGTATCAAATTTCTACATTAATTCAAATTATGGGGTTTTTCTCCCAATCAAATCAACGCTCAATACAACCAACACTCACGCAAAATTAGTGCGGTAGCGTGGCATCGCGTTGAAGTCAAAGGCAGATCTCATCATATTCATATGCATATGCCATACAGATGAGTTGTTTTTGTACAGAGTAATTCAATAGTGGACCGCATGATGTGTTATGTAATTTTATGCTGTTTTTTTTTCTCTCGCGGTTAACTGTTGTTGTTGTTGTTGTTGTTGATTTTTTTCTTTTTCTTGTTTTTTTTTTTTTTTTTTTTTTTGGTGCAGCCCAAAATGTTACGCATCACAATATCAAATTATGTAGAAAATAACAGTATTTGAATATCGATTACTCTTCAATCGATTTATATTGATAAATAAAAAAAAAAAAATTCCATCAACCGTCAAGGAAACAATATGCATTTTTTTTTTTTCCTTTCGAGAAATTGTTTTTCTATTTTCCTCGTTATAAAAATAAGTAGTTTGATGAATAAAAATTCAAATGCTTATCTCGAATATTCTTAATTTAAGATTAAATTCTATTCTATTCTAGATTCTTAAAACTTGAGGAAAAAGGATAATTTAATAATATTTAACTGCTTTTTTTACGGTTCATTTTTTTTTTTTTTTTTTTTTTTTTCGATTCATGACTCACCTTTACAATTTAAGGGGTATATTAATATTCGTAGAAAGGTTTTTGACCGAAAGATATATTTTTACTTTTCAAATTTCGATTTTATCTGGGTTGCATATTTTTTCCTACTCATCTTAGGTCTATCGGTACCAGAAGGAAGTGTTGACAAACACACATTAAATAACATTTTAAGATCTCATCATAAGTTATCCAATAAAATGGATTATCTCTTACTCTTACAATATTGAGTTATTTATTATTTATTATTTAAGATTTTGTTTTATATTATTCAATAAATCAGTTTTCAACAGTTTCTTAATATTTATTAAAAATTTAATCATTTTAATCTAGCAAAAAACAATATGTTTAAAAGAAATAGCCGACGTTATATTGATTGAGACAAAGTATTGAGAAATTCATCAAATAAACTTTATTATTTAATAAAGACTTTTTTTTTTTTTTTTTTATAAAAATTTAAACTATTCAAAAGTCATTTTTCTGGGAAATAGTCAACGTAAAGGATTATAAAATGAGTAAATATTCAGTAAACCATCTTCCAGCATAAATAAAGACAGTATAGAGAGAAAAGAGAAGAGAGAAGAGAAAGAACGAAAAGAGAATAGCATAGAACAGTATAGAGAAAAGAAAAGAAGTAAAGTGAAGAAAACACAAGTACGTGTATGTATGAGAGAGTATGGAAAATATTAATTTAGTGGGTGTATTTTGAGTTTGAGCAGTCAAGATATTTGGTCGAAGATAACATTCATTCAGCATGCTTTTGGTTTGGATTGGAGCCAGTTAAGAAAATGCATCGATATAGTAGTTTTTGTAAAATGGTCATTGTGCAATGTGCAATGTACAATGTGCACACAGTACATGTGCCATTGCTTTATTGCTATTTGCCAATGATATTATATTTTTCCCAATACTCTATATCGCATCGGTATGTTTATTGAAATATGCAATGTAACAAAGAACTTTCCTATTAGATCATTTATCATTTTCCATGATTAAATATTGCTTGTTTATATTGTGTATGCACAAACAATTTTAGTTTTCATGTACGCATTCGTAAAATAGTTACCATTTACAATGTGTGTGTGTATGTGTAAATTCCACATAAAAATTGACATTTTGGAATAAAATGGAGAAATGTACGAGTTGAAAATTTTCAATTAAAGTGTGGCTGCCAATGTTTTTTTTGTCATTTTACATACAGAAATTTGTATGTAGATGCATGTATCACATTATATTACACAATTTTCTTCTGGCATCATATTACACACCGATAAAAATGCATTCAAAATTTTATTACGATAGTGACTAAAGTTTAATTTCGATAAAGAGTGTTAGTTTATCGAAGGGAAAGCATAAAATTTTTCATTTAATTCATATTGTTACTTTGTGGCTGTTCATATTTACAAAGTGATTTTCTGTAGTCATTGTATTTTAAATAATTGAAAGTCATCAGTCAAAGTGGTTGAACTTTTTTTTCTTTTTTTTTTTCTTTTTTTTTGGATATAAACTGACACTTTATTCGTGATTACTACAAATTCTACAGTAGAATTCTTTCGGTGCACAACACAATAGGCACGCTGACTCACCATGGCTCTCCCGAAAATAATTGGAATGGAGCGTATGTATTCGTAGTAAATGGAGCTTGAATATATACATATATATATTTGAAGCACTATCGAATCTAAATGGATTTATCATTTGCAATAAATAAAGGTGGCCCAACTAAAGCGGCAAATACACTGGTGACGATAGTCAACGCAACCAAATTATGAATGTAATATTTGTGCGTCGCACTTTCAAACCGATCTATTGGGATAATAATAGTAGTTGAATGGTGTATGGTGTATGGTGAAAAAGTCCCATACGCACATATTACCAACTAAAATGAGTAAATAAGAGCCAAAGCAATGAACACCACATGATAACTTGAAATGCCGAACGTTGAAATGGAATTGTATTTGCGTCTGTGTGCAAAGTAAATCCGTAAAATTATCGTCACTCTGACGTGTGCCGTGTATCTTTATCACCTTATCACTTTTGAAAGTAAACAAAACAATATAACGGCATCAACTAAAGAATTTTACCTTTATTGCTTTTTCATTATTCGGCCCCGTTTGTCACATTTTCCAAGCCTATGAATTTTCTAACGTGTGCAAGAACGAAGGCGAAAGAGAGAGAATGAGAGAGAGGAGAGAGAGAGAGAGAGGGGGGGGGAAACCCCTTGTTCGAGGGAACAAGGGCAAGAATGAGTGAGAGATTCATTGAATGGAGACAAGGGATATGTATGTTACATTTCTATTGAGTTAATATTTGCAAGTGATTCATGTGATTGTGCATGCTTAAAGCATTGGGACAATTTCATGTGTTTCACCCGTACGACTCCATATTTCACTCATTCTCTATCATTCTCTATTTCGCCATATCTCCATATGAATATGCATAAAATATGAAACGGTTTGCTCTACATGTTTGAGGTAATTGCATTGAAAGTCATCAAGCACCATAGCCGTAACAGAATGCACTTTAATTGCACTTGCAATGGAAACAAGAGGGCTCTTGACAGAAATTTCCACCATTGTTTGGCTCTATATTATTTAAACAAAAACCCAATGAGTCGATCGATTTAAAAAATAAATGAATTCTTAACACTAAACTAAAGCTATAGTTTCGACTCTATTTCCGGACAGAGCCATATCAGATTTGATTTACTAACTCAATAATTGCATGAATAATTTTCGCAAAACAATTAGGTTATGGATAACTTTTCTTTATCTCCCTCTCTCTCTCTTTCTCTCTATCTCTCTCTCTGTCTCTCTATATCTATACTCTCCCATTCCCCAGCCATTTCGATCACCATTTTTCTCTCTATTTCTCTCACACCATGCTCCTCTCGTCCACCTCCTCTTCTTCGTTCTAATTCTCCCTCGCCATTTCTAACTCTTGCCATTTTATTTTTCTCATCAGTGTATATTGAATAAAAACCTGATAATCCCGAAATGGATGAACGAGTTATGCATTAAGCTTTGGTTTTTGAATGCTTGTCCAATCCATGAATATATTACAAAAACTTTTGCCATAGAAACATTCACTCCTCATAGCATAGAGAGAGAGAGAGAGAGAGAGAGAGAGAGAGAGAGAGAGAGAAAGAGAGAAAGAGAGAAAGAGAGAGAGAGAGGTTTAGTTTCGAAATGCTTTCAGTTATTTCTAACCAATGTAAATGTGAGCTATACTGTGTGTGCATTGCAATAACATTTTTCAGTAATATAAATTTGACCTATAAATCTTAACCATAAGATTCAAACCAAAATGGGGGCTTCTCTGCTAAAGAAGCTGGCATAAAAAGTTGCACATTAATTTCAATTTGTTATCTGTTTCGTTAGACTTTGGCCATATCTATTTTTTGAGATGACGCGCGTTGCTTGATAGTAATCATAATAAATGATTTTTTCCGCTTTTAACAGTTGGAATAACGAGCAATAAAATGAACATACTCACACACACACACACACACACACACACACACTACCACCGTTCATACCGACGAGATGAAAATATTTAACGAAAAACAAACAAATAACAAAAGACGAGGAAGGACGAAAAGAGAAAGAAAAAAATCAGTGCGCTAATGACTTGAAATCTAAAACAATTGTGTAAATTTTTAAAATATAAATACAACTTTTTGTGCACGTTGTTGTACTTATGATTATGTTTCACGCATTTTTTCCGTCTTTCTATCTCGTTCTATTCTTTTGCATTTATTTCGTCATCTTTTCTTTTCCTTTTTATTTTCTATTTAATTTTTTTTTCTTCATTTTTCAGAGATGGCTTTATGTGCTTTTCATACTTTTTGCAAATAAATCTTGACTGTTCGCTCTTTTTTCGGTCATACACTTCCTATGCGGCGCGATGTAATTTGTGCAAAGTGTTTACATTTCAACATTTACATGTCTTGAAAACACAGCAAAACGAATGAATTTATGGCAAACAAATGTTTATAAAAAAAAAAGAGACAGAGAGAAAGAGAGAGAGAAGTAAGAAAAAAAAAAATTATACTCAACGAAAAGAAGATAAATAATATGATATAAAAAGAATTCACATGATAAATAAAAAGGAAAAAAAAAGTGTGCGGGCTCAAGCGCACACGCACCAAGAAAGAAAGAAAAAAAAAAGAAAAAAGTAAATGAACGAGAAGAAGTTGACAGGCATTTAAAAATACTCAGGCGCGCACGCGACTTTGTAAATTGAAAAAAAAAAGAAGATGGAAAAGGAAAAGAAGCAAGAGCAGAGACAGCGATGAAAAGAAAAACAAAATCATCAAGCAAAGAGACAGAAAGAAAGAAACAAACGCAATGATATACATAAAAAAAAAGGCATGCACAACACAATACACAGTAGACGATAAGTCGCAAACAACGCGCACTCCTCATTTTATTGGTGTGGCATTTATCTCAGATAGTCGAAAACGTTTACTGTGTAATGGCAATTTTCCGTCTCCGTTCAAACACATAAACTTGAGAAAAGCTGAGCCACAACATAAGCATGAAATGTTGATAAAAACAAGAAGAAGAAAATGAAAAAGAAGAAAAAGAAAAGAAACAACAACAACAATAACAATAATAACAACAAAAATATAAAGAAACAAAAACGTTACAGCAGTTTTCCTCTTGTTACTCTTCTTGTGACCCCTCCTTCTACACTATGGTTAACAGTATTTTCGTCTTGTCTACAAAACGAATTTAGTATTAGCTTTTATTTAAATTGTCCTCAGTACTATAGTGTATTGGCAATAGCCGTCTATGAAAAAAATTTCACATTTTCTTTTTTACACAAGTACATTTCCATTTTGCTCGGCCGATTTTCATACCAATTTTCCAGTTGTGATCAGTTCAAATCAATAAAACTCCCAAGTTAAAACTAATGGAATATATTATAGTTGGCTAAAATGACTATTAATTTCGATTGATTTCGAGAACACATGCAATTCTATCCATTTAATGAATATGCATGAACACTCAATAAGTGCAATTATTAAAAATTATACTATTTATGAAAATGTGAAAAAAAAAAAAATTGATAAAAAAGAACAAAATGTTGAAAAAGAATGAACAAAATGAATGAAATTTTTTAAATATTAAGAAAAGCTTTTGTGTGTAAATATTTGACTTTTAGTGAATGAAATGAATGATTTAAATCTTGTATGCGTGAATAAGATTGGTTTTAATATCAATGTGAGACCTTTTGATTGATAACTTAAGCAAATATGTATCATTGTATAAAATACATGATAATGTTTTTGATTCAATCTATTGTATTTTTGAGGGAAAAATGTCGACACATGTGTATTTATACGCATATAGAATGCACTTGGAAGAAGTATTTCATTGTCGTTCAATTATTGTGGCAACACAATGAAAACATCCCCAAATAATCAACATATATCAGAATATGGAATTTATAAAATGTCACTAGTCTATTTTCTCTTTGAAATTGATATAGAGAATTTCGAACAAATGTTAATAGCCATCTTCTTAAGTGCGCTGAGTCCATTTCTTCAAGTAGTTTCAGTACATTTCGAACATAGAATTGTTTGCACTTGGTCGGTTACAGACCGAAAACGAGTACATTCATGTTAGTCATAAAAACCTAACGTAATGCTATTGCTCTATTTTGGCGATATAATTTCGGTTTGAGGTTCTGTTTTTGTGGCTGATCATTGTTTTGAATGCTTACAAAAAATAATAGAAACGCACACTTAGATACAAATCATTGACAATAATAGTTGCGTTCTTTTTTCTCTTCACTCGAATGTCATTAGGAGAAAATGCTACGCCAAATTTAAATAAAAACAAAAAAAGTATTATAGTACAGAAATGAGAAAAGCAAACGAATCTAGCATAGGCAATGTAATGTTTGTGTGTGTGTGTGTGTGTGTGTATGTGTATGATGTCGAATAGATGTTGCTTACATGGCTTAAAAATTAATCAAACATATGCGATAAAGTCAAGCTCATTGCTGAATGCAAAAGATAGATACAGAAGCTGATAAGGCTTTAAAGTTAAATTGTGTTCTCAACAGCGATTCTATCTATCAGCCAAAAAGTGGTCGACTGTTACGATGTGATAACAAAATTAAAAACACAACACACGAAAGGAAGTGCGATCGAATGAGCAAAAGCTTGAGCGAGACTGAGACCGAAACCGACACACAGAGATAAAGAGAAAGAGAGAGAGAGAGAGAGAGAGAGAGAGAGAGAGAGAGAGAGAGAGAGAAGAGAGAGAGTATACTTTATGGCATGCATAAAATTAAATGTGAAACACTTTGGCTTTCATTAGATTTATCGAAATGATGCGATTCAAAATATTTTTAATTAAATTAAAATTTAATTCAATTCGTCGGGCGCTTTGCAATTTAATATTGATATACAAACGCACCAGAACAATTCAATGTACTTTATACTGAGAAATTTCTGTGTGGCTGTGTGTCTGTGTGTGTGTGTGTGTGTGTGTGTGTGTGCACGTGTCCGCGTGAGTGTGTATGTGACTGAGTGTGTGTGTATGTTGAATGAGTGGGTGGCAGAACTTAGAGCTATGGATTCTGGAGAGCATGGTAAAATAATTTATTTATGGTTGTTTTGGAAAGTTCGAGCGAAAAGACTTTTACTATTTATAATTCGCTTCTTTGTTTTTGCAAAAGAGAGAAAGAGAGAGAGTGAGAGAGAGTTTTGTGTCTACACGCTACATTACTATTATAACCGTTTCAATGAATTTAATGAAACCGAAACACTTTAGGGCCAAATTACAAAGTAATATGCTGAATGGCATGGTGTATACATTTTGAGTGTGACGTTTTGGGTCCAACAATTTGGATGTCTGCAATAATGGGGATCTCACAGCCAAGACTTTGCCAATTCTTCTTTTTGTTATTTTTTTTGTTTGGTTTGTTATTGTTGCTGAGTTTTTTCATCTCTCTCTCTCTCTTCTCTCTCACTCTCTCACTCTCTCGGTCTCTCTATCTGCTTCTATTTATCTGTGTATTTTGGATGATTTCTCTTCGCTTTGGAATTGTTAATAGATTTTAACGTTTGGTTGGTAAATTAAACGGGAATGCTCAACAAATGATATTATTGAGAACTACCCGCATGAACGTTTTTCAAAACATTTTAATACCAAAAATGGGTTGTGATTTTATTTTGGGTTTTTGGTTTTTTGGGTTAATGGACTCTCCCTTTCTTGTCGTACATATCATATATGTATGTTCGCTTGCTTGCTTGCTTACTTACTTATTTAATAGCAATTTTTGTATTATTCTCTTCCATGTTTTCTATTCACATTTATTCTATTCGAATTTTTGTCGTAGTGTTGATTTCATTGCCTCGTACCCTTTTTGAGCTTGTAAATTCATTGTCATCAACTTACCATTCTCATATTGCTCTTTCACAGTTGCGTCTGTTGTATTGTGTTCAATACTAATGTTTTTATTGCGCTTTATTGGTGAATCACCATTAGAAATTGTGGTGAAAGCGCGTGATTTGGCATTTAGAGTTCATTCAGTCAGCTAAATGTCATTAAGTATATTACAATTGTCTTGATTTTGAACATGTCGAAAGTCAAAGGAGAGAGAGAGAGAGTGAGATAGATAGAGAGAGAGAGAGAGAGAGAGAGAGAGAAACTGAGAGAGTGAGAGAGATAGAAAAAGAGAATAAGCGATAGAAGACACAGTTTCACAGTGATTCAAACAACGAAAAATGAGAAACGCAACAACAAAAAAATTATGTTGTATTATATTTCATGGTGAGTGTTGTCAATCCTCTCCGTTTGAACCATTGTGCTGTTTTCCCAATAATTCCCCAGAGAGATTTCATAATTATGTTAACGACCAACTATGAGATGGGCAAAATCGTTTAGAAGCACTCAGCATGTTTCTGTGCAAATTGTAAATGTTGCTACTTTTTTTTTTCCCTTTTTCCATTGTGTCTAGCTTGATTTTATTTTATTTATTTTTTTTTTCTTCTTCTTCTTCTCTCTTTTTCTTTCTTTTTGTTATGTTGTGTTGTTCATTTTCGTTGTGGTTGCCAATGTCTACAAATGAGCTGAATATTCAAGTGGAATGAATGGTGAAAATGAAATACCATTTCTTCATTTAAAAGGGCACACAACAAAACGACTAATTTATTGAATAGGCGGCAGTTCCTCGATCTTTTGGTACAAACATACACACACACACACACACACACACACATATTCAAAATGATACAACATTGGAAATAGAAAGAAAGAATACACAACAAAACGACTAATAGAAGGAAAAAATCGTCACAAAATGCGAATAAAATGCAAAGCGAATATCATTCAGCAAAAGAGGACGAAGATGTAATGTTTTCGGAATTTTGATAGGCAAGATGTATATCTCGACGCGGGTGGTAAGAGAATCTTATCTTTTTATTATGCGATATGCCTGCTCGAGCATAAATGCGTTTCTAATGTATGCTCTCGAACTTTTCATTTGAAAGTTTGTGTACACAGTGCATCCATCCATGTCATTATTCTTAGTGTCTTCTATGTCTCACTTTCAATTTTATTCACCTCTATCCCGTCACCCTCTTGACGATCCATTCGCTTCATTTTACTCTCTTTCTCTCTCTCTCTCTCTCTCTCTCTCTCTCTCTCTCTCTCTCTCTCTCTCTCTCTCTCTCTCTCTCTCTCTCTCTCTCTCTCTCGTGCGCTTTCACATTCTTGATTTAGTTTTGAGCATGTTTTCTTTGATGCTCGTGCAGCGATTTAAACACGCACTAAAATTCGTATTCGTTTTTTTGTTGATGTTTTTGTCTTGACTCGAGTATATATTCGAGTGCAAAATTGTTAAATGATTTTCCTAATGCTCGGAAATTAAGCTAATTGGTACATGTATTTGAATAGTTTTTTATAGGCTTTTGTAAATACAGAGCTTTTTTGTTTTTGTATTTTCGCACTCAATTTAATAGGATTTATATTTATGTTTTATTTTCAATGAATGAAATGAGTTGATAAATGAAAAACTAGAGAGAGAGAGAGAGAGAGAGAGAGAGAGAGAGAAGAGAAAAAAAAACGACCGCCCGCATATTTCTCGTTGTGTGTGATGTTTTTTTTCGTAGCCGCCTTGAACTGGTTAGTCTAAATTGTTTTTTTTTTTTTTTTTTTCATTTTCACTTTTTTTTCAGCGACACGGTTTTTAATGAAATGATTTCAACGTTGGGTAAGTCCAATTCAGTAAAATCAACGTAAAGTACTCGATTATGCAATTCCCTGTTATTAACAATAGGATTTCGGTCAATTTCTCTCACTCTTTTTCGCTGTCTCTGTCTCATTTTCTACCTATTAAAATGAGTTTGTGCTGCTTGTTAATGTTAAATTGCACGTCGACACGTTTGTTTATATTCGCTTTTACTCTTGTTCTCCCGTATGTATTTATACATTCGATTGATTTATTGCACTGCAGGTTAGTTAGCAGTTACAGAATAATTCTGCTGTTAATAGTTCCCATTGCTTATGGATTATCTCTGCGTTTATTTGTTTGTGTTTGGCTCGTGTTAATAATTTGAAAGGCAATTTTTCCCCCAAACAAATACATGCGTCTCGTATAGGAAAATTGTTTGCGAAAAACATTAATTGATGCATAACACTACGAGTATGCTGTTTATTTAACTTGGTTTCATTTTGTTTTCGGTTGTTGTTGGTGTTTTTTCTCTCTTTTTCTCTCGCTTGCTTTTGTTTTTCATTATGTTTTGCTTTCGTATTGCTATAAGTGCCAAATAATTTACATGATTCGTCTATGGTATTCATTGCAACTCTGGTAACTGGTATGGTTTTTCGTTGTTGTGTGTTTCATTTTCCCATTTTTATTTCGTATTCCACTGTTTATAAGCCAATAAACTTTCAAATTTATTTGTTTTTGTTTTTTTTTTGTTTTTTTTTTGCTTTTTTTTTTTTTGTTTTTTCGGTGGAAAATTGTATTTTTCATATGTGAACATCGTCGCTTTTTAATATCAAATGAATGGCAAAATTTATTTATTGCTATTAACTTATTTTCCAACTTATACATCAACAATTAGTTCATTGCATTCATAACATATATTTTGAATATTTGGGAAAATGATCAAGAAACAATTTAAAATGTTTTCCCCAATTTTTTTTTCAAGTGACAGTTATCAGTTTCTTAATGCAAATTGGGTAGAATGTACACTTTATTATAATTGATATGCTTTAGATGTTGTGAATATTTTCCAATTGAACACAATTCTAAAATGAAAAAATTTAAGTTTTTACGATGCAAATAAACCAAACGGACAATTATTATGCTATTTAATAACAGATGATAAAAAGTAACCAAGTTTTCATCGTTTTTTGTACAATATTGCAGAAAAATATGAAAAATATTTAGAAATCGGCTAAAAACAATGTGAGAAGATCGATTGAAATTGAACTTCAACTCAAATCTATTTTTGAAAATGTCCACAATGATTCGCCTTCAAATTTAATGAAAAGGTTTGAAAGAACTGACATTTTTAACTAGAAATGCATCTTCTGAAGTATTAAGCACCCTCACGCCAAAGCACACCCATGCCAAAACACCCCCATGCCAAAACACCCCCATGCCAGACATCACAGAGTTTTCCAAACGAAAAAAAAAAAAAAAAAATGAAAAATTGCTTTCGGTCAGTCAGCAGACATTTGAATTCCAGAGAAAAAAACCGAATCAAATAAAAACAAAATCATATAACAACTGTTGTTTAATTGGAAAAATTGCACAGAGTTTTTTATTTGGTTGAATTGAAACTATAAGCATTCGATTCATGAATTTGCAAAAAGTTTGTATGAAAATAACAACGTTGCTGTTATTTGTACTGATATGTTTCAAAAGAAAATAGCTGATACTATAATATGACTTTTGATATTCGTTCATGTGCCGGCAAATGTAATTTGTTGTCTTCGTCGTCATCATCATCATCATCATCATCATCACAGTCATCGTCGCAGAAATGCTGTAGTCTGTGCAGCTTTTCACAAGGACGAACGTGTATGCACAACACTGCTATGCGTATATCAACGATACCAAATTGATATTTGTAAATGTGCTTGTGCAATTGTGCTTGTCAGTGAGTGATAAAAAATAAAAAAGAAAAACATGCCAAAAATGCCATTGTCATATTTTGCTCATTTGTAAAAGCGGCGCATTTATAGATTTTCTGTTGGCTTCGTATTTTTTTCTTCTTCTTCTCTCTCTCTCTCTCTCTGTGCTTCAAAAATTTTACGACACTGTTGACAGTCTGAATTTGTTGTGCATTTTGACAGTTTGAATTAGTTGCTTGAGATTGTGCTAACATGGCGTAGTTCAAGTGCCTTTCGGCACCCCCGGGTGTTTTGCACACCTGCTAAGACAGTCACTGCACGCAGCCATTTACCAAATTAATTGTACATTTTGACAAATGATTTTGCCAACGAAGAAACCAAACAACAATAGAAAACAAAAACCAAACAAAAAATCATAATAAAAATAATCATAATAAAACTTTCTGCCACAATGCTGCGAGATAAAGTAAAATCGAACGAATAAAAACAAAAAGAAACGAAAAAAAAAAAAAAATAAAAACGACGAAACAACCGAAAAGATAAAAAAGCAAAACCATAACCCACAAATTACTGAATCATAATAGATACAAATATCCGAAACATGAATGGCTGCGTGTAAAATAAATTTATATCGATTTCTCTCTTACCCACAAACGAACAAACAAAATTAAAAAAAAAAGAAAAAAAAAATATAATTCGAAAACTTAGCAATTGTTTCTAACAATCTAGCGAAAATATTCCCAAATCATATCTTTACGGCGATAATAGCGACGACGACGACAACGGCGACCACGACTATTCCACAATATTCTCAGATAAAATGAAATGAACAAAAAAAAAAACAAGAAAAATAACACATAACAACGAAATAGGATCGAAGCGAAAAATATGATATATTGAAAAGTTCTTTAACTGTACACAGAGAGTTTTAACGTGAATATTAAAAACAAGTGAAAAAAGAGCATTCTTTTTATTTCTGCTTCGGAACGTTTGTCGTCGTTCGAACAATTTTTTCTTCTTTTTCTTGTCTCCATTCCTCTCTCTTTCTATCTCTCTCTCTCTCTCTCTCTCTCTCTCTCTCTCTCTCTCTCTCTCTCTCTCTCTCTCCCCTTCTGTCATTCGTTTTGTGTTCTTTTGGGGTAAAATTCCTAATAAAACACACAAGAAATGCATAAAATAGTCGGCAAATGAAAGAATGTGCTTCGAATGCTTACAAGTATACAAACAAACAAACATACATGCACATACACACACACACACAAACACACATATGTGTATACATAATGCTTCAAACTGGATAATGTGGAGCCGAGAATGATGATGCAGAAAGACGTAATACTCAGGAGTTTGTTACAAAGTTTCCGTCTAAAATAAAACCAATCAACGATTCCAATTTTAACTTTGGCAAATGATAACGATTTCATCTTCATCTCTTCTTTTTCACTCCCTCGCCCTTTCTCTCTTTCTCTCCCTTCCTCTCTCTCTCTCTCTCACTCTCTCTATCTATGTTTTTTTTTTCAGTTGCTTTAGTGTTTCATGTGATACACGTTTATGCTCATATGACGTTTTTTGCACACCGACAAGACAAACTAAATCGTGCCCGCAAATACACAGCACAGCAACATGAAATGAAAGAAAGAAAGAATAAAAAAGAGAAATAACAGAAAAAGAGACACAGAAAAAGAACGCCATTCAAGTAATTCATGTATGGAATGAAGTAGAAATGTGAAAAAAGCACGAGTGAAAAAGTAAGAAATATTGAACGAGCCAAAGAGAGAGAGAGAGAGAGAGAGAGATAGAGAGAGAGAAAGAATGAGTAATAGTAAGAGAGAGAAAATGCTCAACATTTTCTGGTTTCATTTTGTTTTCTTGAGTTTTTATATTTGGGTTTTTTGAAAGTTTTACTTTAGCGCGGTTGTCAGAAAAGGTTGAGTCTAAACTTGAGCCAACTGGAATAACGTAACTGAACGTGCATCATCTATGAAATCTATGAAGTTGGTGGAAAGCCAAAAATGAAGACAAACCCGAGCCTGCTAAACTAGCAGTTACTGCAATGGTCTATATACACGTAAACACACACAAACACACACACATGCATGCACACAAAACATTTCAACCGTTTTTCATACATTTATTCCATCTATTTGAGTTGAATTCGATGGTTGGTTGATTTTTTTTTTTTTGTCTTTTTTGCTTTTCTGCCTGCACTTATAACAACAATGCTTTAAAACATTCGAATATCTAGTTGATAAAGTTTCTATGTGGCATATATGTAGGTGTTGTAAGAAGTAGAAAATAAAGTGCAACGAAATATCAATTTTAGTTTTTCCAGTAAATTAGTACGACGACAATTCTACCTTTGCTTGTCCATAGTCTCTATCTTTTGATGCGCAATCATTATTAATGTTGGTAGAAAAGAAAAACCATTTTGTTTTCATTTTAAAAGAAATTTTCCTTCTTTCTTATTTATTGGTTAGTTTCCTTGATTTCTTTTTGAATCAATTTGAATGTATTTTTTTTTTTCTCATAATCTGATAATAATTTGATGGATTTTGTTTTTATTTTTTTTTTTTTTTTTTGAAATTTCCTTTGAATTTTTTCACTTTCAAAATGGTTAGACCTTATTTGAAATTTCCATGTTGGAAAAAAAATCTTGACAAGGAGATTCAGAATTTCTGCTAGATTAAATGGAAACCGTATTCAATTATGCTGGCACATAACCTTCATCAATGAAGAAGATGACGCCTCAGTCAGTTTTAGAAGATGACGCCTCTTTATAACAGTGATCTGATTTCAAACGAATTGCCTGTACTATTAAATGTTTCCCCCGTCTATCATGAAAGTGCGCTCTCGCTCTCTCTCTCTCTCTCTCTCTCTGTCTCTCTCTCTCTCTCTCTGTCTCTCTCTCCGTCTTTCTCTCTTTCTCTCTTCCATTCTTTCACTCTCTGTCACCCTCGGTACCTCGTCTATTTCTCCGATTGCACTTTAAGTCAAGCAATTCACATATCGTTCGAATTCGAAACAATCAATCAAAGTGGCAAATATTGTTGATCGAAAGGTTTGACTACGAACAGTAATAGACATGGCATGCGATAAAAACGATTTAATTTAGACGATCTGTGGAAGTGGTAAATTTCTCTCACTTCTTTTTTTTTTTCTCTTTCTCTATCACAATATACCACATATGTTGACATTCAAAATACACTGAATTCAGAAATTCGTCAATAATGTCGATTGATGTTTTTCCATCGTTAACTTGTCATTTCACCTCTGTATAATTCAGACGGTATTGTTGCTCGTGCTATTTATGTTGTTGTTGTTCGCATTGGTTTTCGCTCTCTTATGTTAGCACAAAAGCCATTAAATAAATACGTTCGATGTAGAGCACATTAACAGTGAATACAAGCACAAAACACAATACACACACACACACCTAATAACGGCCATCAAATGTCCCTCAGAAACGAACGAGTTGCACTCGGCAACCGGCAATAATATAATAATCACAAAGTTACTTTACAGCTAGCTTTACAGTATCTGTTACCCGCATAAATTGACGGAATAGATGCTTTAGGCTGTATCGTTTATCATACTCATTTGGGGCACATACACCGCAATTTTTTTTTTTTCCTTCTTCTTTTTCCTCACTCCCACACTCTTTCTCTTTTTCGCTTCTATTCTGTTTTGTTTTGTATTGTTTTTCATTTTGTTGCCAACTCTTTCATTGTTTCACTCCTTCTGTATGTATTGTATCGTTGTGAAAACATTTATATGTTTGGAAACATCAGCCATAAAGCACCTTTGCCAGTTAGCTGACTCGCAAAATGAAACAAATACGCAAAGAAGCATCGATTCTGTGTTGAATTACATGTAGAATGAGATGGAAAAAATGGGAAATAGACAAATCGAGCGAAGAAAAGGAAGAGAGAGAGAGACAAAGAGATAGAGAGAGAAAGAGAAAGAGAGAGAGAAAGAGAGAGAGAAAGAGAGAGAGAGAGAGAGAGAGAGAGAGAGAGAGAGAGAGAGAGAGAGAGAGAATTGACACAAAGCAATATGGCAAACGAAAATGAAACCTCTTTAATGTTTCGCCTTTTGCTCTTTCTCTATGTTTTTCTTTATCGTTTTTTATTATAAATAACGACTAAGTGAAAGCAAAACGAAAAAGAGGATATGGATCGAGAATAAAAAAATACGAGAGAGAGAGATTGTGACGTGTTTAGTTTGATATTTACGGTTTTCCCTTTTCTCAGATTGATTTTATAGTTGCTCCGATGTTCTGTAACATTAAATGAGTCATAGTAATGAGGAGTTGAAAACAGCAATACACTAGAAATATACCCAAATCACGACCACCATCAGCGTCATTATAAGTATACAAAAAAAAAAAAAAAATATAATACTGAACGAACGAACGAACGAAAGAACAGAAACGAACTTTGGGTATTGTATAAGGTTTCACCCACTTCCCTCGATTAAGTACTAACAAAGAGCTGCACTGTGTATAATAAACAGCTCTTGTCGAGCTCTTAACTCATACCGTTTCTACCATTTCGAATTTCGCCAGCATCCTGCACTACAATATCATTGAACAAAACCAAGTAGACACAGCGGACTCTTTGTCGAAGAATCATAAACCTAAACGAGGCAAGTCGAATTTTTCCCGTTTATTTTCTAAATGGAGAAAAATCAGTTGAATTTTCTCTCTTTCTCTTTCTGTCTTTTGCTCTCTCTCTCTCTCTCTCTCTCTCTCTCTCTCTCTCCATCTCTATCTCTATCAGTTTCTTTTTTTTTGTCAGTGTTCACTCTTCTGTTTTAGATTTAAACCAAAAATACACTTTTGTAACCAAATGCTGAACATACGAACGAAAAGAAAAGTTCTGGTGTGCACTAGAAACAGTGTTTCATACATCACTCTTTTTTTTTTTGCCTTATTCGGCTCTTCATTTTTATTGTACATATTGGGTAATATCTGCGTGCGATACACGCGTGTTTGATGAATACACCGCCACCGCCGCTACTACATAACTAGTGAACCACACACTCATATGGATTTTGTGTATCGAGACAAAAGCACAACCCCATATCGTATTATTATCGTTTTTATTATTTCATAAAATAATATGCCTTTAGGCAAAACAATATTGTTCACTGACATGGACATTATGATAGCAAGGCAACGATGGCAAAGTCAGCGAATGTGAAAGTGAACATACAAAGCGCCACAACAATATACAATACAAGGCACCCACACAGACACACACACACACACACACACACACACACACACACACACCAACATCAACATTGTAGTGCACATGATTTGGAAGCTTTATCGAACCGAAGTAGTCGTGATAAAGCGAAAATGGTATACGCAAACCAATTTTGGATTTACGTTATTGTGTTGTTTGAAACATACGAGACCTATCATTTGATGACCTATTGATAGAACTTTCATTCGAATGCTAAAGCTTGTCAAAGTGCAAAGAAATCTAAACAGAAATGTCATTCTTTCAAAAGAATTTCTATATTATTTCTTCTTTGGAAGAAAAAAAAAAACAAAAACAACAACAACAACAACAAGATAAATTTTCTATTTTATTTGATCCATAATATCAAGAATTAAATTTCAATAAATTTTTTCATTTTTTCGTGATATGTCTTTGCATGAAACAATCAATAGTTGCTTTTTTAATGTCTGTGAAATGTAGGCGCGAAAATTAAATCAGTCATTTACCATTTGAATGATTAAAGGGATTTTTGAGCTTTGTTTTGATTGTTTTTTTTTTTTTTCTTCTCTTCTTCGTTTCATTCGGATGTCACGTTTTTTATCATCAATCTATTTGGTTCCTGTCAAGAAAACGAATCATTTTCGGATGTGATTTAGCACAAAAGACGGAATACGAATATAAAAGGTCGAATGTATTTTTACACATATTTATGTGGTTGTTAGCGCATCAGGTTAACTGATGATTTGGTATCACTGTTACATTTCAACAATTGCTGTATATTGTTTTAGTGAATGTGGTGTACCGACCGGTAAAAATGTACGAAAATGGATGGAGAGCTTTTCTCTATAAAGAAGGAAAAAAAAACATATATATATATAAGAACTCGTAGCCGTTTATATGGTAAATAAATAGCACACGCTAACGCAGTTCCCAATCATAGGCTTCAAGCACATTTCACACATCGAAAAGTCAGACAACAAATATTTGACTACATGTTACATATTACGATTGAGTGTACACTTCTGTCAATTTGCCACGTTCTCTTATTCGAATTCAACTTCTTATTCTTGTTCATCTCTCTTCCTATTTTAGGGCACTTTGGCACTGAAACATTCTATGGTTTTTCTCTCTCTCTCTCTCCCTCTTCCTCTTTCCCTTTAAACCGCAACATCGTTTTTCTCTATAATCAAAGAATCGTTCAAAGAAAATAAAAGAAACACTACGAAAACTGCCAAGAATATAAAATAAGTGACAAAAATGGAACAGAAGTTTTTGGCGAGATAAAGCAAAGCACCATCGCCATCACTAAGCAATAGCAACGAAAAAAGAGTGGCGAACGAAAGAAAGAAAAAAAAAAGGTTTTGCCGTTTGTGCCGCTGAGTGTTTTTAAGCTCTACTTTTGTTTTATAATGATAGAAGGTAAGTGTGTACGATTTGGCGTTTACAAAACGTTTGAACCATGTCTTCAGTGTACAATAAAACAAAATTGGCAAAATATTTTTGGGACGCCATAAAATTTATTGCTGTTATTGTCTTTGCTCCGATTTTTGTTGTCGTCATTTTCTTCTTCTATTTTTATTTTGTTTCTTTTTATTTGCTCAAAAGATCGTCACTACATTCCAACTGAAGAAATTATACTAAGAGATTGTCGTTGTTGTGTTGTGTTGTGTTGTGTTGTATTGTATGTTTTTTTTTTATTTTGGATTTTCCATAAACAAAATTTATCATTTATATATCATCGTCAAATCATTCCCACTGAAAGCTTTTAATTGTATCCAATTAAACCATTTCTTGTCATTCGTATTCGAATATTTTTCCTTTTTTCTCAACAGTCGAGACCGCAATTTCATCTTCGAAACATTATTGTTGTCAAAGAAATGTTGTCATCAAATATAACACACACACACACACACAGAAAACAAATGGTTTTGCTGGTTTAGGTTTTAAGACCAAAGTCATGGGCAATTAATGTTTTTCGGATTGAAGTGGCATTTCAAGTGGACGCACAAAATAAATACGAACGAGAAAGCGAAAGAGAGAGAGAGAGAGGTGATACTGAGATAGAGGACGAGAGCGAGAGAGAAAGATGGAAAAAAGGAGAGAGCAAGAGAGCGAAAAAAGGAAAATAAAAATAGTGAGAGCGGAAAAGTAATTGCATGCGTTGGATAATAATGAATCTGAAGTAGGAAAAAACGTCGATAAAAAACATGAAACATGAGAGAGAGAGAGAGAGAGAGAGAGAGAGAAAGCGGTGAAAAAACACATCAAAAATAACAACAACACAACAATAGCAAAAAGTACATGAATTGTGTGTAAATAGGCAAGAAAAGTTCTTGAGGCAATAAAGTAGCCAACAGTGGCGCATAGCACCACTTTCGATTCCATCTTTGTTTTGATGATGTGATAATATAAAGTGATGGCTATTTCTCATCTATTTCATCCTCGAATTGCAGTATCAGTATTTGATGCGTGTCCGGAAAGAAAAAACAAACCTTTTTGAATGCAGGAATTCACCAGGACAAAAATGAGCAGACAACAGAAAAAAAAAAAACAGCAGCACCAGCAGCAGCAGCATTACGAAAAAAAAGCATTAAGTAGCAGTCGAAACAGAAGAAAAATAGGAACAAAAAAAAAAAGTCGAAGAAGAATGAGAAGCAATGTTAAAGTAGAAAATGCGATTCCAAGAATCTATATGTCGTAAATATAAGGCAAAGCCTTGAGTGAGAGCGATTTATATGTGTGTGGAGCGCACAAACCGATTTTACTCTTCAATTTGATCTGTCAATTTCGAGGCAAAATCCAAGTAGTCTATTTAGGACAATAGTGGCCCCAATCACTTGCTGTGACTATGTGAGTGTATGTATAGCCACAAAGAGGAGAAAGAATAGCAAAAAGAGTGAGAGAGAGAGATGAAGAGGAGAGAAATGAAGAAGAGGGAGAGAGAGAGAGAGAGATAGATAGAGAAAAAAATGGAAAAAACGCTGAGCCATTCATTTGCTGTTTGCTGTTTGCAGTAATGCCACATGGATAAATAAATTGTGATAACACTCTGTCGTATCACAATGCATCGACATAAATATTCGACATCAGCTTCTTTAACTGGCAAAATGAATGATTGGATGATTACATCGAAAAAATTGGTTTTCGCTAAGATATGAAATGAAA
Source organism: Resseliella maxima (assembly GCA_029041755.1). Classification (NCBI taxonomy): domain Eukaryota; kingdom Metazoa; phylum Arthropoda; class Insecta; order Diptera; family Cecidomyiidae; genus Resseliella; species Resseliella maxima. Next base: position 289,519 of record JAQOWM010000718.1, on the reverse strand, counting down.
TGAAATCAAAACAACCGAAACTCACTGAGTGAGCAGCAGTAGCAGAAGCAGGAGTAAGAGCAGTAGCAGCAGCAGCAGCAGCAGCAAAAAAATAATAAAAAACATCAACAATACGTAGAAACAGTGAGAAAGAGAGAAATAAATGAACAACAGTACTGGTAAGTATGTGGCATAGATAAGTGTATGCGTGGAAGTGTAAATTCAGGGCTTTCAGACTTTCTGTGCTTCTGAGATCGATACTATTGAACAGCCTAATGTAAAAACGAGAAAAACAAAAACAAAAACACACAAATAGACGAAAAAGAAACAAATGAAAAAAAAAAAACATAACATAGATCCCAAGTGTTGCGACACCACCAACAAATAAATTTTATATTCTGACTCTCTGTTTTATGGTTTGAATGCGCTGTTTTTTTTTTTCTTCTTTCATTTCTAGCCATTTGATTGTTTGCTGGCTACGCTGAACTCGTCGTCGGTTGAACGGTCGTTTGTGTACTTGTTACAAATGTTTTTCGATCGTGTTCGTGCATTGATGGATTATTATTACTTGAAACGTTTCTCATTTTTATTGTTTTGTGTGTGCGCATATAAAGCGCATAACAAAATCTCAAAAATAATGGCAAGAATAATAAATATTGTTAAGAGAGTGAGAAAGAGAGAGAGAGAGAGAGAGATCACCATCACTACCCATTCGAATTTTCATCTTTATCTACGTAGCATATTCACGTAGCTGGTAAATTTGTGCACGAACATGTGAATAGACAGATTCACAGAGCAATGCAAACTGAGTGAGATAAAGAGGGAAAAAAGAAAGAAAGAAAGAAAGAGGGGAGATCGGGTGGCAGAAAAAGACATAAGAGAGAAAGAATAAAGAGAGAGAGAGAGAGAGAGAGAGAGAGAGAGAGAGAGAGAGAGAGAAAGAGATAGAAAAAACAAATAAACGAAGAGAAAAACCACTTAATGGAGTCATAACAAAACCAAACACAAAAATCGCCACATTCCTCATTCATTTAATTCGCTGTCAGAGTATTGCTTCTTTTACCGTATATTACCAAGGCTTTAATAAATATTTGTAAAATATATTTATGTCTTTGCCATCGAAAATACCAACTAAATTATTATATCAAACCAACAAGCGCCTGTTATTATTTTATCGAACGTAAATGCGAGCGTTGTTTGAATATATATAGAGAAAGAGAGAGAGAGAGAAATAGTGGGAAACAAAAACATAATGACGCACACGACTCGCTAGAATAACAGTTATTAAGATGTTCATGCTATCTAATTTGTGTGGTGCGACGTCGTGTGGTTTGGTGTGTTGTGTCGAGGATTGTTTTCTAATCCACCTAATAAAGATATTAAAGATCGTTTATTGAATATTATCAAAGCAAGACACAATACATGTTTTTTATTCTCCCTATCTTTCTCTCTCAATATTTTTCCACATAAATCTAAGCCACACCGAATTTTATTCAATCGCAAAATACAAAATACAAATGAAAAAAAAAAATATCTCAAACCAATAAATTTGTTCAAAAATTATTGTCCCCACGCAAAAATGTGAATGTATTTCTGCATTATTGACAATATTGTCGATTTTAAAATGAAATGTTGCACTAAAATTTGTTAAAATTAAAATCATTTTATCGATTTATGGGTGAATTTTGTATTATTTAGCTGGTATTAGAACTAATTTTATTCCAAATAATAATAGAATAAAATAATCTCTTGTAATTGCGACAGATGATTAGAAAAATTAATTGCAACAATTAAATGAGGATTGAATTATTTTCTCAACATTTTACGATTTTAAACAATTTCTAATTAAATTGTTCGTTGCACTATTCGGAAATTTCCTAAATGATTGATTATTTTGCATGTTCCATAAAATGCATTAAATCAAATGGAATTGATGATTCCATTGAAATTTTAAGTGGAACTAAAAGATTCATTTCATTCAATATTCTGTTGAAGACAAATAAAATGCATTGTCGGTTGCAGTACCGCAATTTTTTTTCCGAATAAATTAATGTCGAATAAAGAAATTTGGAAAAGTTGACGCTTCACAATTGCATCATCACATATGTGTAAAAGCACGTATCACACCTAACTACACAGCGTCATACTTGAAACTGCATTAAAGCTTACGTACTACCTCACAGTCCCTCTTATTTCGCTCGCTTCCTCTATACATACACATGGATGTGTGTGTGTATGCCTTTTTTTGACAATTTGCATTTCACTGGAATTAATCGCATTAAACGGATTATCGTGCTATTTTGCATCGTGAACCATTTACTGCGGCACTCCTCAATGGTATATATATACACACTCAATTGCGCCAACACGCATAACCAGATTCATATGTGGAAAAAAAACAATGTTCAATTTAAATTAAACGCTTCGCTCCGTTCATTACCTTATCATGTACGCCTATAAAAATCATCCATTACCGATTTCACATTAACAGACATACACAGAGAAGGGCGAAAAAACAACAAAAACAGCAGCAAGAACGTACGCATAGCTCACAAATTTAAGCTGAAAACATGCATATTTTCCGGTCTGATTTCGAATAAAACACATAATCACTTGATGGTTTTTTAACATCCAAGTCATTGATTGATCGAACAAACGAACAGTAAGGCAATCATTTCGTTTTAAGTATTAAGGTAAATTTATCAATTAAGCTTGTGAAAAGGCCGTATGAGTATCATCATCACATTATGTGTTGCAGTAGAATGTGGTACGACTTTAATAGTCATTTTTTTTTTTTTTTTTTGCTTTATTCTCTCTTTTCCCAGCAGTTTTTTTCACTCTCTCTCTCTCTCTCTCACTCTTTTTTTTTCTCATCCTTTCTCTCTTCGCGTCTCTTCTTCTTTCTTTCCCTCTCCTTGTGTGTCCCTTCTCATGTCTGTTCTCTCTTTCTCTCTCTTCTTGGGTTGGATTTAGTGACAATTCTTTGAGCGTGTACATGTTCAATGTTTCGAGAACGTTTTGAAAACTGGCATATAGAACAAAGATAATATATTTAATTTGCATAATTATTCATATGACGAAAAGATGAAAACTGACGTAGGTTTATTTTTTTCATACCACCATTTCAGCGATATTTCCAGTTTTTGTGTGCTATTGTCATTGTTCTTGCATTTGTGTGTGAGAGAGAGAGAGAGAGAGAGAGAGAGCGAGAGAGAGAGAGAGAGAGAGAGAGAGAAAAATGCAAAAATATATACGCAAAAATTTGCCAGAAATTAGTTTTTGAATACGATGGTTTGTTTTAGTCAGAGTGTGTGCTGTGTATAATATTCAAGTAAATAGATTGATGTTCACACATATCATACGCCCCATTTTTTTACAAAAAAATAAAATTTTCGCATTGTATAATTTCATATTTGGTGAAAGGAGAGGAGAGAAAAAAAAAAAAAAAATACGGAAAACGAACGAAGATCTATGCAATAAACTATATCAACAATAAAAGGCGATGACAATATGTACGTTGTTGTATGGTATTTTAACAGTTTTCTACGATGCGATTCGTGAAAAGAGAGCAGATAAATGAAAAAGCACACACTGTATGAGGTTGAATGTGTGCACATCGCATCGTATCTTGTATGATGCTTTCCAATGCCAATGCCAAAACGAATGTGAATAGAGAAAATGGAAACAAGTGGCAGGCATTCGGTGAAGAGAGAATTCTGCACATACAGTAAAATAAATTTTATATTAATGTTTTTGCTTGTGCATCATAACGTAATGTCATGGACGTAGTTTGCTTTGCTTTTTACTTCTCAAGTGTAGATTTATGAGAGACTAAAATATGAGTGCTTGTGTATGATCAACACACACACACACACATACAAACAAACAAACAAATACACAGAGCAATGCAAGAGTGGGAAACAGAGAGAGAGAGAGAGAGAGAGAGAGAGAGAGAGAGAGAGAGAAAGAATGAGAGAGCGATGGCAACAGCCATAGAGTAACTTTTAGATGATGTTAATAAATGAATGAAATTGCGCTTTTCATATTTTACTATGTTTTCTTCTTCAATTATACGACTTTTTTTGTCATGTGTGTATGTGTGTTAGTGTGTGTGAGCGGGCGTTTGAATGAATCTATGTGTGTGTGTGTGTGTGTGTGTGTGTAAATGGGAGCGCGAGAGGGATAAAGATGCATTTAAAATATTTCATGAATAAGAGAAAGAATTTAATAATATTTTATTGCAAAAATTGCAATCAAAATTGAAATAAAACGAATGCCATCGGCGCATTAAAATATATATACAAAAACATAAAAAGGAATATGCAAACAACCCGAGAATAGATTAATTTTATTATGATTATTATTCTTTTGTATATTATTTCTTAATTCAAATGACTGCATTGCGATATTTGAAAGGTTGACATTCTTTGAAATTGGCAGAGTGTTTTTATAGAAAAAATGAATTGAAATTGTATATGCATTTGCACACTTTCAGTCAAACACTTTCAGCCAACACTTGATGTTCAATCCATTTTCTGTTTCTGAGATTCGATGGTATAAAAATCAAATCGCAATATATATTGTTCAATGGAATGGGAATATGGAACAAAACGAAATGAAACAAATACAAAAAAAAAAAAATTGTTTTCTCATTATCATTTGAAATTAATATTCGATGGGGAAACAATCAGGAAGAAAGTAGAAAAAAAATATATATATACAGCCAACCGAATCATTCGATTGCATTGATTGAAGTAAAACTGAGAATTTAATCGAAATTAAATACTCGTTGAACCAAATACAAATCACCCTGCGCCAAATGCATAAATAAACATTTAATTACATCGCACATCCCATTTTTCCCACAATAAATGTAAGCGTCGAGGAAAGAGGACAACGAAACCGAAACGTTTACAACAAATAAACGATTGAACGATGAAACACACACACAGAGAGAGAGACAGGCAGAGAGAGAGAGAGAGAGAGAGAGAGTGTGTGTGAGAGAGAAAGAGAGAAAGAAGAGTAAAAGAGAGCGAACAAACGAGAAAAAAAATTACACAAAAAGGATAATTGAAACACACAATTCGGCAAGAGCAAGTGTGTGGCAAGCACAGCATGGTGGAATGAACATCAACAACAAAAGCAAAACAACAAGCAAAAGCAAAACAAAAAATACAAAAAAAATCGACGAATCGTGCGAATAATGCACGAATTGAATGAAAAAAAAATCGAACATAACATGAGCGACGAGCATAAATATTTATGGCCCTAATATTGTATGCACTAAATTTAGATTAAGCGCTTTGGGTTTTAATGGCCAGCGCACACGAATAAATTAAATGTAAACTGATTGCAATTGAAACTTTGTAATGAAAATACAATAGTCAATTGAAATTTTTGCGCTTTCGCTTGGTCGATTTGTTTGTGTTCGGCACAAGCCAGCGCCAAGCGGTTTCTGTTTCCATACTTTTTTGCCCCAAATGTGGTCGACGTATACCTATGCAATAGCAACCTACCCAAACTTTTTGTTTGTATTCTTCTCTTTTCGATTTTTTTTTTTCACTCGCAATTTTTATTTTTTATTTTTTTTTTTTTTTTTTTTATTTGTTCTTCAAGTGCCTTTGGCTCAATATACGATCTCCCCAATTGCTAAAAGTACATACAGCAATAGAGTTGGGAAGTTTTGCTCTTTATCTTTCTTTCTCAATACCCATTTTTACTTCATTTCGAGCAGCACGCACGTTTCATACGGTCGAAAATTTTCCATATATAATGTCCAACTGATATGTTTTGCCTTAATGTGAATAACAACAAATCAATCAGCCAATTTTAAAAGGGACCACAAATAAAATTAAAACTAGACCGGTCTCATTCTCTCTTTCTCTCTCTTTCCCTCTCTTTCTCTCTCTTTCTCTCTCTCTCTCTCTCTCTCTAACTCTCTCTCTCTCTCTCTCTCTCTCTCTCTCTCTCTCTCTCTCTGTCTCTCCCTCTATTTTGCTGTCCACTCTACTGCATGTTTTCTGAATTGATTCGCATTTTAGAGCAATATTTAGAAACGAATAAAACCATAATGAAAATCACTGCCACTTAAATCATCATTGTTAAAAACTTTTACATAAATTGATTCGCTATTTTGTCCGGGCCATTCAAAAATCGATTGCGTTTTTTTTTTCAGTTCGTAGTTATTATATTGTTTGGTATTTTATCCATTTTATACAGAGTTACAAACATTTCAAATAAATTATTCGGCATGTTTCCTAATATGAGCACATCAAATGCCAATAATCCTTATATTACCCTTTGGGAATATTTCATAAATGTTTTCAATTTTCAATTGATGCCGACGATATGACTGATGCACTCAATGGTTGTTGTTTTTTTCACTCTCCCTCTCTCTCTCTCTCTCTCTCTCTCTCTCTCTCTCTCCTCGTTCTCTCACTTTCAGTTTTTCTCTATATCTCTGCACAGCCAAATAGGAAAATAAAATGCGTGATTTACAGAAAAATATAAAATTAAAATGTGAAAATGAATTCAAAAAGACAAATAAAACGGTTGATGGTATTATTTTGCCTGTATTGTATTGTTTTATATTTGCATTTTAGGTGTATTTTTTTTTTTTTTTTCTAAAAAAAAAGAGGACAACATTTGCACAAACCTTTGTTATGTTTGCATAAGAATTTTTTTATCCTGTTTGTTTGTTATTTCTTTCAAACTGACACTGATTCATTGTTCATTGACAATGGTGCCAAAGCATTTCCCATGGGAAAATTAAGTTCAAATGGAACAAGCTTTCTCAACAATTCAACTTTTCATATCATTTTATTTATAACATTGATATATTTATTTTATATTATTTCGCAAAAAAAAAAAAAAAAAAAAAAAAAAAGATTGGGAAAGGGGGGGAAAAATGTCGTGTGATATATTTCTTGATCAAATATGTTGAAAAATAGATGTTAACAAAACCATTAGCAAAAGCGCTTGATACCTTGGTTGCAATTATAATTGAAAATATTACACAGGAGACTTGTAACATGGATTAGATTACATTGTGCGTGTAACATGAAGGGAGAGAATGGAAGGGAGGAAAGTGAAAACACGAAAGAATGAGAGTGACAGAGAGAGAGAGAGCGAGAGAGAGAGAGAGAGAGATAGAGAGAGAGAGAGTCATATAGAGATTGAATGGAGCGCAAAAAATTGAAATGAATATGCCAAAGAAGAAATGAGATGAAAATGTGGCTTTTGTTGAAAGATAATTTGTTCGATAGAAAATATAATTTAATATTCGGCCCTGCATCAAAATATGAATTAAGATAGTTGTGATTTGTTGATTATACACAAATGATTCACTTTTTCCTATCAATTTTACCGGAAAACGAATTGCTTGAATCTATTGTATTGATAATGAAAAAGCATTTGACAATCGTAACCATACCCACTAAGCATATAATATACCAATATAATAACTCAATGCCAATGAATATAACGTATACACTGTGGTATATCCGCAGCGCCACTCAGTTCAGTATCAATACACAAATTATTAAACATGTTCACTTGCTCATCGAGCCTCTCACACCACACCACACCAAACCATACCACACCATACCATACAACACCATACCATACCACACAATACCATTGCACATCCCCTTCAGCATCCTCCGAAACTAACTCATTGCATTCGCAAAACTCCATCACTGTACGCAATTCTAGCCACATAAAATATCTACTAAAATATAAAAGCTGTGTGTAAGCAAACACACAATGTCGGGGCCGCTTACGCGTACACCGTTTTGTAACATTCGGTTAGTCGATTGCCAGGTTGCTATTGCTCTGATAAGTTTGGTTGTTGAACACCACCAATTCTCCAGAGTACCAAGTTGGAACTTTATGTTGTGCACTCGGTTAAAATGATGTGCGCCTTTTGTTTTCCACGCTTTTTATGTGGTCCTTTTGCCAAAGCATCTGTAATTTTATTTTGTTGAATGTGTGTACATGGTATGGATGCAACCCGTTTGTAAACATACAATGGCCAGTTGAATTGACTTCAACACCAACATTTTCTATACGTGTTTGAGTTTGTATATATATAAATATGACTGCGGGTGTAAGTGTAGGGGTATGTGTATGTGTAACAATCCTTTACTTTCTTTTATCATTGCACCATGAATACTATTCGATTCGTATCCATTCAAAGGGATTCATCATTGAGGAAATACAAAGAGTGCTCGTTTGTCGTTATAATGGAATGTGATACAATATTGGCAACACTTCACTAAAGCCGAAAATAAGTGCTTCATTTTTTTTTTTTTTTTGTTCTCACTCTCTCCTTTGGTTGATTGGAACGTACCAATGGAAATGTATTTTCAGAGTGTTTTTTTCTCTATCTTTTTTGCTCCTTTTGTTAGAAATAAAATATAAGTGCCAACATTTTATTTGATTTCTTATACCGAACAACAATTCGAAACCTTCTGAAATGGATGTTTTTTTTTTTTTCTTGCACCTTTTTTCATTTCACTAACAAAAGACAGATTTTTATTGTTTGCTTTTATGTGATTTTTCTAATGAAATCGCATGCAAATTTATTGCATCGCAAATCATTTGGATGATGCAAATGGGCATTCGTACCATTGTATTGTAATTCAAATAAAAAATAGTATTTCTATATGGCAGTGATGTTTCCAAAACATCGAATATCATTCACGTAATGCGAAAGAGAACAGGAGGGAAAAAAAACGACAATTTTGAGGTAAATTGAAATGTCAACGTGAATTGCACTGAAAATGGCTGGAAAATTTCCATGTTAATTTTCTATATGAAAATTTTCAACGCAACAATTTTACGTATTTAAGAGATGTCTAATTTTCGTGCACTCAACTTTCAACACTGCACGTCACATACACACATAGGAAGAGAGAGAGAGAGAGAGAGAGAGAGAGAGAGAGAGAGAGAGAGAGAGAGAGAGAGAGAGAGAGAGAGAGAGAGAGAGGGAGAGAGAGAAGAGAGGGAGAGAGAGAGAGAAGGAGAGAGAGAAGAGAGAGAGAGAAAAAGAGAGAGAGCGAGAGAGTGGAAATTGGTGATACTGTGATAAAATCGATTGCAATTTTGCGGTTTCACAATGTACACTTGCTCTTGGTGTACTTTTCAGCCATATCATGATCAATGATACGTTTGTCATCTACATTTGGTTTAGCGTAACATTCGGTTGAATTGCCAATAGAATATACGCAATTGCGACACTTTGTTTAGTATATGAACTTCAAAGTGGGACATAAAATCATTGGGCCGTGTTTGGCAAACGCTGTACACGCACATTACCTATATCGATGGATGGGGATTTTACTCTTGTGTCTGCTTGTACTTGTGCTCGCCCGTGTGTTTTTCCCGTTCACATATTACGTATGTTACCCATTCCCACGCAATGAGAGCTTGCATGCATAATGTTCGTACATCGATGGGAAGAGAGGGAGACAGGTGGAAGCAATGGAAGAAAGAGAGAAAGAGAGATAGAGAGAGAGAGAGAGAGAGAGAGATAGAGAGAGAGAGAGAAATTGGGACAGAGCGTGGAAGAGGGATGAGGGAAAACAAGAGAAAGAGGGTACGAGAGATACCGCTAGATATATTGCTACTAATTCGTTTGTCAACGATACGAATAACAGAGGTCTGACTGATTCTGTAATGTGAACACACCGAAACACCATATCCATAAATTGAATTTCATGCTAAATTCATGCAATGCTAGAAATTCGACTTTGAATTATGCGGATCAAATTATTCTACAACTGGAACACATGAATCTAAAATGATTGTGATTTTCCTGGATTCGAAATGAATTTTTTTTCTCATTTTCCCATCTCTCTGCTCTCTCTCTCTCTCTCTCTCTCTCTGCTGGCCTTACACTCTTTCCATTTCGCTCGTTCTCTTGCTAATATCTAAATTGTATAAAATACACAATTAGTCTATGTTGGTCTGATTTAGCATGTTTCAATAGAATCTGTATTTAAAGTGAGCGTAAAAGCGAATAAGCTCTCAATCGAAACAATATTCAATTTGATTAAATAGCGGATAAAATTACTTGAAAAATGTATTGAAGGTAATGAAAATGTAGCCCGAAACAACAACGGCAGCAAGGCAAAAGAGAGACACGCCAACGGGAAGATGCTTTTTAATTGTAAACATATGTTTGATTTTGAATATTAACTGAGATTTGAATACGCAATGCGCATACATAAAACGTGCCCGATTCACTATAAAACGTATTTCGTATAATGAGAGCAAATGATTTTTCGAATAATTACACATTTTCGCAGTAATTTTGCATGTAGAAATCCGATGTTTTTTTTTTCATAGTTCTGCAGTAAAAATTTGGTTTGGTTTGAATTGTTCTTCGAAAATGTGGTCAAATATTCGAAAGCATTCGAGAGCTTGTACCAATTTGACCTGTTCTCATTTCGAGTTGATTATCGTTTTTTTTTTCCTTTCCTTTCCATTTCATTATTCATTCGGTTATAGTTCTTTTTCCATTGATTATATAGTTAGTCTGAGTTGCATTCTGAGTCTGAGTTGTTATCTGTCTAAAGAAGTTCTTAGTGATTACGTTTCAAAATGATCATCATGTATTTGAAATTGAATACGAGATGAACATGTGTGTTACTGAGAAGTAGTCGATTTAGTCTGACAGAGCTAAAAATTGAATTCATTGGATGCGAAGTTTATGTATGAACACTGAAAAGAATACTATAGTGACGTTGGTGGTGAAAGGAGGAAAAAAAAAAAATAAGAGAGCTTTAGCTCAATTCATTTGAAATAGGAGAGAAAGAGAACTGTGCATCATCACTCAAACAACAAAAGCGCACAAAAGTCTCCAATGCAATGCATTATCTAGTGGAAAAAGTTTTTCATGTTTAAAATTCCTGCTGCTGAAGATTGCAAACAATTTATCTTGATTTAAAATATCCAAAGAAATGTGAACAGACAGGGACAATGGATTGTATGATGGGGAAAAGAATGTGTACGAGTGAAATAGAATATATAAAATTGGTCGGTGAATTGAATTGACGAAAGTGAGATAGTGATAAGACAAGGACGGTCAGAGACAATGAGAGAAAGATAGATAGATAGAGAGAGAGAGAGAGAGAGTTTGGGTAAATGAGCAGCGTGGCGGTGGCATAAATAATGCGCCGGTTGAATAGTGTGTATTTGGGCCACAAACAAATTATCTACTAAAAAGATCCCCAGCACTAATGATAAAACAATTTGCTCGCAAACAATTTTCCAAACAAAAGAAAATTAATTAAAACAATTGAAAAATATTCCGCGTCTATTATTTGCAGTGTGCTCACATCGTTGACAATAGCAAATGGTGGAGACGATAACGATGTTGAAAATGTGCGCGCCACTGATCCTGGGCAGCACTTAGAGAGAAATAGAGAGAGAGAGAGAGAGAGAGAGAGAGAGAGAGAAAGAGAGAAAGAGCTCCGATTCAATCCAAATAGAAATACAAAGCTCAGCACACAACACGATGGAAATGGAAACAAAAACCGACACCGAAACAAAGCCATTCACGTACATCATCACTCGTCACCCCATCGGTCTTCGCGGTACAAATCGTGCTCTCAGAGAGCTCTCTTTCTTTTCTCGCTTCTAATTTGCCTTTTTTTCTGCCGCGCCTCAAATTCACGTTATTGTTATTATTATTATTATTGTTTTCCTTAATTTTGCATTCCTTTCGATAAAAGTTTTTCCTCTTTTCTTACTAAATTCAACTCATCTCATCATCCACTCATTCAGTGTCTCTCGCTCTCTCTCTCTTTCTCTTTCTCTTTCTCTGCCTCATTTTCTTCCGTTGATGTTTTTTCTCTCTATATCGTTTGGTCTCTTGTTGCGCGAATACGTCTTTGCATAGCGCATAATATATATGATGGGCAATGCGTCAGCATTTTGTACTTAAGCATTGAAATGCGCTCAGTAATATCAAAATGAGAAATTCTTTCACTCTTTCTCACGAACATTTAAGGCCATCAAATGTATAACATCAGTGGCAGTGTGTTTTCGGTATTAGTGTCGGCAATAAAGCTCGGCATGGATTTGGCATTTAAATATGGCATCTTGTGTGGCTGTCTCAACATTAACTCATGCTCTTGAGCTCATGCTTGTCTGAAGCAACCTCAAAATATTCACAATCATTATTCTATCTCTTTTTCTCCTCTCACTATCCCTCTTTCTCTTCATTTCAACATGGTTTTCTTTTTTCTATGTCACCCGCGTTGTTCTTGTGGAATATTCACGAAGGCAACAAAAAAAAAACAAAAAAAAAAAAAAAAACAAAACAAAAAATAACACGAGAAAAGTGGCGAAAAACTAAATTACGAAAAAGAGCTAGATGTTCGCTATTTGAATGTTCAACACCGCGACATACCGTGAAGTTGATAGGTAGTAGTTAAATATAGAAGAGTCTCTTGTGTTTCTGCATTTAACCTTCTTTCATCGATTCGCTGCAGAAAATATTCCGTTTCTGCTTTTTCAACTTCTTTTTCTCCTTCTTCTTCTTCTTTTTCTTCTTTTTCTTCTCTACAATTGAGAAATATGTGTGTGCGTTTGTTTGTATGTGCACAAATGGTGCGCATTGAGCATCAAAACTAATTAAATAAGTTGACGTGATAATTTTTAGTAAATTTGAAGCATTGAATTACATTGCTTGCTTGTTGAGTATACTATTTCACAATCGAAATAGAGAACATTTCATAAAATTTACAAAACTTTTTCTTTTTTAACAGTGGACTTGTAATGTTCAAATGAATTATATTAATTACATTCATGAAAACTATATTTCTTTTGCTGCAACTTGTTTTCTTCTTTTTCTATTTCTCTCTCTCTCTCCCTCCCTCTATCTCTCTCTTTCTCTCTTTCGCTCTCTCTTTCTTTTTCTTTTTCTCTCTCTCTCTCTCTTTCTCTTTCACTTTCTCTCGTTCTCAATCTACCTCGCTCTACCTCTGTCTAATGTTGTTATTATGGAGAAAGAATGTGAGACAAACAGAGTGAGAGTCATTCACACTTTTGTCCCGAATTGGGAAGGTTCGGATCCTGTTGTGTAATTGCTGTAGGCTTTTGTTTGTGGCGAATGCAGCAAGAAAAAAATCAAGAGAGATAGACAACCACATAGAGAGAGAGAGAGAGAGAGAGAGAGAGAGAGAGAGAGAGAGAGAGAGAGAGAGAGAGAGATAGACAGCGAGAGAGAGAAAGAGAGAGAGAGAATGTTTTGAGTACCTTATTAAAATTCTGTTTGCGCTCACCATCCAACCCGTAGAAGAAACTATGAGCAAAATTATGTTTCAATTTTAATAGAGAGGGAGTACGCGGTGCGCACATGAAATGAGAAAACAACAGGATCATTTGCAGCCCTTTTGCAGGTTATGCTTTTTTTCTGCTTATACTTTACACTCAATCAAAATGGGATAAAAAAAAATTTCGTATACTCAAAGTTTTCTTTTGGCCAAATTTAATTAAAGAGAAACACAGACACTTTCATCCATTTTTTTTTTTTTTTTTTGTGTGTGTGTCTACTTTTGCCGTCCACAAATTATGATGGATTCAAGGAAACACATATTCTGGTCGCCATTAAAGCATAACAAACGAATGAAGAAAAAAAAAAATGTATTGCATTTGGGTTGTTGGGTGTCACTGAGTATCGAAAATGACCGAGTCAAAGGATCCCGATTTGTTTTCCACCAGTTTTTCGTTTACATGAATTAAACAATATGGACAAAATTTACATATTTAATTTATAACTTTAACTTTTATGTTTTATAATTCTTTTCACTTTCTATCTCACTTTTCCTCCTTGCCTACTCCTCTCACTTTCGTTCATTCAATGTTCCCCGCCAACTGCCTCCAAATAAAAAGCTTCTGGCCATTTTCAGTTATTTTCATGATTATACGTGCCGGTAATTAATTAACTTTCTAAGAAAAATAAATGCTTTCATGAAAATGAACGGGAAAAAATGTTTAGTCGATGTAAATCGTGCCTTGAAACCTTTTAACATTTACTGACATTTCTTTACCATTTACTGACATTAACATTTTTTTTTTCCCAGGCCGATTCTAAGCCAAAATGGAAATTCTCCAATCACCGCTCTGTGCAATTTCATAGCCATTGATATTGCTGTTACTGTTACTGTTGCTGTTGTTGTTGTTGTTGTCGTTTTTTCATTCGTCTTTTTCTCTGTCAAAAGTTTTGTTATCCTTCGTTTGGCATTGGGTCTATGATTTAAATTAACATTTTTCATTATTTCTTTGGTCAAATGTTTTCATCGCATATGACCAGAGAGCTAGCCAAATAGTGAACACATATGTATTGAAGTTTGACATGGAATTTTATTTTTCACACTGAGAATGAGTGAAAAAGAGAGAAAAGAGCAATTACATTGACCATATCGTTGTGAATAAATAACATTTGAAACAGAAAATCTGTGTGAAAATAATTTCCTTACATTTGAACATCCCTTGAGAAAGTATCGTAATCATTTACAACATACATTTTTTTTTTTTTTTTTTTTTTGCGGTTATGTGAACTAATGTTGCTCGAAATTGACAAATCAAAACTGAAAGGGCATAAATAACTCATAAATAACTTTGATATTGTGTTTCGCAATATTTCTTCTACTTTTTCGTCATCTTTCTTTTTGTATATATTTTTTCTTTTATCCACTTTCCAGCTCATATATGAATACTCAGCAAAAGTTCTGGATTCTTTCTACTTATTCCCATTCCTCAATTCACATTCTTTCTATTTCAGTCTCTCTATCTCTCTCTCTCTCTCTCTCTCTCTCTCTCTCTCTCTCTCTCTCTCTTTCTCTCTCTCTCTCTCTCTCACTCTCTCTCTCTCACTAGGACATTTTTCTGCTCCATGCTAACACTAATCTTTGCGAAAGTGTTTACGTTGGCAGCAAAACGAACGCATTTCCAAACAACCGAAAAGATACAGAGATAGTGAAGGGGAAGAGAAAAAAAGACAAGAAGATGAAAAACAAATGAACGATAACAAGAGACAAAGAACAAACAATAAACGTATAATAAGAAATTACACTTTGCGAAGCAGATTACAAAAACAGGGATAAAAGAAAACAACCGAAAAAAAAGTATTAAGTGGGAAAGTTTAAAGTAGGAGATCAGCTCCATGTGTGTACAGTGTACACAAAAGTTCTCTCATTCTCTCTCTCTCTCTCTCTCTCTCTCTCTCTCTCCTCTCTCGTTGTATGTTTGTTGTTTTGTTCGTTTTACGCTCGTTTTCCATTTATTTTTACACCGTTGTTATTTAGTGGTTGTTTTTCAATGGGATGTTTTTTTTTGTTTCGTTTTTTTTTCTGTTTTTTAAGAAAAAAAAACTTCCAAACATACGCTGCAATATACAATTTCCCCGTTAAAGTTTCAGTTCCATTCTTAACAGAAAACCAAAATATTTCTGGATTCTGTATGTGTGTACACACAATATTATTTTTGTGTGTACACAAAGCTTAAGCCGATACTGTGGCAAAATCTCAGGCAAAATTATTCAAAGGAAATAAATATTTAATTTACTTGAAGCTTAAAGAGGAATTGTGCAAGCAGAAGTAAAAACGTAACAAATCGAAAGCTTAACGGCAGTTCACCTTTATATGTAAATCTTCAAAAACAATAAACCAAAAGAAAAGGAAAAAAAAAAACAAGACGAAGAAGGAAAAAATGGTGAAATAAGTGGCTTTGCTTAGTCTCACTGTCATTCTTTTGTTTTCCTGTTCGTTTCTTATGGTTCTTTTTTTTTATAACCTAACGCGACCAATGGCCACACTTAAATCATCATGTTGAAGAAAGAGAAAAAAAAATGGGATTTTTCGGATTACATTTGAGCGAATGGATTGTGCTTGTCATTGTCTGAATTATCGAAAAATAACTGTTTTCGATTAAGGTGGAATTATATACAAAATGTTTTTACGTTAACACTTTTTTTTCTAATGTAAACGAAAAAAATGCGAGCAGGGAAAAAGAAGAAAAATTTTTTTTTGTTTTAATATTGAAACAACGGTGTACTCATTCAACTATTATCATTAGGAAATTTGCGGTGGAAAAAAAAGGGCGAATGATTTTATCTCAAAATAATGCTTTGTCATTCGATTAACAAGAGACAATGTGGATGGGCATTTAGCTTGACTTTAAAGAAGCAAACATACATTTTCTTACAGCCAAGGAAATGAAGATATAATCTGACAAACAAGATATAATCATAAGATTCCACATTCTATGACAAAATTGAAAATACGAATATTGTACAAGACTATTAAGAGTGCACACAGACACACGCACACCCGCAGAAAGAGAGAGGGAGAAAATGCTATTCTGATATTTTCTGATTACATTACTGGAATTCGGTAGTGTGTATGTTGCGTCTTAAAATATGCGTATTTGTAATGTTAATATAAACTTCTATATTGTCTGTATTTCTATTTAACGTTTATTGTTGCATTTAAATTGCCGCAATACACCATTTTTCTCGATTTCAATATTCACATATTCACATATATAGATATAAATATCTAAATGATATTCATCTTTTGATATAAAACCGTATTCATTCCGTTTTTCTCTGTCATTTGCTTAATATAATAATGGAATAAGTTTAGCTGAAAGCAGAATACAAACAACAACAACAATGAAAAATGAAGAAAAAAATAATACTGATGAAGTAACAAAGCTAGAAAGAGAGACCGACAGAGAAAAATAGAAAGAAATAGAGAGAGAGAGAGAGAGAGAGAGAGAGAGCACGAAAGATTCGCAAAGCATATTGAAATGAAAGGATCAAAAAGCTCGTGGGGGAGTGAATTCAGTGAGGGAAAAGAGTGAATAAAAACGACTATACTAAAATCACTCATAACCATAACAAGCGAACGGCAGCTAAAAAAACAATATGAATGCTATATGTGAAAATGGTTATAATGGAATAGGATGCAAAATACTTGCGAGCATGTGTATACAATGTATACTATACATTGGCATATTTTTACATTTTTATATGAATATCAATTGACACATAAGACACAAAAAGTACTATGTGAATATAATATGGCAAAGTGAAAACGAAACACACACACACATACACACACAGGGAGAGAGACAGATCAAATGAAAGAATACAAAAGAATGCAGAGCGTTGCGAATAATAAATTTCATATATACATCTCAAGTGGATTTGATATGCAAAAATGGATAATCATGTCGACTCTTGTTTAAGTTGAACTGACTACGAATTGTAAGTTTGATATTTGGTGCGTAACCCTGTACAATTCCGTTGTACTCTCTTTCTCTCATTTTTTTTATTTTTTATTCTCTCTCTTCTCTCTCTCTCTCTCTCTCTCTCTTGCTCTCTCTCTCTCTCTCTCTCTCTCTCTGCCCAATCATACTCTCTTTCACTCATAGTATTTTCCGTTTTGAGTAGCAGAGGCAGCCAAATGCCACTGATATTGCAAGAGTGACAACATCAACGTTACTAATGTAACGAGTCCCTTTTCGATGAATTGTATGATTCTTATTTTTTTTTTTTTCCTTCCTCCATGACTCTTCCTTAAACTGTGCACTACATTTATAACAAGCACACACATTTTCAACAGATTCAAAACGCTCACGCTACCCGCCATATTAAAGTGACACAAGTGAAAGAGTTTCAGGCGAAATTATGTTAATACGCAAATATTCAAGAGCAATAAAAAGAATGGGATTTCATACTTTTTTTTTTCATGTTAACATGGGTACGTTTGTGTGGCTTGTTCTTGTGCATGATGCGTTCGTTTGCAGGAACAAATAACACTGTCAATGAATAAGAAAACTTTCAAAATCTGTAGCACAGATTATCTGTGAGTAATGTTAAAGCAAACATGGTATCAGCAGAATAATAGAAAGAAAAAAAACAACAACAACAGCAAGCGAAAAATTTACGAAAATGAAAGAAAAATGAAGAACAAAACATAAGAAAAAGTAAACTCGAGGCCCGTGGAAATGACTAACATGTAAACATTTCAAAAGTACACTAGTAAGAGGCTTTTCAAGCATTTTTAAGCCATTCGTTGCAATTTTCTTTCTATTGGAACGCATTTTGCGGTACAATTTTTCGTTTTATACAAGCCCCTTAAAAGCTAAGTCGCAATTGTCAATATTCATATTTTTGTACAATAAACAATGAATGAAGGTTAAATTCATTTGAAAAAAAAAAAACCACTAGTTTACCAATTCAATTTACAAAATATTTGCATGAAGAAAAATGAACAAATTTATTTATATTTTCACTTGACATTTTGACAACTGATATTGATATATCAAAACGTGATCGAAAAACAATAACTTTAGAAATAAAACGAAAAAAAAAAACAACAATGAATTAAACACATAAATAATGACTAAATAGAGCCCAGTTATCGACAAAATCAATTAATAATTGTAATGTGACATTTAAATGCAAATGTATAATTTCATTAAACAGCTTTTGTTCAGGCGTGGTTCACATTTCAAAATCAATGTTCAAGTATTTGAACACCAACTTGAAAAGAGAAACTTTCCCACTAAAAATGCCTGAACGATTGTAGTTTTTATATAAAACTTGATGAAGTAATATGAAGAAAAAAAAAAGTTTAGTTTATGTTTTAATGAATAGTTTGAACATATGTGTGGGAAAATGAGGTAGAAAAATTGAAAAACTTCGAAATGACTTGAACAATAGCAGTGAAAATTACTATCTATTCGAATATCGATAAAAATGAATAGAAAAAAGCAAAACCAAAATGTTGAAATACTTTTCATGATTAATTTTTCTTTCGCTCTTTCTCTCCCTCTCTCTCTCTCTCTCTCTCTCTCTCTTCTGTTTTTCCTTTCTTTTCATTTAATTTTTTTTTGGCTCGATTCAAAGGCAAAATTACCTATTTTCATTATTTGAATTCGAAAAAAAAAAAAACGAAATCATTTGAACAGCGCACTGTGGTACCAGCTACCCGTAACAAATTAATTTGATGGTAAAGGAAATTAATTGTGTGTGCCAGTGCCGGATGTAAATGGCATAGCTAGCTTTATTATAATGGGTTATGTTGTAATGACGTTCGAATTATACGATTGTTCGACATCAAACTGAACAGCATTTATTTGGTCAAATGACGATAATAATGTTTTTTTTTTTCTTTCGTTCGTTTCATTTTATTTCGTTTAAAGTTCTAAAAAGGCGCTGAATAAGCAAATAAAAATTCCGAATATTGCCATAAACATGAAAAAAGAAAATGTCTAAATTCCATTGGAATTGAAATAAATGTTCATTGGCAAATTAATTTGTTGAATTCAATAATTGTTGTGATAATCAAAGAAAATGTTTCATTTTTTCGTTTTCCAAAATCCAAACGAAACGGAACAAAAAAAAAAAAAAAACAAAATAAAAATAAAAATACAAAAAAACAAAACAAAAATAGCAAAGTAAAATTTCATTAACTTTCACCGATAAATGTTGTCGTGAGTTAAAATCCAAACGACTATACTGCATATTGAGACTGATAAATGATTTAAGGAAGTTCATGAGCATATAATTTCCCTTGATTTTTATTCTTGTAATCGTGCACACCATTGAGTTAAGTGAGCGCTTCTTTATTTTTCTCCGTTAAAAGTTATTTCCTACCACTGAATCTTTCAAGCAGATAATACTTGGATGGAATAGATAGAGTTCCCTCTGTTACAGTGATTTCGCTGTGAATGTGTTTTTCTTTTCTCTTTTCATTTAGTCATCATGATAATGCAAATTGTTAGAAAATTTGCTTGAGAAGAAGAAGAAAAAAAACTCCCTTTTTTATGGGACAACAATTACAAGGAAACTTATTGCTTTGCAAGTTGAACTCAAAAAAAAAAAAAAAAAAAGAAAAAAAAACGATACGCATTGAACTCTCAAAACACAACACAATTGATTATGATTGATACAAGAATTGATTTGTTGTTATCTAAATCAAGTGATTCCCCTTTTAACAAAACATTATCAAGCGGTGAAATCGCTACTGATACACACACAGAGAGAGAGAGAGAGAGAGAGAGAGACACATAATTTCAGTTGATTTTATAATTTTGGCTTCATTAAATTGTGGGCAAACCATTTTCATTCCATGGGTAGATTGAATGTTGTGCGCACAACAGTGGATTAACTTAACAACTGAACATAATCAACATCTGTTGTTAGTCGATGTTTTTATTACTTGCTTAATCAATACAATAATATCCGATTGGATATATTAACTCATTTAATATATGACTGAATATATCTAAATAATTATGAAGGCAAAAATGAATAATTTTAAATTCATTTCCATTTCGATTTTCATTTCTGAAAAATTGTTTATATTTTCGATAATAATTTAAATAACTCGTTTACATTGTGAACCATAATATATTTATTATGAAACATGAAAATGCGATGAATATATACGCAGTGAGGCGTGTTATAAAATTGATGATTTTTCCGTTTTTTTAAATTATTATTTTCTCTCTGTTTTTTTTTTTTGTTTTCTTTTTGCTTCGACTAACGGTTAAACCGATTAATCGAAGAGTTGAACTTGTTTTTTTTTCCCCTTTACATCTTTATGTATGAATAAATAATGGCTTAGGTAATTTATCAGTGGTTGGCTATCATGAATTCAGGCACACAGTCTGCGGCATACAGAAAATCTATATGTGCACAAACATAAACATAAAGCATGGTGATCAGTGTAATGGTGGGGCCCCCACTGTTGTCTTATTTGCTATAGTTTTAAGCTTACAAGTTGAAACCTCAAAAATGCCTTTAAATTGTTAAAGTTTGGGTTATTTTGAAGATGTTTTGTTATCTTACAAGAATCTTATTAAATTAGCTGCCACATTTAAGACTGCCCACTTCTCATCATGCATCTTCAATGTTTTTAGATGAAATCCCTTCATAAACTGCGCACTTTTACAATTTGTGACAACTTATTTACATCGAAAGGATAAATTGCAAGATTATTCACAGTCATGAAAGGATACAATGATTCATCTCATCTCAGTCTTGTCAGTCATATGTGATCCAAGTATATATATAAATTTATCTAATATAAATGAAAATGAAAATTATTTACGCTGGAATTTACAACGAATTCCCCGCAAAATTCTGGCTACGCTCAGAAGCCAGCTTTAAACGTTTCAGTTTATATTTTCTTATATAAAATACGAGCAACGGATGATCAGTATTACATCAGTATAGGCTAAAAAATCTCCGAATAACTTTCATAATATTACTTCTCTCAGTGCATACGCATTTCGTAAAAAGTATCGTTATCGTCAATACATCAAAATAAAAATTTTCTTCATTCATTTTCTCGCCGTTGCAAAAAAAAAAAAAAGAAAAAAACATTTCAATGAATAAAATTTTATTGAAAATACTTCAAATATTCAATGAAGCCAAATATCATTGAAAGAATCGAATTGAAAGAAAAATGAATGAAAATGTTTTTTTTTTTTTTAAGAAAAAACAATGTGAGAAAGTGAGTTTTATGAATGTAAAACCAGTTAATTTTATTTGAATGTCCGGAACTTACAAGATCCTCGTAAACAAATTGATAAATGAAGAGTGCCGGAGCCAAAATAAATAAACACACGCGCACACTATAGTATGTATAGCGATATTCTATTTCAACAAATACAAATTCATGCAAAGATATACATAAGCTAAAATGGCTGATATGAAAGGCAACGTCCGCGAATTTATACAGATTGAGAAAGTTGCAATGAATTTCATCAGTTTTACTTCTTACTGTTAAAGGCATTGGCATTTCATTTTGGAATTGAAATTTGCGATGTGGCTACGATAAAATTTAAGGGGGTTTTTTTTTCCTTTCGGCGCACAACACAAAATGATTTTCGGAATTTCCGTATTTTTGGTGCGATTACCATTCTGACAGCAATATGAATTAGATAGAAGGCAAATCGTTTGCCTAACAAACAAGACTTTACTTTTTTTATTTTCTCTCTCTCTCTCTCTCTCTTTCCATGTCTAATGGACATCTATCTTCAAGACATACCATGGCCGATCGAATCGGCACCAAAAATATTTAGATTTTAAATAAATTGGTAGTCGTAAATATTTGAGATTCGGTCTACAAATGCAAACGGTTCTGATTCACATTTTGGTTGTTGAGTTATCCCATAGCTAGTTAGCCATTTTTAGATCGGATTTCAGCCTCTCTCTCTCTCTCTTTCTCTTTCTCTTTCGCTCTGGTTATGCTCGAGCATTGGTCTTGAATATACAACCGAAGATAAATGATTTACTGTTGAGTGATGATTGAAATTAATGTTTTTTGAAATTTTCTCGCTGGATCTCAATCTCTCAATTTCTCTCTCTCTCTCTCTCTCTCTCTCTCTCTCTTTTTCTCACTATATAGATCTTCCTTTCAGCATCAAATATTTGCACGCACTTTCTTTGCCGCTACAAAATTTATTTCAATTGCGTTGAAAAGAACAAACTGATTTAATGGCCGTAAATAAAAATAAAGCAAGTTTTGATTGAAAATAACAGGCAAATGAATAAAAAAGATATCGTGAATGGCAAAGAAATTGAAAGAAAGTGAGTGAGAGATCGAGTGAAAATCAAAGAAGCTTCTTATCTTACTTTAATTTAATTTTGTAACTGGATTTTGTAAATGAATATGTTTTGCGGGCACAGCATAAGTGTGACCAAAATATTCATTTATTGCTCTGTCACACACAACTTACGCACACACACACACACACACACACACACACACACACACACACACCCACACACACTCACACACAGTAATCGCTTTGTAGCCCAATCTATTTTCGCTTTAAATAAAATTTTATATGTTGCATCATAAAAAATGACTGCCTGCTCCTCTGCCCACATAATTCGCACAATTCGTCTCATACATCTGAGGCTCTCTGTCAAATATGATATTCATTTTTCGGAAGGGAAACAACACTTAATTTGCAATGTACAAAGAGCTTGATTTCTATTTTGAACACAAATCGATTTTTGATGTAGCTGAATATAGGCCTTAGATATACAGCATATATTTCTTATCCATTTTATGGATGATATTCAAACGTATATATTTGATACAAAAATTTGAATTTAAAATGTTTTCTTCTTTCTTTTCATTCCTTTTTTTTTAGCATTTTCTAAAGATTACGCGCTTCGTTTTGAACAACAATAAATATTTCGTTTTCGTAAGCAAAATGTACAATAATTGTACATGCATTGATCCAATTCAGCGAGAGAGAGAGAGAGAGAGAGAGAGAGAGAGAGAGAGAGAGAGAGAGAGAGAGAGAGAGTATCATTTTATCAATAAAAAAGATAGAGAATAACTTGTGGTAAAAACATTGGGCTGAAATCGTTACGGTTTATTGCTCTCAGTTGTAAAGGGCTAGTTAAAGTCTCTCTCATAAACATAGAGGTGCCTTTTATGGAATACACTTTGATGAATTGCAGAACATTTAACCACAACAACAACAACAACGCCATCCCAAAATGTCATCGCAAGAGCGAAAAAAAAAAATTTCATTTATTTTTTTTTTTTTTTTGTTTGCTTGAATGTCTTGTCAATTATTTTTCTTCTCATTTCACCGGCTGGAAAAAGCATTCAGCAGAATTTTCATCATGATTCACAAACGACTATTAGCATTTCTTTTTATTGTCAGTCACTATTCTTTTGCGGCAAACGTATGTATGTGTATGTGTGTGTGTGCGTGATTGTGTGTGTAAAGCACACACCTAATAGCGCAAACTATTTCGAGTAATATCAATTATGGCTGTAATTCGAATGATTTAGATTAATTTATGTATGCATTAGTCAGTGTAGACCGAAAAAGATGGATTTGAATTATGGCTGTGTAACATAAAGTTCGATGTTTTGTTGCCTGTCGACCACACCTGTCATAATCAGGTGGTACAAATGGCACAAACAAAAAGCCTACTCACACCAAAAATCGCATTATTCACAAGCCCAAGCCACAGTCAAACACAGGCAACAACAGTAGTAGTAGTAGTAATAGCAGTAACAGCGATACTGACAGCAGTAGCAGAAGCATGAATAGAAACAGCAGCTATGTCGGGCAGTAGCAGCGGCAATATCGGTAAAAAGGTTAAATTACATTCATTTTTTTTCCTTCATTTTTTCTGCTTCTCGTCTTATTCAAACGAATGCGTTGTTCTCTTTGCAATTCGTTCATTATATTGTTTGAATCATCAACGTTTCATCTGATTTATATCAAATCGTTTTACTTTAATAATATCGTTATCAAAGTTCAGAACATTCATAAATTTTTCACGAAAGAAATTGTACGAAAGGCCATCGAAATAACAAATAGCACATAAAAATATGTGACATATACAGAGCAGCAATCACTGAAAATTGAATGAACTGGCAGCAACGGTTAAAGAACATAAAACAGATAGATGGAGAGTCAGAGATTGAGGACAGAGAAATAAAGAAAGAGAGAAACATAGCAAGATGTGGAGAG
>JAQOWM010000718.1:225000-262500 GCA_029041755.1 Resseliella maxima | reverse complement strand
CATGGAGAGAGTGAGAGTAAGAGTGAGAGTGAGAGAGAGAGAGAGAGAGAGAGAGAGAGAAAATAAAACGCCAACAACAACTGATGCCAAAACACATTGAACCGAAACTTAATTCGAACACATACGAACGAAAAATCACAACGACAGTATTAACAAGTAAAAGACGAAGAAAATAAAAATAGAACTTACCAAATACCCTTCCTGCATGACAATGTGTCACGAACAGTAATCCATAAATGAGGAGTCTGAGATTATTGCACACTATGAAAATTTGCATTTTTATTAATAACGTTATATTCCATCTATGTAAAACGATGCATCACATGAGGGCTTTCATGCCTTTTTTCCAATTTTCTGCTGAATTGAGAATTTTTGTGGCCGTTTTGGGGGTTTGTACGCGTTTGCTTTGTGTCAATGCAAAATTTTTAAATATTTATTCAATTTTGTGCACTATAATTTATTCCCGTTCAACGTTTTATGTTCAGTTTTAGTTTTGTTTGTTTCTTCTTTCTTTGTTTCTTCTATATTTTTTTTTTTTTTTTTTGTTTTTTTTTATTTAAACTTTGGAATTATAGATTCATGTTCAAGCATTGCCTGGGTATTTAGTGATAAAACGTACCCATTAATTAACAATTATCACCTAACTCGCGCTGAATGTTTACAATGTAAGCAGCTTTCAGTTAATTAAGTCAATAAAAACTGGTCGGTTTTGTTTGTGTGTTATTAACAAATAAAATCACTATTTTTGTTTTTAGTCGCAATGTTATTTTTTTCAACCCAATTTTCTAAGGTTTTTTTTAAAACTATTTTTTTTTTTATTACTTTTATGCTTTCAACTTGAATGTTTTCATTCGTATTTTTTTTGTGTTTTTTCTCCTCCTTTATCGTTATATTTTCATTCATTCGCTATTTTAATTATTACTTCATTTTAATATCAGCTCACAATTTTGTTTTTCATTTGACAGTTATTTCTGTATGATTACTGGGATACGGTTGTTAATGTCCAAGAATGTTTCAAATGTATGCAGAAGTATATAGGATGATCATAACTGCTCTGTTCTGTATCTGGATTTATGCCAAATGTCAGTTTGTTTGTTCAGTCTGCTTTATATTCATTGATGTAAAAAATATGGATGCAATTTTTGTTTTCTTTTTGAGATATAGTTTTTTATATAAATATATTAAAAATGACTATGCAATGTAACGCAACGCAACAAGACAATAAATAAATAGAAAGAGAGAGAAAGAGGGAAAGAGGGAAAGAGGGAGAGAGAGAGAGAGAGTGCGAAGTGGTTGTAAAAATGAGAGCCAGATAAATAAGCGAGAGAGCATGAAGGAAAGAAAAAGAGAGAAATGAAAATGAAAAGGAGAGAGAAAGAGAGAATGAGTGAACGCGTGCGGTTAGTGTATTCCGTCCACAACACAATTGCATATAAAATTTAAATAAAAGTGAAGAGAGTCTGATTTTTGCATAGTATGCAAAAACATTTTTACTATAATTATAGTAAAAGAATGCATTTGAAACTATAATTATTATTGCGTATTCAGTTTTTTTTTTTTTTTTTTATTTTTGCCTCGTATTCACGTGGTGGTGACTGTATCATTTGTGATGCCGATTATTATTTTTGCACTGAATTTTATAATAAAGGACAAATAAATTGTTGTTCACAGTCATGCATTTGCTATTCATACATATATTCTTCGAAACAACATTCTTGTTTTCGGGCAAAATGAATGGAATGATGATGATGATAAAAACACGGTGAATTGAAACTGAAACTTTGCTCATGAACTGAAACTATGCGGATATGCATCCATAGAAAATCCCATATATATATTGGTGATGATATTGTACAATGTTTGAGTGATTGCATTTATTCAAAAAGTGACACCGAACTTGGTTTTGTTGTTGCAAATTGTGAAAAGGGACTGAGTAGCACATGAGTGAATAACTTTATTCAAACTGAGCTTAATATAATTTCATTTCTGGCAGATCTGGTCATAAATTATTTGTGTATTTTCATTATAAACATTTTTGCGGGCGCTGTTATTCTCTTTCGTTTCATTTTTTTCATCATAAAAAAAAAAACATCTTTTTCTCAATGTTAGCGTAAGCCTTTTTTTTTCTCTCTTTTATTTTCTTCTTTCATCTTCGTTATTAAATCTCGCCACAATTTATATTTTTGTGTTATACATTTGAATGCATTTCATTCTTTCACTTGAAAAATATTTGTGTCGGGCGCGAATTTTCCACACAAGTATAACTGAAATGGAGAAGTGAAACCAAAAAAAAAAAAAAAAAAAAAAAACAAAATGCTGGCAACAACAGTTGCTACAACTACAAACTGAGTGTGTTGAACATTCGTTTAATTAAGAGAGTATTGAAATTCACTTTGACGCTCAATTCAAAGACCACATTTTTCTTATGTTCGTTTCTTCCTTTTTCTTTTCTTTTTGAAATGGCACTTTTTGCTTCTTTAAAAAGAGAAACTGACTAAAGCTGCATCGACATCAAATTCATCGTCATCATAGACCACAGACATTTTCTTTTGTCATTTTTCCTACTATTTCTCTTTTCCGATCGCATTCAGTGTCGTTTGATCCGCGTTGGCCAGAAAACATGTTTATAAAATGGGTGCCGGATGTTGGTAGTGGTGATGTCGTAGGCAATTTAACAAAACCACTTAACTTTTCATATAGTCTTATTATTTTAAGCTTACGTAGTTTTACTTGTGTTCAACAGTTTTGTTTGAAAATGCCAACTCACACAGAGTTTGTGTGTGTGTGTGTGTGTGTGTGTGTGTGTGTGTGTGTGTGTGTGTGTGTTTTTTTTTTTTTTTTTTTTTTTGTGTGTGTGTCTGTATATGCTTGAATTTGCGATTCGCATACACTGCTGAGCATTGGAATGCTACCACAAAATTTTATTCTTCTTGACTTTGTAGGTTGTATAGTGAGCACATTTTTTGCATGCTCCATAAGGCTCAAATGCTTCGTAACTATATATATATTGTAGACACGGCATTATTAATGACATTACATACGTAAAAATAATAATGTTGTATATGCATATGTTGTTATATATATATATATATATATTTTGTGTGTGTGTGTGTGTATTGAGTAAATAACCACTACGAAAGATTGCTTGTGGATTTGATATTTTCGACAGTGCGCATCATACAAACAATGAATTGAACGATAAAACAAAAATGCACAGTGCACTGCATGCTTAAATAATGGAGTAATCGTTTCTACCAGTTGTTTATCGTGTGCTCTGTGTTTTTTAGTTTTTTTTTTTTGTTTGTTTTTTTTTGTTTTTTGTATTTTTCGAGTTGATATTTCAGCTGCATTTGCCTGATTCGGCCATTCCTTCATACATGCAATCACGTGCTGTAATTCAATGCAGAAAATGAGCATAGCATGTCATGTCAAATGTAGAGTGAGACCACTTCAAGATACGGATAAATTAATAACAGAATGTCACCGGTATGTGATTCCATTGTGGCGTTGTATTTTGCGGAGGGTACATTGCTCACGTAATTCCTTCGTATATGTGTACGTATGTTTTGAAATGGAGTGGTAATTTGACACATTCGCTTCTTTTAATCTCTTTCTCTGTCTTTTAATCTGAGTCAATACCCATAACATAGACAAATTTGACATTTAGCCTCAATAATGCAATTCAAATATGGTGCAACTCAATTATTTTAAGAAAATCGTGAAAAACCAAGGGGGAGGGAAAAAAAGAGGAAGAGAGAAAGAGAGAGAGAGAGAGAGAGAGAGAGAGAGAGAGAGAGAGAGCAAAACGGAAGTATGCGAAGCTATTGCCACTATCATAATTGGGTTGAATTGAATTGCATTCCAAACGGTCCATCAACTGTGTGCTATCTGTAAATATTTCAAGGAACAATTTTGGCACATCAAAATAGAGAAAATAGGTCAAGTTAGATATTGCAGACAAAATGATTCAAATGTATCGATTTCATGTATGCCGAATATGAATCAAAATGATCACCGAAATTTTATCATCTGAAACGATTATCCCAATGGATGAGACTTTAAATTCATCAAGCAGTTAAAATTTCATTTTGTTTTTCCTTCAGAACCAAGTTCCGATCGATCTTCATCATTTTTCTAGTTTCTTATTCTAGAAAATTAGAGATTCTACTTGGGAATGAACAATCAAAATGAAATTTTACTGAAAATATCGCACGTAAGGCTGTTATTTTGAAAGTTCATTACGTTGCCTGAATTATAAGTGTCGGTTTTGAATGAAGACTCTTCACAATTTATCGAGGAACAACAATAAGAAAAAAAAAAAAAAATGGAATCGATGCTCGTAAAACAGAATGTTCAATGTGCCAATTGATATCTATGAAATGGGAGCGTACATATGAGACCATTTTATGTGCATGCAGCGAAGTAAATCAAACAGAATTATAAATTCGCATTGCACAAGCAACAACAAATTGGACGAATGAACGAATAAACGACCAAACGACCAAAACTGAGAAAGGATAGAAAAAAAAACGAGAAATAAAGAAGAAAAAAAAAAAATTATCGAGAATACGGCACTGAACTAACAACGAAAACAAAATATCGATTGAAATCGCTCAACAAAGGGACCTCACAAAACTGACGACTATTACGATCGGATATTCCACAAATAAATGCACAAATATACACGTTTTCAGTTTGGTTGTATATCTTCAGCATTACGTAACTGAAATTTAAAATAGTTGAGCATGCAAGATAGAGACTTGGCCGTCTCTGTTGAACTCGATTTTCGGGAAAAGTTTTTATTTTACAATTTTGATGCATTTTCATTGCGTTTTGCCTGCTTTTCGTTCCAAATCACATTAATTTTATTGTGGTTTCTACACACGAATACACACCACCATACAACAACAACAACAAAAAAAAGCAACCATAAGAAAAGAAAGTGAACCACCACAAAACTTTGATCAGTAAATTGCATAAAATAGCATTGAATTGAAATTGGAAGTGGAATTGAAAGCTGAAAACGAAATGTAATTGATGAATAACAACAACAAAATGCCGAAATGCGAGAAAATATTCCCAAACTAAATGTGTTATGATAAAATATGATAGTAGAAGTGGCGGCAACCATCATGTATACATCGATGTGTCATCGTAATTTTGACAAGCATTTCGACGATTAGATCATTTTATGTTAGATGTACAATGCGACAATTTTTTTTATTTTTCATTTTTTTTGTTTTTTTTTTTTTGAATATCAACTCTTTGATCAATTCCACACTCGAGTTAGGTTTTTAAAAAAATGCAATCTTTCAATTTGCTCATTTGAATACACTAAAATACACACACGCACTCTTTTTTTTCTCCGCTCGATTGTCTTGTTGCATTGCAAAAATTTGTGATAAAGATGAAGATAAATTGTAAAAGTGTGAAACAAACAAAAAAAAATAATAGAGAAAATCAACTGGCACTGTATACGGTTCGATTTTCATATTTTACAATGAAATAAATAAACAAACAAACAAGCAACATGAACAAACCGATTTAAAGCTTCAGTTGCATGGAGCCGGAGTTGCTGTTTCCGTCGACAACGATAACGACGACGACGACAACAACGACGACGACGTCGACGACAATTGACACTCAATGTAGTATTTGCAAGAGAAATGTTTTGCCTCTCGATTGTTGAACAACTACATCGTTTAAGATTTGTTTATTATTTTGAATAAAATTATTTGTTCGTTTTTTGGTTTTTTTTTTTCTTTTTTTTCTGAAAACACGAGAGAAATTTTGAAATGTTCGCTGTCGATGGTGTTGCCAACAAAATATTTTCTTTTCCTCTTTTTTTTTTTAAATTTTAAATTGGTCGCCTTTATAACGTTTCGAATCGAATTGAATTCGATAAATATTCCGAAACCGACAATGATTGAATGATGGATGATTTTATTCGAGCGCACTTCTATCGTTTCGATTGTTGAAATGTTCGAACGAAAATATTTTGATGTGTGTTGAATTGAACGTTAACGTAATACTGAATGAACAAGCAACGAGTCTACCACATTGACTGTAGAAAGGTTAACACGGAACTAAATCGGTTTGAATATTTCCTGGATCAGCCTAGCACATCATTTTCCAAGTAACGGTTTTCGCTTCTCTCGCAATGGTGCCGAAAACAGCAAATGTGTTGCACTGTTGTTGGTGTAGTCTACGCCGTTAGCTCTCCATCTCTATCTCTCTTTCTCTCTCTCTCTCTATCTCTTGCTTTCTCTCTCTCCCTCTCTCGCTCCCTCTCTTTCGCTCTCTTTCTCTTTCTTTCACTCTCTCTCTCTCTCTCTCTCTCTCTCTCTCTCTCTGCGTGTGTATGTGGCAATTGTACATATCTATCCCGCGACTATAACCTACATTTGGGAAAATTCTATTATTTATCCCTCCCTTGATTTTCCGTATTTTCGCATTTGTTGCTTCACACACTGGTGTATTGGCAGCCGAAAATTCCGAATGAAACGAACAAGCAACGACGACCACATAGTTGTATGTTGTAAAAATTGCGTAAAACGCGCATGTGCTCATTACAATCACAATCACAATCACAGTCAGCCACACTCTTGCTCATTCATTCATACTCACTCGAGTAGTGTATATTTGAGGCATATTCAAGAAAACAACAACTGAAGGGGCAATTCATTTGATTCACCAGCACCGAAAATCAACATCACGTGATAAACGATTTCATATAGCTATAGACACAATAAGTAATAGCCAGTCCAAAGTGCTTACGAAATAATAATAATAACAAACGATAATGATACAAAGAAGAAAAAGATGAAGACGAGAATGAAAAAATAAAACGGAACGAACGAACGAACGAAATGAATAAATGAAATGAAAACAAAAACCAACAAATACGCTAATGCGATTGAAATAAGAGAAAGAGTGGGAGAGAGAGAGAGAGAGACGGCGAAGAAAAAACACTTTGCTAAAATACAAGCAGATTTTCTGATTTATTGTCAAAACAAGTAAATTTCTTTGAATGCTTTCCGGTTTACTTAAATAAACGAAAAATAACACAAAAAAAAAAAAATTATAACAATAATAATGCTAATGCAAATGCATTGATTTACCATCAAAATTCAGAGTAGAGTATTGAGAAAATCATAACAAAAGCCAAGCATATTATTGTATCAAACTTTGATGAAACCAAATGGATTTACAAAATGGGGGAAAGCACTAAACTAGCTAAAATGCAACAATGCAATCGAATACAAATAAATTTCAAGTAATTGCAACAGTTTCAAATGATGAGCGTATGTAAACGAAATACCGGCCAATTTCATAAAAAATTTGAAAAATTGAAATGACGCTGTGCATTATGACGACAAAAAAAGAACATCCGCTTATGAACTCACATTACAATAATTGTGATACGACCGCTTAAGAATAAACGTTTGCTCTTGTTAATTTAAATATTGTTTAATTCCATCAAAACAACATTCAATCATCAACACTGTTTTATTTTTAATTTGATTCACTTTTAAAAGATACTAAAAATGTCATAAGAATGGGTTCATCCATAGTGGCATAACATTTGGTTTTAAAACCAGATCTGAAGAGTGAATAATTCACAACTATACCATGCCATTCATTGCGGTGATTAAATACTTTCCCCTTGGATTTTTATCAAGCCGGCAGAGGTGCCAAGCCATAAGTGAGTTGTTCAGAAGTCTTAGTTCTCAGGTGTTTGTGGAAAATTCATATTTATAAACGATGTCAATAATTTCATACTTATATGACGTTATTATTTTACTAAAACTACAAAGATCACTTTATATTAACTATAGTTGGCTTTTGCTATAATTTCATTTTTTTTTTTCGTTTCATTCCTGTTTCCTTTTCAAATTCAGTGTAGTTTTTTTTTTTTTTTTTTTTTTATTCACCATTTTTTCTTTTGCTTGCGAATTACATCTTCATGTGTTTTTCTTTTAAAATCAGGAAATGATTGCATCGAATGTTAGGTAAAACATATCACCCACTGAACGTACAACAATCAACAATCGCAAGTATGAACACAAAATACACAGAAAAATCAAAGCAAAGTAGCAAAACAAAAAATTAACAAAAAAAAAGAAAAAAAAAATTAAAGGGGATATAGCGCGATACAGAGACATTTGTATGGTATTCAATAATCAATGCTTAACATTCAACGTTCAATGTACGATGCACCGGCATTCAAGTAGTGTGTATAAGTGCAATATGCTCAACATTTCACGAAAATACATTTGAAGCACTAATAACATCTTCGAATAGAAGGCAAATAACAGAAACCAAAAAACAAAACACAAACATAAAATTAACCAGAAACAATAGCATGAGTTGCCTTCAGCATCAACTTTCCAAAAGTAAGCGAGAAAATAGGGAAAGAAACAGAGAAACATTGAAGAAAGATAGACAGAGAGAATAATTGAGAGAGAGATAGAGAGAGAGAGAGAGAGAGAGAGAGCGAGAGAGAGAGAGAGAGAGCGAGAGAGAGAGAGGCGAGAGAGAGAGAAAGCGCAACATCACGCATTACAGTCGCTGGCCACAAGACGAAAAATGAAGATGGAGCGAAAGAGAACCAGCAAAGAAAATGCAGTGCTTCTAAATTTTAAAGCTTATGTTTTCGCATTTAAGCTATTTTAAATTACTTGGAAAGTATTAAAAAGTTTTTACTTGTGTAATACGAACGAATAACATGAAGACGGAAATAGTTTATGAATGTTTCCATATATATATATATTTGTGTGGATATATTCATATAATCAGCTTTGATGGTGGATCAAGCGAAGTGTATTAATTCATTAGAATTGAAATGAAATGAAAAGAAAGTAATGGGCCAAATTCCAATTTCTAACAATCCTAACTTCAGATAAAAGCACGTAAAAGAAGATGTGACGATTGTTTTGATGCGGAAAGAATTGAAGAAAAAGAATAAAATTTTACTAAAAATTAAAATTCAACAATTTATTCAAGTGAAATTTTATTGCACATGGATTTTGCCTCTCATTTGCAATGATGATATTGTCATGCAATGCAATTTGATAAGGAGCGATGCGAGCTTTGTTACGCATCTCTGTAGGTAAACACTAAATCAGAAGATAGACAATTTAGTTTATTTCATTTCATTTGTTTGGCGGTTTTGTTTTTCCATTTGCGCACACATCCCGCACTGAATATGAATAAAATTGCGTCTAGATCCATTTTAGAGCTATTTTCAAGCAAAGAAAAACCAGCAGCATTTCATCTTAGTTTTTGATTACATATTTAAGACGGGTTTTTGCAATTCTAGACACAATATTGTGTATATTATGCCTACAGATAGAGAGAATACACTATATGCATTATATT
The DNA here is from genome assembly GCA_029041755.1 of Resseliella maxima. Lineage (NCBI taxonomy): Eukaryota > Metazoa > Arthropoda > Insecta > Diptera > Cecidomyiidae > Resseliella > Resseliella maxima. The sequence continues at coordinate 253,119 of JAQOWM010000718.1, read as the reverse complement.
TTCAAAGTTTTCAAAATGAAACGGTATTGGTTTCTGACTTTCAGGTTTTTCAGCACACACACACCACCTGATTCCAGAACCCAAACCCAAACTTGAACCCAACGAAAATGAGATAAATTGTTTTCATTCACCACATGAAAACTGTATAAAGATCCCATCATTGTGGTAGTATGTGAAAATGAGAAAAGAGAAAGAGAGAGAGAGAGAGAGAGAGAGAGAGAGAGAGAGAGAGAGAGAGAAAGAGTTTCACATCAACAAAATGCGTGGTTTTATTGTACTATAATATGCGATATACATTGCATTGCATTGCATTGCATTGCACAAATGCATACTTTTGCTCTATATACATGCATTGCTATAAAATGTTTGCGCAATATGTCAGTTCACATTTATATCCATTCATTCTCGCTTGCTCTTTCTCTCTCTCTCTCTTGCTCTCTTCTTCTCTCGCTATCTCGCTCTCTCTCTCTCTCTGTCTCTCTGTCTATATTTTCCTTTCTTTCAGTTCCATTTTTGTACTTTTCATGAATGAAAAAAAATTTGAAACAAAAAACCCTGACTCATTTCGCACAACAATACAAATTGAAACAAATGCTGGTTATGACGAATGCTATGGCCAAATAATATAGAATACAAATCAATGCATAAAATAACGAAATGCAAAATGCCGAATAAAAGGTATCTGTTTGCCGAAATATAATCGAAATAAATGCGCAAAATGTTTGATAGTTTCTCTCACTCTCTCACTCTCGCTCTCTCTCTCTCTCTCTCTCTCTCTCTCTCTCTCTCTCTTTTTCTCTTTCTCTTTCTCTCTTTATCTCGCTCTCTAAGCATGTAAAATGTGTGTACAGAAAACAATCTTTTCCGATTCATAGAAGAAAAGAATGTTAAATTATTTATTGAAATTTTTGGTACAAAAGACAACAATAATTGAAAAAATATTGACGATGAAAATCATATAAAATATTGACCATTTTAATTAAATTTTTGGCCAAGGACATCATGGTTGTATACATGCAATTTTTGATATGATTTTCAAAACGTGATACTGTCACGTCTCTTATATTTGTTCCAATTTTAATCGTTTGTTTTTTTTATGTTTTTTTTCCATTCCATTCTCTTTAACCACTCTAACGGTTCGTTGGAAATGTTTTTTTTTTTGTTTTTTGTTTTTTTTTTTTTGTTTTTTTTTTCGAATTTCGTTTCAATTAAGACTGTAAGAAATACAAACAAAACTTCTGATCAGCATTAATGCCTCTGCTCAAGAAGGAAAATCAATCATTTGCATGTTTACAGTTTTTTTTTTTTTCGTTTTCTAAAATTGCATGAAATAATTTAACGGAAATTATTCATTCTTTTTCTCATGAATTTATTCCAAAATGTTCTTGAAATTGTAATATTGTCTTTCTTTTATTGAAATTAAATTACAATTTAAAAATGACATTTAATATTAAAGTATTTTTTTTTTTTTTGTAAAATTTCACCGAATTTTCATTAACGTTTTATTAGATTCACTTTCATTTCGAATATTATAAATAAGATTGGGTAGAAAAATACATGGAAAATTGGACATTTGAATAAGTGTATCCCAGCACCAACACATTCGATATCCAGTTCATTTCAATAACAGTATATTTGTTTATTGTTTTTGTTTAAAAAAAAAAAAAATCCAATGACTGTCAATGTATTAACACATACCAAATAATACAACGAAAAACTTAAATAAAATTTGCAGAATATTATTGGAAACAACAACACTAAAAATTGGAGAGAAGTTTGCCCCTAAAAAGCGGGAAATTAACATGATATGGAAAAAAATAGCAGTCTAACCATTTTTTATGGTTACATGAAAACAACAATATTGCAACGAATTTTAATGAGAAAATCTTCCCATTCTCATTTCTCAATAATCTGTATCGCAGCAACTAGCAAATTAGTCACCATTGCATATTTATAAAAGCTACTTTTTTTCGCTTCGTTTTTTTTTTTTTTTTTTTTTTTTTTCAAATAGCATAATATATGTAAACCATAACGGTTGCGTTGTCCGATATAAACGAAACGAGAGCTCAAGTGCACAGTCATCGTAGAAAATATGAAATTGTAAAATTAGTTTAATCTCTTGCATACATTAATAGAGGCAACGAAAAATGACTGCTGAAATGTAGCATGTTTATGCCTGCGAACCGGAAATGTACAAGAGAAGAAAGTTACAATAACAGCAGCATAAAAAACGCAGCAAACACGCAACAATATTGCTTACTTTCAACGACCGGATTCTTGTGTGATTTTCTCGTGTGTGTAAGTGTGTGTGTGTGTGTGTGCATGTATTTTTTTTCCCTTGTTCTGACAGTAAGAAAGGATTTTTTCTCTGTAGCATGAAAACAATGCTAAGTAGCTTGCTTCAACAGAACAAAAATGAATGGTGGAAAAAAGTGCCGAAAAAAGTGCATACGAAAAACTAAGAGTGAAATAATGTTTGTTCAAACATTTTCCAGATAATGTCAGTAGATGTAAATACGTGCTATGCGATTGTACAAATGCAACGAACGACTAAACGAAAGACAAGGAAAAAAAAAACGTTCAGAAAACATCTGACTAATGTAAGTGCTAGGATGATTGAGCCTAAGTGAAAGCCCAATATATTGATAGCTTTTTGCAGAATAAGAGACAGGAAAGGGATGATAAAGATAGAGAAAGGAAGAAAGAAAAAGAGACAGACAGACTTAGAAAGAATTACAGAGTGCAGCAGGGGAAAAAACTTAAGAAAAGAAAAAAAAAAAAAAAGATTTTTTACCAAAATAATGAAATGCCTTTCGAAATCAAAGCTTGTTCCAATATAGTTTTTTCACGTAAAATAAAAGAAATTTGACGTGATGAAACTCGCTCGCGACACCTTATCTGTCGAAAACAATTGAAAAACAGCGTTTTTATTTGTTTGCACGTATTTGGTGATTGCAGCTAGAGAAGAGATATATGTGTCCAGTGACGCAAGCATTGGAACGATGTCATAATGGGAAAAAATATTCGTTTTTGTTTTTTGTTTTATTTTTTTTTTTTTTTTTTTTTTTTTTTTTTTAATCCGGAAAAAATATGTTTTTCAAATATTTCAATATGAATTTTTGGAACAACTCAATAGAATCGGTATTCTTGAAAGCCAATGCATATGTTGTTGGAAAAAAATGCCATTAGTGGGTTTTGCAATAGGATTGATTATATAAAATAGCACAGCAGTTTGTTGACGCTGCGCTAGAGTTGTTCCATTGTCTTTTCAGAGTTTTTCCATTTCTTTTCACACACACACACAGTACTCATTCTGAACTTATGCGCTTTGTCTGTACAATTTAGTTGCATGAAGTGAAAAGGAGATAATAACTATAAGGAGCGTGCATTTGCTTTGGATTGATAAATCGATAAACGTGTTGAATGTACGATGCAATATAAGATTGAGAAAAGTGCTAAAATACTGATGTTTGATGACATTAAATTGACATCAATGATGAATGCATTTCAATGTAGTGTGTGATCTTATTGTTAATTTATCCAGTCAACGTGCCATTTGGAATATAAACCGATTGAAAAGTCATACAATTTTAAAATAATATTTCTGGTTTCCGTTTTCACCTTGATATTCACTAGGTTTTGATTATTATTCATATATTTCAGGCAATTTGATATCTTTTCGCATTTCAAAATAATAAATATGGTGATCTTACTTAAACACATGTTCTATAAATTTTCAACTTAATAACAAAGGAAAATATAATGATCGAAAGTGTTTTATCATATTTTTTTTTTTTTATTTTTATAACGGTATTATGAACAGTTGCTTGCATAAAATGCTATTCAAACTATACCCAATACACCGATACACCGATACCATCTAAAAAATCATTCCTTAGGCGATTATTTGAAGTGCAAAATGTTTTAGAGTACATCCTAGTGCTATTTAAATGGAAATCACGGTGTGAAAATTATTTTCTTCTTTTTTTTTTTTTTTTTTTTTTTGGCTCCGAAAAAAAGGCGATAGAAAACACTTCCCTTATTTCCCATCAGTTTCTTTTATTTTCCGTTTTTATTTCGACTCTTCTTTCGACCGTAAAAAAAACACCGGCAACATTTAAAGCTATTTGTAAGCATTGAATAAGTCTAGTACTATGTAGACTGTGTGTTATGAGCATGGGCCTTTGTTTAGTCACTCTCTCTCACTCTCTCTTTTTCATGCAGTGCAATTCGTTGATGTGTGAGTGTGTAAAATAACCTGTACAAAGTATGTCATCAATTTAGAATCAGTTATTGTAATACGCCATTCTGGATAGCGTTTCAACTAGCTACTCCGGAACACCGCTACAATTTCGACCAATCATTGTAATCCAAAAATTGGAACATTTCAAAATTCAGCACGGAGCCCATATCACTTTGCACATCAAATATATATATATATATATAAATATGGTAATTTTCTTCTAATAATCCTAATGCTTACCTTTTCCATTCGATCGCACTGCTTACAAACAGCATTAGCATTACCAAGGTAGACAAAAAGAATGAATTTCTTTATGTATATAGTATATACAATGTACAAACAAATATAAAAAGGTTTATTTTCTTATTACATAAAGGTCAGTCAATTTAACGAACTAAAGGCAGACATTGACGCAACAAAAGCGGGCTAACGCGCTTTCTCACTTTCTCTCTCTCTCTCTCTCTCTCTCTCTCTTTCTCTCTTCTCTCTTTCTCTCTCTCACACCTTCATATACTGAGCACTCACTTAACATTGTGGTTGTTGCAATCTTAAATGTTGGCATTTGCCGTGCAGATGAATTATGATTCTGACCTTCGGCTTTTATAAACTCAACACTCTTGACTTCAGTGTTTTGTTTATGTGTAAAAGCGAACGTGATTTGTATCACAAATTTGAATATGCAATGTGTATGTGCGTGTGATCTACCTCTCCCTCTGGTGTTCAATGCTTTTTTGCTTACAATTTAGTTTATGCCGCATCTTGGCTCACAGACATTTTCTTCATTTCTTCGTTTTTTTTTTTTCTCACTTTTTTCCCCTCTCACTGTCTTTCCCTTTCACACTCTCTCCATAATTTCATGCCATCCCTAAAGATTTTTGATTCTTACAGTGTTTCTCTTCTATCTCTCTGTGTCTGTCTCTTTTTCTCCAAATCTACTTTACACTTTTTATTTATTCTTTGCTGTACTCGTTATCGTTTGCACACTTACCAGTCTGTTTAATGAAACGATGTCTGCCTCCTCTTAAAAATCATTGAGCTATATGTGAATTTCAACAAAAATCGGTCAATGAGGCAATACAAAACAACAGAAGATGAGAAATAACAATGCAAAGAAGAGAAATGAAAAAAAAAAAATGCCCCCACACTCGCACTCACACTCACAATGCCAACCAAATAGTCGGCAAAAAGAATATATTTATTTGCTTCATATGGCATGCAATGAATTTCAAATGATTGAATCAAATGTTCATTATTTTTATGATCAATGCATGAAACTGAAACCGAATATTCGCCTAAAACTGAAGAGCAATGAAATATACGATTGCAGCTCACTTGCTGCCTTTTCAATCCTGATATTTTGTGCAATTCATTAAATCCATTTATAAATATCCTACGGCGCATATAGAGAGAAGAAGAGAGAGATAGAGAGAGAGAGAGAGAGAGAGAGAGAGAGAGAGAGAGAGATCTCCATAATTCAACTTTTTTGACCGAAAACGATTTGTTCACTGGCTCAAAACTGTATGGCCTGTATAATCTAGTATAGGCTTTTGCCGAATACAAACACACACACACAGAGAGAGAGAGAGAGAGAGAGAGAGAGAGAGAGAAAGAGAAAGAATGCAAACAGACAGCCACAATGAGCATATAAAGGGAAAATTCCTGTTTAAAATACTAACTCGAAAACCACAACAGATCAATAATGATATCACATTATGCATGGCGTTAAGCTGACTGAAATCCGCCGCGTATGGAATGTATATTTTTGATTGTGGCTACTGTCGCCACCATATAATGGAGATATAAAGTGAAATGAAGAACAGAACCAAAAAAAAAAAGCAAAAACACATTGATCCAAAGAGAATGATCTGCACGCTATACTCTCCACCTGATATACACTGATATGCATAAACGCTTGGGCAAGGATACTATAAAAGAAGGAAAAAAAATGGCTCTGAACATGATTAATCGTATTGTTGCTTTGGGCGTCTGCATACCTAAACAAAGAAAGAAGACGATGTATTTTGGTTTTCTTCGGCATGACCCTACTTTCAATTGTGTGAAATGAGGATAAAGATTCGAGGGAAACACAGAGAAAGAGAGAGAGATAGAGAGAGAGAGAGAAAGAAGGAAAGGGAGTGAAGAGAGAGTGAGTGAGTGCAAAAGCCCCTAATATGAATCGCCTATCGTTTAAAACGTGTGAAATTGCTTCGATTTGAAAACACTGACCAACATATTTTTTGTTTCTCTTCTTCTTCTTCGTCTTCTTGTCCTTCCTTTACTTTTTCTATTGTGTATATAAGTGAAAAATCGGATCAGATATGGTTGCCATTGTAGATATTTCAGGTTGCCATGTATTTTTCGATCATGCCACACATTTTTACCGCTTGTATGTCATCAAAGTTGAAAATAGAATATAGCCAAATCTAAGATAGACTTTTTCACTGTAAATAAATTGAAAGCTATTTATTTCAATTAAAGAAAGAACAAATCGAGAGAGAGAGAGAGAGAGAGAGAGAGAGAGAGAGAGAGAGAGAGAGAGAAAACTCTGGTACTTTATCTACGTTCACATTTTTGGAATTTGAATAATGACACCAATAATATACACTAATGTCTAGCCTATTTCACTGGAAAACATCCATACATATGATTGAGAAAAAAAAGCAGTGTCTGAATTCCCATTCCATTGTTGAAATTATGATAAATTAATGAAACCATTAAATTGAAAGGAGTTCATTAAAAGGGAACAGAAAAAATACAAACAAACAAACAAACAAACAAAACCAATGTAAAAACAAAATATACAAAACGAACGCATCGACACAGACTAATATGCATTTGTGTGAGAAACATTAACCTTTTGCAAAACCAAACTTTTTTTTTTTATTGCATTTTTCTCTCATTTATTCTTTTATGTTTTTATTAATTTCAATTTTACTCACACAGACAGACAAAAGAACGGCAAGTTTTAACCATTCGATAAATTGCCTGTCCATCCTCCAAAACGTCTAAATAAAATCGAAATTAAAAAAGAAAAAACAAAACAAAAAAAAAACAAAAAAAAAAAAAAATTCAAAAATTCAAGGATGGATGAACCAATTAATTAATTATACCTATAAGTTTATTTAGGGACATTTTTCTTCATATTTAAAATTACTTTGAAAATGGCCCCAATATATTTTCTCGAATAAAGATTAGTAAATTTATTTACAATGAAAATACAACATAATTTAATGTTGTTTATTACTAAATTAAGTAATTAAGAAATAAATAAAATTTTTGAAATCAAAATAATTAAATGAAAATTAAACGATTGTAAATAATGAAATATTGATGAAGGAAAAAATAAAAACAGAAATAATCATAAAGAAAATAGTATTGAAAATAGATGGCCCATATTCCCATATGTTATTTGTACAAAGAAGAATAATTGGTTCTTTCATATCTCTGTGACATTATCAATGAAACAATACAATGATTATAATCTTCACTTGAATTCTTTTACACGCACTCTGTACAGTCCAATTCAACCAATTATTATAAATGGGTAAACATGCACAAAATACAGTGTTCGTTTTTGTGTAGCAAAAAAGTAATTTGATTGACATATTAGTGCTATTTGGTTTAGAATAAAATACATTTTCTAGCCATTCAATAGCCAATTTGACCTTTTATTGCTTGCACCAGATTTCAAAACAATCAATTTCTTTTTTTTTCTTTTTTTTTTACGATTATTGTAATCTTGCATATGTCATGTGCACCGTAAATGTACACAGTATATGCATAGTCATACGGTGTTTAATATATTGTTGGTTTTTGTTTTTTTTTTTTTTTTTTTCTACTCATTTCTGTTGGGTGGTTTTCCTTTGCGAATAATGTTCAAACATTTAACATTGTTGCCAAGTGTTTGAAACCCTTTTATATTTGGATCAAGTCCCGATTATTATTATAATGTTCCATAGTTTGCGGATAGCTTTATAAAGCATTATGAAAATTATTCTGGAAAATTTGGCAAATTGCCATCGATGATTTCGTTTGGCATTTAGAAATCAAAGAAAAAACAAAAAAAAAAAAATAAATCGGTGCTTCGAAATTATCATCTTTGAAAAGGTCAAAAGAAGAAAGCATTTGAGAAATGGGCAAAATGAAATTTACAAAGTTTAAATATTGTAACACGTATATACTACTTGATATGTGATAAAATCATAAGTTATTCATCATGTTGACCATTTTCGTGACGTGAGCCAGTATTACTTGTTCAACATTTCCTGTACGTACGCAGACCGTATACAAAATGATATATATATTTACAATGTAAATGGTGCGCACAGCGCGCACTATGTGTTTGTGCAAATGTTTATCAATTTCGAAAATGAAATGAAAAAAAAAAAAAAAAAAAAAAATGAAAAATGAGAGAGGCCGTAATTGGCCCAAAAATCTCAACTAATAATTTTCTAATTTAGTTATTATTAGTATAGAATATAAATTGCCGGTGGCAAAAGACCATAATTCGAAAAGTGGTTCGAATTCCGAAACATGTAAAATGAAATTTTTTTTTTTTCAAAACATACTAACATGCAAACATTCACAATAAACCGTCCACCTCCACATTGTCAATGCAGAAGTATATAGTAAAGCCTTATGTCTGGTGAATTCGCGCTCAAAATATTCACAAAATACACACACACATACTGTGCGCGCATACACGCACTTAGACCAAAATAGATTAATTTGATACACAAAACTTTTACACCAAAAATATTTTACACGATTATGTTTCAAATTAAATAAATTAACAATTTTCGGTATTCGAAGATAGCATTTTTGATTATTTTATTTGCAACAATTCACACAATCCATTCATTGTTTTCTCATTTTCATGATTTCATACATTTCTACAATTTGTTGGAAATGTGTTTCAATCAATGTTATTTAAGAACTTAATTAATGAATTACAAATTTCTAATGCCATTTTAACAATTTATAATATTTGCCTGTATATGCATTTTCATATTTTGCTATAGAATGAAGATAATTATTTAATTCAGGCTGATATCTATTTTAATAATATTAATTTTATCCTAAATAAGTGATATGTGTAAATGACCATTGTTTAACTATAAATTGTTTAATATTAGTTTAAAATTTCGAAGAAATGAGGTTGAAATTATCGTTTTATATATATTTTCCATCAGTTAGTTTAAATAAAGTAGTTTCGACGTTGATCCAAATAATCGGTGAAGTTTTGCTTATAATCATGTAAATTACATGATGTAATGTGTACTATTAAATGAGCAATGAATATTCAATGGTCGAATACTGTTAATTTATTTTGTTCTCAACTGTTAATTTTCTCAAAATCAATACATATTAGATGACGCTTGAAATAATTGAAAAATTTATCGCGTTGCTAATTTTTTTTCCACGATTCCAATCTTCAATATTAACAAAATTTGTCAGTGAACAAATTTGGCGAAAGGTAATTCAATTGAATGCAAACAGTTTAACTAATGTATCGAAAACAACAACATCTGGACTCTATATTATTGAGAAAATTGGACAAATATAAATAGTCAGCAATATATGAGTTAACAAAATGAACTGACGTCAATTTGTGATTTTAAATCGAGTTCCGATGCGGAAAAAATGTAGAATCGATATTGTTTGTATATTCTTTTCTACACTTTAATTGTATCACTGCTACACTGACAACTTTAGTAACAATCGTTTTGGCTATTTGTCATTTTTCGATCAAAAGTCATGAATATCTCTTATTTGTAGCTAGATATCGAATCATCTGCCAAAATGAATTTGCATTATTACTTCTGTTTGCAAAGGATGACTGAGGCAACAAAAAAAAAAAAAAAAAAAAAATAAAATAATAATAATAATATTCTTTATTTAGATTAGTATCCATTTAACAGCTTTTACATTTGTTTTGATTTGTTTAAAAGTTATCAACAGAATATTTATAAATTTTGGATTTGAATTCATTTAATGAGTCTACATTTTTAATGTTATTTGGTAAAGAGTTGAAAAGTTGGACTCCTCTATAAAAGAGTGAGTTTTGACTACAGTGTTTTGTTGCCTTTAAAACTCTAATTTGATTTGAATTTCTTAATGTCATGTGATTAAGACTGGATTCATGATTTAACTTAATTCTATCAGTCAAATAATTTGGTGTTAAACCATTTACAATTTTAAAAATAAATTTCAACGTGAAATAATGGATCATTTGATTTACGCTCATCAGATAAGAGGGTGAGAGAGGAAGAGAGAAGTATAAGAAATAAAAAAAAAAAAACAAATTAAAACTTTGGAAGAAATGTAAAATGGACTATCTAATTAAATTATATCTATCATGTGCTCAAATTGGATTGTGACTTTTCTTCATGCGACTTTGAAATTCAGTAGTTTAAAATGCTCAATGTTTGAAGGAAGAGACGAAACAAAAAAAAAACGAATGCTTGGAAATAAAAATAAAAAAAAAAAACATTGAAAAAGTTGTGGAAATTTTTCGCCTTTCCGAAAAACGAATTCATGAAACAAATATGAAGGCACACAGTTGTAAGGAGTTTGATTTAATGTAAAATTCGTGTTAACAACAAATCAACAAAACCGCCATCACCCTCAGATATTCAATGTAACTGACTGCTGTGAAAATTCAAAGCATCAACTGGAAAAACCGTTGAATTTACATTCATTGGTTTGAAAATGTCCTGAATTGAATGATGGCGTTTGTATATAATTTATAAAGTTTCTTCACAAAACACGGTGTGGTATATTAAGACAAAAAAGAAAAACGAGTTCTTGTATATGAAATAAAGAGAAGAAGAAGAAGAAGAAGAGGAAGAAAAAGAAGAAGAAAAAAATGAATATTTTACATGCAATTGAAGAACAAAACTGTAAGGGTGGATGGAATGTTTCAAGTCACATTCTACACTTAGCGTCGAAATGAGTGACGAAAGCAGCACTTTTGTCAATTCAATTCAGAAACACCACAAATTTATGATTTATGTTAATAATTTATCATTGTATAAATTATGAAAAGAAAAATTTAATATAAACAACCAATAAAACCATTGTATTATCTTAATACATTACAGCGATGGACAATACAATGATTGGTCATTTTTTTTTTTTCCTTGTATCAAAAAACACTTTACTTGCTTCGAGATTATTCAGTATAAATTGTATAAATCAATGAGCGATTGTCAGAAGTAGTCAATTGAACGAACAATCACGCACGCTTAGTAGGCAATTCACAAGGGTATTGCAGTAGGCATGAATTCACTGAAAAAGAAATATGTTTTGTTACTTCATTTGATTCCAGAGAAACACGATTTAAATCAAGATTCTGGACAAATGTCAGAATATTTTCCCAAACTAATCCTTTACTATTATATCATGTATTCGCCATTTTCGACATACCAAATAAATAAATAAATGTAAAAAGAAATCGTAAATCAAAGAAATTTTGATAGAAAAGTGAATACAATGAGTGGTTCGTAAACATTATTCTATGGCTACACTAATAAAACAGAAAAAAAAAAATTTGCTTGTTTTCATTCGATTTATACAGATGATATGATTTCAATGAAATAAATGTCGATGTGTGACACGTGGCATGCATCTTTAATGTATTTGTCCAACGATTCACCCTATCACTGATCCCTATCTCTGTTTCAAAAATCAATCTAATCTTATATTGAGTTGAGAACCAGCAAAAGAAAAAAAAAAATACTGCCTTCATTTATATGAATACGCATAAAACAATTTAATTTCATCATTTCTACGATCAATAAAAAAGAAAAAATGAATATTCGCAAAATGTGGGATATGTGACGAGCGAAGCGAGAGGGAAGGGGGTGAATTCTTATAAGCCATTAGAACTAATGTATTGGTTGAAAAATGCGAGCGGAACGAAAGAAGAAAATAAAATATATATGCAATAAAAGCGAAGCATGCATGCATGCAATAAAGATGTGCTCATTTGAAAATCACAATCAGAATCAGAATCAGACGCAAGCAAATTAAATTGGAGCCAACGCTCACACACACACACACACACACACACACACACACACACACACACACACACACACACATACTCAAGCACAAAACGAAACGAAACGAAAGAAATTAATCATTTTTTTTCGCCATCATCTTTATGCCGAATTTAAAACTTGCTATAAAAATGCTTGTTTACTGTCAATAACCTTTCTGGAACATTCCAGACGATGTAATTAATTTTAATGATTTTCTATCAAATAAAACATACGAAAGCGTAATCACACAAAATCAATCGTAATACGCGCAATTGACAATTTTCATGTTTTCATCAATATATCATTTTATTGTGAAATTGAAAATAGAAAAAAAAGGGAAAATGGAAAACGAAAAAAATAAAATTATAATAATAATAATAAATATGGTCCCTATGGTTGAAATGATTCGCAGCTGCTTGTCTACTGCAACTGGATATAATTATTGTTGTGGAATAATCTTGAGACGAATTGTTTCATTTCAATTATATTACGATGTGCTTGTTTGTTATTCGCTCAATACTCGGTAGAGAGTTTTTATTTGAATCTCCCCTGACCGGGAGCTGCAAAGGAAACCGTCACAATTTTAACGATTTTCTGATTATGATTATGAGTCATCAATGTTGAGTGTGGTTGAAAAGGCATTAGCAAAATGAATGAATGGCTTCGTGCATGTTTACTGGCAGACTGGCAAATCTCCTTCCTTGCAGCGATGATATGGAAATTTATAGAAAATATTAAGATGTTAAAAAGCAATCAAATGAATAGAGTATGTCAGTCATCCGGCTGAAATCGAAATAAATGAAGTATAATCGCAGAATAAGAATTAATGGAAGCATGTGTTCCTGCAGAGTGCATTTATGTATTCCGTGTTCAGTGGAGAAGATTTCGTGCAGCCAAAAATTAAAATGAAAAAAAAAAAAAAAAAAAAAAAAAATAGTGAACAACCTTGTGTTGCTGCGTTCACAATACTTCCGAGGTTTATTTTGACTCATTCCATTCGATTTGATGGATCATTTATCTTACATTAATTTTTTTTTTGTTGCCTTTATTCTTTGTTCTTTTGCGGTGAAAATTCATGCATCCATCTCTATCTCATCAAACACACACTCAGAAACATAAACATAAACACAAACACAAATATTATTATGAATGTGAATATGAATACATGTTGTAACATTTCACATATGGAAATATTTGCGGTAAATCAAGTATTACCACATACCCTTGCGTATGTGAACCCTATGAACAAGAATTCAGTAGACTAAATTATTTTGTTATAAACCAATGGATTGAATTTGTTACAAAATGAAAATATTTTCGGCAAACAAGTCATATTTCGAATGAAATTTTTTTTTAAAAATCGAATTGAATGTATTGCACGCCACAAAAGCATCATTATAATTTGGCAATAATAGCTTAAAAACTAATTTACGATCTGTGTTGGGTTGCAATAAAATACCGAGACGTTTACGAAAACAGTATTTCATCAAATTGATGACTGTTGAGTCAAGACATCGTATCGCAATTGTTCGTCGATGTACTTGATTTTCTTTGATTTGATTTGCGACAGTACAAAATCATTTTATTAAGGTTGTGTGCACAGTTCACTGTACACATGCATCCCTAGTGAATGTATTCAATGGTTCTTTCTATAGGAAACATGTACGTACAGATAGTTTTCCAAGAGATAAAGTCGTTTTTAAAATTATTATTTTTTTTTTTTTTTTTTTTTTGTTGAAATCCCTTCATCACATCTCTAGAGCATACAATGCGCTGAAGTAAAGGCGGCAGAGATAGTCATCCTCGTTGAATGTCGGCATTTTCGAATGTTGTTCAAGACGGGTTGAAAATTGACTACATATCGAGAGAGTGAGTGAGTGTGAGAGAGAGAAAGTGAGTGAGTGAGAGAGAGAGAAAGTGAGTGAGTGAGAGAGAGAGAGAAAGAGAGAGAGAACACATACTACATGTTTAAACAATTTTTAAGTCATAAATCATCACGCAATCTATTTAATAAATGCTTTTGCAATACATGCATATATTATATAAAAAGGACATCGTGCAATCGTTTTTCATCGTATTTCCATTATTCGGGTCTCTCTGTCTCTCTTGTTTCGCTTATTCTTTATTCATCTATCTCTTTCTCTCATTCTCACTCTATCTGTTTTTCTCTCTTTCTCTCGCTCTTTCGCTCGCTCTTTCTCGCTCTTTCTCGCTCTTTTTCGCTCTTTCTTTCTCTTTCTCTCTCTTTCTCTCTCTTTCTTTCTCTCTCCCTCTCTTTCTTTTTCACTCTTTTTCGCTCTCTCAATACAAAATCACCGAAACCAAACCCACAAAGCAACGAGTCATAAATAATGATATAATATTAATTAATATTAAAGGGGCGCAAAAAGCATTGATGCAAATGTATAAACTTTTGGGCGCCATAGAATGCCACACAATAATATCAAAAGAGGGATAGAGAGAATAAGAAGAAGAAAAAAAAAAACCCCCAATGATCAAATGAAAAGCAAAGAAAAATATGCCGCACAACAATGCCAAAATGTAATTATAAACGCAACAATTTTATGCACAATGAATACGTCAACATTCTTAGCTTATTCTATATTTATTTGGATTCTCTTTCATTCTAAGCAAAATATTAGTATAGCTATAATTTCATTTTCGATACAAATAATTTAATCACACTTTTCCCATTTTTGGTTTAATTTGTTCATTTTCATTTTTGCACATAATTTGGTTAGTTTCATATTATTTTTGTATGTGTGAAACTGATTTGATTAATTCATTCAAGGATTTTTGCAAACAAAAATGACTCCATATATATGTATATATATATATATATATATATATAATGTGTATCAATTCATGAGAAATATTGAGTTAAAACAGAAATGTGATCATTTAATGTTGAATTTAAAACAGAAAGAAAAAAAAAAACAACAACAACAACAAATGAGTCGAAATAAAAATGATGAATATCCAAGTGTTTTATCATTGCCATTTCAAATGACTCGTTCAATGGATTTATTTTGTACTTACTTACGTGCCGTCTGTGTGCTGTATTTTTCAAAAGATAGGCATTCAACCGACATTATCTACTTCAGTATAAACAAAAATAATTTTTCATAATCTGTAATTTCAATAATAAGTATGAATAATTTATTTTTGTGCGTACAATTCACTTTGTTCTATGGCCGTTAATCTAATTTTAATATTGAAGAAGATGGCTCTTGAGATAAAGTTCACTTGGTATAAAATTAGACACACCATTTATCCCAATATGTATGTATGTGTGCGTGTGATTGTTATGTTATTCTGAGTGAGATGTTAAGTGAAATGGCAAAATATCTCGTAATGCATATCAAGTATTCGGTTACGTTAGACGTCAACAAATGCATGCAATTGGCGCAAGGGTGAAATACATTTACTTGTGTATCATCGCCAGACAAATCCCACCCTAATAATAACAATATTACGTCACTGCTAATTCATTGTTGTTGCTGCTGTTGCTGCTGCTGCTGTTGTTGTTGTTGTTTTTGTTGTTTTTTCTTTCTTTTTTACGTCTTCTTTTGCACAATTGAAACGAGTGAAAATGATTTTATTTTTTCATCTCGTCATTGTTAAATGATGAAATCCGTACTCGATTTATTTCAATGCTCATACAAAAACCGAACTCACAAGCGAATAAATATTTGCAAATTTCCATTTGAATGTCAAATTGGATTATCTGATAAATGCAATGTATTCGTAAAATGAATAACGTTTGCTCCTCTAACCGATGTTGACAGGCAAACAAACACAGCAAAGAGTGAAGAAGAAAATGCGAAAGGAAAAAAAAAAAACAAAACTGAGCCGAATGGAACGTTTTCAATGAAAAAGAAGAAAAAACCGAATAAAAAGGCGAAAAGAGTGAAATCGCATCGATTCTTGACAACCAATGGAAAAGAAAAATGAAAAATGAAAGAATATAATTTGCCTTACTTGATTGCAAAACATCGAAATGATTGCCTACATTCCAACTGCGCACATGAACGTCATTTTCGATGCCGATCCAATTTCAATTGAAATGTATACACACACACACATGTGTCTGTATGAATCCTTATGTTGTGCATTTTACACATTCTTTTTTCAGAATAAAAAAAAAAAAAATATTGACGGAATTTTCCGGGGCAAAACAAAAGAGAACAAATCAAAAAGAAAAAAAAAAAGAAAAAAATAAAAGCAAAGAAAATCGAACAAAATGAAAATGATAGAAAAAAATGTTCACAACAGTGGTAACATCAGCCGGGAGCATCGATTTCAGAAACGAAACAGCAACGGCGATTCTGACAGCAGTAACACCCCAAAACTGACACAAAAAATTATTTCTAACAACCGAATTGATACACGTTCTTTACACATATGCACAGACAGATGACTTTCAAACATCCGTAAAATTCTTTCATTCATTTGGCTTTTATTCGCTATTCGCTTTCAGCGTATTAAAATCTATCTGCATCAAGTACAAGTACAGCGCGCCACATTGTATTACTTATATTTGTACAAAGTGTGGCAAAAGACAGAGATGTACATATACAGAGAGAGAGAGAGAGAGAGAGAGAGAGAGAGAAAGCAAGAGCAACATAGAATGATGAAGAGAGTGTAAGAGTGAGAGTGAGTGTGACTACACAAAAGAACGTTTCAATTTTAATGAATAAGAAGACAATATGAGATTATAATACATTATGTGATCATCGAAATGGAAACCAAAATGTTCCTTTCACAATCATTTTATATTTTATTCCATTTTCGGTATCTATATCGCCAGTAAATGTGAATATTTCACTCGCTCTTTCTCTCTCTCTCTCTCTCTCTCTCTACTCTCTCTTTCTCTTTCTCTTTCTTACTCTGTATGTGTTTCGTTGTCGTCATCATCATCATCCGCCTCGTCCTCCCTTTCAATTTTTGCCGTTTGCGCATATAATTTTGCGAAAATAGTAAATAAATAAAATGTATGTGTATAATATACGGTTTGCAAGTGATATGTCTAGCCCCTATTCGTTACACTGATTTTGGTTTTGTATACGGATGCAAGTATGTGCGATGCGCGCGTATTTTGGGTTCTATGCTGTGCTATGGTCTTTAGTGCCATTCTCTTGTATTCTGTGATGTAGTATGATTTACAAAGTTGCGGCGATGACAGCCCCATAGAAGCAGAATCAGAAGCAATGGAAGCAGCAGAAACCAGCTGAAAAAGACACCCCCGCACAACTTGAATCGTCGGGAATTATTATTATTTTTGCTGAGGCATGTAAATTTGTATCACTTATCCTAAGTGAATTTTGTGTGCTTGATTAAATTCTTAATGGAAATGGGTTCCTCGTTGTCAATCTCTTTTTGTCTCCGATTGCTGTTTTCTGCCTTTTTGCATTCATTTCGCCATTTTATACTCACACATACATACACACAGAGAGAGAAAGAGAGAGAGAGAGAGAGAGAGAGTGAGAGAGAGAGAAAACCTACAATTGGTTACAGCATTACATCGTGCGGTCGCATTTTATATATGTTTAATAAACATAACAACTACACATTCATATAGAAATTATGCGAATTGTCTGTGTGTAATGTACCCAATTGGTTTAAGTTGAGGGACACACTCGCGCTGTGTAGTTGTCATCATCGTCGTCGTCGTCGTCATCGCATCAGACGAAAATATGTGAGAAGAGACAAACAACTATGGCCGAAAATTCAACTGCCTTGTAATATTCCCAATATACATAAATTTTGGTATTTTATGAATTTTGAGAGAGTTTGCGACCACAAGCACCCCAAATCATTGGTTCTCTGTCTGGTGATTTGCAATTTAAACGCACCAGCACACATAAGATTATTACAAAAAATTGTCTCGAGCACATGTTAACTGATGCTGCTGCTTGCTGTTGGCCGATTATGCAATGGATGATGGCCATTTCAATCTAAATTTTATTCTTTTTATTAATTAATTTGCTCACTCTGAATATGGTTTATGTTCATTGAAAATTATTCATTTGCTGTTCGAGTGTCGATTGTGGTGTGTCTCCCATGTGAATACATGTTTTGTCAAGAGAAATGCACATGTTTTGTCTACGAAATATTATGTGTTCTGCATACCACATTATAGAATAGCCACAATCTGACTGCACGTAAGCCAAATATGATCTCTTGGCGTATTTAATAGGCAAACCGATTGAATCTTATGAGGCAAAAAGAATAAAAAAAAATCAAAAAAATCATAATTCTTCTCTTTTGTCGAGAGACACACAGAATAGCAAACCGAAAATTGTGATTTATGAAATGTGTCCGGTTGAGATTAATTCTGACTGCATAAGACGAATGCCTTTTGATTTACGTAGGGTGCAATAAAATCATGCTGTCTTTTTAACTGTAGTTTTTCTTAGTTCAAGCAAACGAAGCAGTAGTTAAAATGTGATCATTGTTAATGGCGAATATGCAATCCATTGATTTTTGCAACACTGACTATTATTCTTTCCCCGAATTTTTCAAATTTCCTATTTCGTAACAAACATATTTGTGTTGATGTCAAAATGAAATATGCACAAGTGATCACGTCGACTGATTTCTATTTTCTTAATTCATTGTTTCCATATGAAAAGTGTTTAACTGTTAGTGTTAGTGTGAATGATGTGAGAGCAAAGCGACTGCAACCATAAGTAGCGGCTGGCAGTAAATCTTATTTCGTCGCGCTTGAATGCAACATCTACTTTGATATTCACAATCACAATCACTATTGCGATGTGGTCGGCGATGCCAATGTGCCCCGTTGCCATTGCCGAATGCGGTTGCCCTTTTCACAAATGTTTCAAACCATACCATTTTTGGAATAATCATCTTTGTTCGTTTGATTTTTTTCCGTTTCACTCTTTTATTTGTTTCATTCATTTCTACATCCCTTCACTTCGTTTACGTTGTCAGTGCTTTTTCGTTTTCCTGTGTGCGCCCTCACTTCGTTACGTTTCGTTGCGGTTCTCCATTTCTCAACTCTCTTACTCTTACATTTTCTTTCTTTTTTCATCTTATTCAATTCTCTCTCTTCCTCTATCTCTCTTCCTCTCTCTCTCTTCCTCTCTCTCTTCCTCTCTCTCTCTTCCTCTCTCTCTCTCTTCCTCTCACTCTCAATCCTTCTGAGTCTCTTCCTCTTTTTTCTTTTTTCATTCATTCTCTCGAAGAATGGTTTGAATTGAACGTCATATTTTGCAACATTTCCCGATTTAATTCTATAACATTTTTACAAGCAATGCACTATTCGGCGGTCTTTCGCGCGCGCGTTTACATATTGACATTTAACATTTGCTTCAATCCCATTCCCGACTGCTATTCAACTGTCATAGGCTATAAATCTTAGTTGACTGTTGGTGTCTGTGTCTCTCTTTCTGTGTATGTGTGTGTGTGGCTGTGTGAATAACATCGTTTTTGGGACTGAACTCAAAGATATTGACAGCAATGAATGAATAAAGCACCGTAAGATAACATTGAAAAAGACGAAATTCATCACGAAATAAGGGGACAAATGTTTAAAAAGACGAAGAGAATGAGAAAGAGGCAGAGGATCTGAAAAAGGAAGAGAGAGAGAGAGAGAGAAAAAAAAAAATAACACGAATAGTAAAACGAACATGACGAAAATTAAACGAGCTGAAACTAAAATGTCATTCATTTTAAGTGAAATTTGTAATATTCCTTATATTCGTCTTTGCTCTAGCAACTATTGCTGATGCTGATACTGTTCTTGCTGTTACTATCGTTCAATTTTGATGCTTTCAGTTTTCTCTCTATTCTGGCATTTATTTCAATTTTTTTGTTCTTTTTTTTTTTCTCTAAATCTTTTTTCATCCTTTGCAGTTTTCATTCCCCTTTCGGTTGTTCTTTACATTGCTTCTTCACTACGCCATCTACATACACACAACACGAGAGAAATGTAGCTGCGGCTTGTTTTCCTCAAATTTATTGTTGAATAGTTTTTGCAATAAAAAGAAAGTGAGAAAAATAAAATGCGAAAAAGAGAAAAAGGACATGCTTTCTTTCATTTTGCCCACACATTCATTATGTAACCTCTACCATAACGATTTAACAGGAGCAAGAAACAAAGATTTGTTATCTGGCTTGTGTGAACGGGGCGAGGAACAAAAAAAAAAAGAAAAAAAAGAAGCAAATATGAGTGTTAAAAACGCTTAGATACCAATTTACTTTGTAATTGCTTTTAGTTCAGTCACTGAATAACACTTGCTCTTGATGTGCATCGATGGATTATAGTTGGCTAAGGACATCCAAGAATCGAAACGTTAACGATTTTTTTTTTCTTCATTTTTTTCTTTTTTTTTTTATTTTGTCGATGTCGCAGACCTGGTAATTTAGCTGAATCTCATTGGGAGTGTTTTTTTTTCTCTTCTTCTACTTCATCTTCTTCTTGGCCACCCCTTCATATTAACTGAGAAACGGATTTGCTATTATTGTTGTTGATGGTCCTGCTTTCAAACTAGAATAGCATATTCAAAAGGAAACTTTAATGCAGATCTTTGCTATTTTGTTTCCATCTCACAAAGAATGTTTCATTTTTGTTATGGACGCTTTCAATATGAAACTAAAAAAAAAAAAAATTACAGGGTATTTCTTTATTATTCGGTCAATTATGTCTATAATATCGAAAACAGCATTGAACTATGTCAATTCAATGATTTCTTTTCAAAAATTTCATTATTATGAGCAAAATGTATGAGAATTTCTTTCTGAATATCATAAAATGTTTTTTAGTGATAATTCTTAACACATTTTATTTCATCGAAAACTCAGTTAATAGATTTTCTAATCAAAATTCCGAAATCAGAAAATTCTATTCAATTTTTTATCACATGACGATTGATTCAATAATAAAACACCCTGTATAAATGCAATTCTAAAAGAGTTTCAATGGATTTATGTCCATGTCAGAAAGACTTTCGAATCGCGCGAGCAGTTAAAAAAAAAAGATGGTAGGAAATAAATAAAAATAAATTTTTTATTGCATTCTTTAGAAAAGTCATAAAATCAAAAGATTCAAAAGCAAACCACAGGAAATTTAAGGGGTTGATAATTTTTTGATGTATTCAAGTCGATACATATTTAAAATATCATTTATCGAATGCATTCATTCATATTCATTTGCCATGATTTTTTTTTTCACAGGAATTTCGCATTATATTCCAACGTAAACAGAACAAAAATACGATTTTCCCCAAGAAATAAATCACTATGAGTGAGAATAGTGAGCCCCTGAACAAAAAGAAAAAAAGAAAAAAAAAAAAAAAAAAAAGCGACCATCATTGATGTTTTCCACAACGTTGTCATTTTATTTTGTCAATCGTTCGACATTCATTTTCTATCTAACTTTGCACCAAAGCGATTATTTTAATTTTAGACTAAATTCTAGGTGTATTCATATTGAACCATACAAACTTATTAAACTCAAATCAAGAAAACTTTTAATAAGAGTTAGCTGTTCAATTTCTTTAGTTGAAAATTGTCTTAATGCAAGCACAACCAATATATATCGACTATGGAAACTTGTATAGTTTTACTATTTGCCTGTATGCTGCATTCTTATTTAATGTTTAAATGATAAGTGAAATGATGCTTTAACATTTTCGTAATATAGGATTTTATTGAGTTTCTTTTTTAATTGTTTCGAAAATTTCATTTCTTTGTTAACATTATATGGTGGAAACAATAAAAATTTGCTTTAGAAAGTGACGAAAATTTCTTTATTTGTTTTACAAAATATGCGTTAAATAAGCACATAGAACTTTATATAGAAATCAAATTTGATGATTCAAGAAAGCATCGATACAGACAATCGTCTAAATTTACATGAATTTATACACCAATTTAAAATAATCTTTCTAACACTTGTGTGTAAATTACAATAGAAAAACAAGTGCTGCTGCAAGGTAGTTTTTGATCCATCAACTGGATTACACTGATATCTGTGTGAAAAATAAAAATTGATTCACTGCAAATTAATAGATCTATTACGATCTATGAGAATGTTTTATCAATTGATACTTGTGATATATACAGACATCTCCATCTTCCCTTCCTCCTCTTCATCGTTATCATCATCTTCATCGTGTTTTTTTTTTCGTGCATCATTAAAATATCAAAAGTTTCAAGTTTTCCACTGAATAATTAAAACCACTTATTATTCAGTTTATCAAACTTTCAAGTAACCTCTTTGATAACTGATCTTGCCCACTCATGCACCTATTAATACTGCACGATATTATTAGTGGTTATGATTTATGAATACATAAATTGGACTCTGTGTGTTGCATAATTTAGTTCTCTGAAAAACAAAAAAAATTCTTTTTTCTTTCTCTCTCTCGATTTTTTCATTGTGTATTTTTTTTTTTCTCTCTCTCTCTCTCTCTCTCTCTCATTCTATTGCTCATGTGTGTTTGTGTATGTTCATTTTCACCATAAAATAGTGCAACAAAACAAAGGTAAGCTGATAATGTTGTGCGCCGCAACAATGTCGAGTGATTATCGGAACAAAGGAGTAAAACACATACGGACTCTGTAGCTTGCATGATTGCGTGAGAAAAGTTTTAATTACATCGAATAATGTTGTGTAGCCACCGACCATGCACTAACGCTGCCAACTTTATTGCCATTAATGGATACACACATATTCTGTGTGTAGACTTATATTACGTGTTCGTGTTAATTGTACATGAACATTGTGAACAACATTGAACAAGTTTTGAGCTATCGCTTCATGTCTACCTACCCCCCCATCCTCCTGCGCCCTTTCCTCACATATACACACACTGAAGGTGAGTTTCTCTCTTTCTTTCCCTCCCTCAAACTTTGTCGCTCCCTCTCTCTCTCTCTCTCTCTCTCTCTCTCACTCTCTCTCTCGTTTTAAATCTCTCACTCACCCAAACTCTAAAATTGCCCGAACGATTTAATTGGACGTATATATGAATTGAAATATGAGTAATTATTGGTTTTCACTAAAATATCAAACTATGTTGTAATTTACTGACTGTGAAAAAACCCCAATGCAATAATAGTAGCAAAAAATGTGACAATTGCCTAATAATTGCATATTCAAAGCAGGCATGCATTTTAATAACTTGATACAATGGTAGATAATATCAATTAATCAATATAATTTCGAGCACAAGATCATTACTTTGCACAAGTGTGTAGATTTTCTTCAAATTTCGCTTTGGCCAAGTGTCCAATTCTGATGAAAAAAAAAAAAAAAAAAAAAATCGGCAATAATGAGCAAAACGGTTTCTCAAAGGGAATCTATACTGAAATTATACTTGTTTTAAAACATAAAACTCAATTACGTTAGATAATAAAAAAAATTAGTGAATTTTAAAGAAAGAACTACAATTTACTTTATCGATTTAAAAATTTTTTTTGAATAATTTCTCTTTAAATTTATTGTTTGAATGAAAATTTTATAAATCACCTATTCCTTCACCTTACTAAACCTTTATTTCTATCAAATTGTCTGCAAGTAATTTGATTGTTAGATTGTTACTAAGCCAAAAAAAAAAGCCAAATGCTAAGTTCGAATAAACATATGAAATGATAAATAGTGTGAAAATTTTCGATGAGTGGAGCAGAAAAGAAAAAAAAGTGATTGGTGAATGAGAAGCAATTTCATTTACGATTTTCTGCAATTCCAGAGGATTCATCACAAAAAATTTTACTATACAGCATATGCAATGAAAGCAAAGGGAATTCATCGTTTGTTTCTTTTTTCTTTTTTTTTTTTGGAATTCACATCACCTTTACTGATAGCCATGTAAGTATGTTCCTATTTCACCTCTGATCAATAAAAATACAATCTAAGTTAGAATTCTCATTGACACGAACAATGTAAACACCTTATCTGACGTTATTTTTTTACATTCTTCAAAAGCAGACAGACGAGGAGAGAGTGAGCGAGAGCGAGAGCGAGAGCGAGAGGAAAGCGAGAGCGAGAGAGTAAGCAAGAGTAAGCGAGAGGAAGAGAGTAAGCGAGAGGAAGAGAGTGAGCGAGAGGAGAGAGAGAGAGAGAGAGAGAGAGAGAGCGAGAGAGAGCGAAAAAAATGTGGCGAAAAGAAGTGGTAGCTTTTATTTAAGAGCGTGTGTGCCTCCATTGTTTACGTACTACTTTGCCACTTCTTCATTTTATGACAATTTAGAAGAATTTTAAGCTTCGATATAGAAATGTTGTCGATACAAACTTCCCATACATGTTGTACAGAAATACTGTTGAATTCTTGTGTAAATACACACGGCGCACAAACATTCAGATGGGAAAATTTTTCATTCGAAGATTCTTCTCTTTCTTCGCACTTTTCCTTTTTATTATTAAATGAAGCATGTACAATAGAAGAGAAGCAATGCAATGGTATGAGAAATAAATTGATACACTCGAAATAGATCGGAAGGAGTTATATGTATAAGGTAAAGACTAAGTAAATGGAAAACGAAAGATAAAACCTGTATGTTATGTGCGCATTGAGTATGTGAAAGATGGTGCTGTGTCGGTCCGAATGTGAAAGAATCGTTTTTTGGAAAAAATCTCGTTGGCTGTTTTTTTCTTTTTTACGTTTTCTTTTAGTGTGTTTGTGTGTATGTGTCAGCATTGGTATTGCTGTCGTTAGGTCGTTTCGTGATAACACATTCTCAGCTGTCGATATATTTCGAAATCGTTATTAAAAATCAGGAGTGCAGAATAACACTCTCGTCATCGCCCATTCCACTCATTCACATTCACTCATCCTCATTCTACTCACTTTTTTTTATAAAAAAAAAAAAAAAAAAAAAAAAAAAATCGCTTTTTCACTCACAGGTATATTTTCAAATATACGCACACGCACACACGCAATGAATTGATTTGATTGAATTGAGCCTCTGATCAAATTATTAAATTTAACACCAATTTGAGCATCAACAAGTGAAGCATCGTTCTAGAAAAATCGATTGTCTTTCAAATGCAGTTAAACCGAATCAATTTTTGGCTGACTTGACGTAACTTAATATAATCGTATAAAGGATTTCAATTCAATAAAAATTTTTGTTCGACAAAAGCTAAAGTGTCATCCTAAACGTTTCACAGTGAGCGAGAAAGCAAAAAAAAAAAAAAAAAAAAAAAAAGTCCCTTCCAAAGTCTATGTCATTAAAGGAATCAGGCATTTGCAAATATTTTTCATTGTACAGTGGAACAACTGGTCTTTCTTTTCTTTCAACAAGGTACTTTGAATATCTAAATCCGCAATTTTATATATTTTGTGCATTGAATCGTCCAATCAAGTCTTTTTTTTTTCATCTTTATATAAAGATACACCTCGAGTTGGTCGTTCGTAATGAATGCTTCATTATATAATAAAAGATGAATAGCTCGTTGGAAAAACCGCAACGATTTTACATTTTCTCAAAACATATGGTCAACTTATTGGCTTATTTTAAATGAACAAGAGAAAATATTTTAAGTCGATCAAATGAGTTGAATTCGATAATTCTATTCCTTTGTCCAAATAGTTTTTTTTTTTTTTTTTTTTTTTTTTTGAAAAACCAAATTTTAAATTGGAAAGGACTGTTTCACCGTTTGAAGATGACCATTTTTTCATACTTTCGCAAAAATGCATTGATCTTGATACAGGGTTCCCTTGACGAAGTGGGATCCCCCAAAATGTTTTCGAGAATTTGAAATGGAAGCCGTTTATTGCTCTTGAATTTTACGTAGAAGAAGGAAGATTATTCCATTTTTCTAGAGTCTCTCATTAATTTTCGAGACATCTCTTAGATTGGCGATTTCACAACCTATGAAAAAATGTTCCAAAATTTGCAAAATCCTTAAATACACAATTGTTTGTATCAGTTAGTTTTGAAATAATTGTTTTAAATGAAATTTTGTATTCATACCTGCATTGGACATCTTTTTATGTTTTTTTTTTTTTTTTATAAAACAATGGTGTTTTATTTCGTCTTTATATATTTCGAACAAAAAAAAAAACGTTTACTATCTTCATAACATCATGAATTTTATTGATTAGAGATTCGAATGATCATTTTATCATCAGAGAAATATTGCAAATTACAAAATATTCTTCATATATTGCCATATATTAACGGTCGAAGAAAGGAAGTTTTCTGTAAAAGTTATGCCATGATTTGAAACAATGTTTCTTTGGAAATTTGCGATTTGATTTTACTGCATTTTGATGATATTTTTTTCTGTAGAAAAAGTAATTTGAATCATGTTGAATACAAGCTGCTACGATCTCTCTTTCTCTCTCTCTCTCTCTCTCTCTCTCTCTCTCTCTCTCTTATCTCTCTCTCTCTCTCCACAAGTACTTAATCTCAATAGGTTTTTATTGATACTTGCTTGTGTATGTGGTGGTCTAGATAGTGAAAATATTGTTTATTTCAAATTGATGATAAAAGAAACAGCAGCGAGACGATTTTATGAGGTTCTTTTTGTTTAAACTTGGATTGTTTTATTTTGTTTTTTATTTTTTTTTTTTTTTTTTGTCCTGCTCTTGACCATTCAATGGCAGCGCTATAAATTGTACCGTTTTTGGAAAGATAGGAATCGAATATAAGCGAACGAGTTCATTGAAAATGGGTGAATATGTATGTATGTATGTGCATGATGCGGTGCTCTTAAGCATAATACGTTTTGGGTCATGTCACGAATTCACAAAAGAGCGTTCGTATTTGCTAATTTATCGACTGCGCCTCAGCGTGAGAAACTTCAATTAAAAATTTAGTACATTGTTTCGGATTTGTACAATGGCATAACTTTATAAAGGCAAAAATGTGCGAAAATCTCCGGAGGATTCAAATCAGCTTCACTATTTTCCAATTACTCGACCTTTTTTTGGTTCTTTTTTTCTCTCTCTTTCTCTCTCTCACTCTCTTTCTCTCTCTCACTCTCTCACTCTCTTTCTCTCTCTCACTCTCTCTCTCACTCTCTCTCTCTCTCTCACTCTCTCTCTCTCTCTCTCTCACTCTTTTGGTGTATGCATGTATGTGCACACCGTTTCCCCTTTACTGTTCCCAATGCAGTGGCACTCAGTCACTGATCCACCACACGAAAGTAAAAAGGCAACCGAATGATAAGACTTTTCACTATCGCCGTTTTTTACATTAAATATGAATATTGTCGAATCTTTCTTCCGTAACGTAATTCTCTGCACGGTAACCAACTTTGTATTCATCTCCATACTATTTTGTCTTCATCGCGTTGATGTTTTGCGGTGTGTTTGTCGAAGAGTAGAAAAAAAAACAACAACGGCAGCAATAACACCATACCAACAACAACAACAATGACGACAAGATCTAAAGTTCACATATAACTTGTGTGCATATAACTATATGATTTTACTTTCAAAAATTTCGCTCACTCAGTCGAATAAAGAACGGCAAGTGTATCCTAAACGTTTCACAGTGAGCGAGAAAGCAAAAAAAAAAAAAAAAAAAAAAAAAAATCACTTGGGAATTTCCAATGGCCACAAAATAAAATAAAATAAAACAAACTCAG
This sequence comes from Resseliella maxima, assembly GCA_029041755.1. Taxonomy (NCBI): domain Eukaryota; kingdom Metazoa; phylum Arthropoda; class Insecta; order Diptera; family Cecidomyiidae; genus Resseliella; species Resseliella maxima. Next base: position 225,269 of record JAQOWM010000718.1, on the reverse strand, counting down.
CATTTTGTTACTGGTTTTAGAAGCAGACAGCAAGATACATACGTAAATAAGACTATGCAGCAGCATATAGAATTCTCGTTTGCTATTTTTTTTTTTATTTCTTTCTTTCATTCTTTCGATCTTTCTTTTATTCACTCATTCACATATCTTCACCAAACCAATGGCGGATTAATGAATACATACATCGTGCTCAATGCATATGAGCTTTGTTTTACAAAGAATAGATATACGGGCGCCAGACACACAACACACACACACACACAGACACA
>JAQOWM010000718.1:195000-220000 GCA_029041755.1 Resseliella maxima | reverse complement strand
CGTTCTGTCTCTATGTGGCATGAAATTTTTTCATTGAATTATTGCAATTTATTTGATTTTTTTACTGTTGTCTCGTTTGGTTTTTTGTATTTTTTTTTTTTTTTTTTTTCGTTTGTTTCTGCTGACATCAACAATAAAATAATAGGAGGTATGGGTGAGAGCTGATAACGGGAAAGCAAAAGCAATTCTGCAATAATTGAACATTCAGGCATTCTTAATGAGCATCATTGTTTTTTTGTTGTGATTGGAGACGCAAACTTTACATATATCAGCGTAAATTATATGTAATTCATTGTGAAATTCACTCACCCACTCATTGACTAACTGACTGACTGAGAGTTGCAATTGTTTCTAGTGGCTGAATTGAGGTTTTTACTTCACGATGACAGAAATATGTTACGCAAACATGATTTATTTACGGCCACAGCACTCAAACATTTCCAATTTAATATTAAATTTTTTTTTTTTTTTTTTTTTTGAAAACTCTCTCTCTCTCTCTCTCTTCCCCTCTTTTCTCTGGTTTATGAATAAATATTTGGAGCAGAAGTACAGGAAAAATCAAATTAACAACCGAACTTAATGAATGGACGAACATAGTACGACACCTGTCATACATTAATGTCAGATATGTTGTGTGAAAATTAATTATATGTTTCACAGAAAGGGTCAAAATCAAGCCTCAAAATAATGCACATTACAAACAAATATTGTTTTCAGACTGTGTTGCCTGTAGAGTATGACGCGGTCACAGTTGCATAAAATATAGATCATCATTTGACAGCAAACGGCAATGGCAATAGCAATAAATGCCGACAAACGAAAACAAAAATTTTCAACACAATGCGATAATGCTTTTGGAATGCATGAAATTTAGAAGCTTTAAAATCATTTCATATGCGTCATACGACCCTTTAGAGTGATATAAAAAAAAAAAAGAAGAGTGAAGCTGCATGTAGGTTTGTGTGTTTCTGGGCAAAATGGTTTTAATCTCTAATTATCCATTAACTAATGCAATACACACAATGAATGGCCCAGTCACATGAGACACACAGTGATTCATACCATGAAATAAACATCACACAAATACGATACTAAACAAACTCGGACTCGCACAATTTTTGTGACAATCCTGTAATGTGTGTGTGCAACGGGGATAATTTTAACGACTGGCAAGCATAACATAAAAATGCATATTTCTTTCAGCTTCCATTAGAAAAATTGGTCTTAAAGTGCGAACGCAACAACACTACAATACAAACTCGGCGCACTGACATCTTGACACATGACATACAACTTGCACGGATGTCATGTGAAATTATGCGCATATTAGAAGCTAAATATTGTGTGCATGCAGGTAATAAATTTGGAATTAAAAAACAAGAAAGAAACGGGGAGGAGGAGGAGGTGTAGGGGGCAAAAGTATAGAACCTGAGGCAAACAATGTGATGGGCACAGAAAACCTGAATAGAGTCTGAGAGTGTACAATCTTGTATAGAAAGAATGTAAAATTAACTGAAAAGCGTTCATTTAACACTTATGGCACTCATGTGTCTGGCTTTCCATTTGCTTAATTTTACAGTTTAAGCATATAGCAGTTAACAAAGTATAATGCACGTTATGTTAGGCAAACATTAAATTATTCACTTCTTTATTTGCACTTATTATTTTTTTTTTTTTTTTTTTACACTTAATAAATAAAATCAAGTGCAGCTTCATAGGCAAGATAAATCCAAAAAGAAAGAAAGACTGAATGAGACAAAAAGCGAACGAACAAACGAATGAAGTACTTTCTTGTGATCGTCGCTATGCAACGAAAAGTATCATTTTCGTTTGCCAAGGCGATACAAATTGTTCGCAACAAGCAAACAATCATAGCCATGCCACACATATATATATATATATATTGTGGCGATAGTCACAAGTAGCGTGCGTGTAATCATGCTGCCTCAATTTCTACCGGTGTGTCTTTTACGATGCCATGTTTATGGTGCTGAGTATCTGTATTCGTTGGTTGAAAAAAAAAGAAAAAAAAAAAAACTATTTCATTCTCTGGCTTGGTTTGTACAAAAGCGCTCATTAATTCTAATGCACTCATCGCATTCTCTTCGCGCTCACTCACACACATTTTGCACAATAATATATTTATTTCAGTGTTTCTTTTTGCTCGACTATGAGCAACATTTTTACTCTCTTTAATCAGAAACTTAAAGTGCAATACACATATTTGTGCTCTCATCGTTCTCTCACCCATCCAATGTATAGACCAACCGGTTGGATTTCCAATTGACGATGCCACTAGAAATAGAATGTAACGAGCGAAACGACGAACGACAATGATATTTGAAGAAAAAGCAAGACACATCATCAGCATCAACATCAGTATGAGCATGAACCGGACTAGCATCAGAAACACGCTGCATCAGCGAGTGTGTAACAGCGAACGCGGTAACACAATGGAAGGAACATCATGCAAAAAGTACGTTTTAAACTCTCTCTCTCTCTTCTCTCTCTCTCTCTCTCTCTCTCTCTCTCTTTGTCTATCTCTCACTGTCTATTTCGTTGCTCTGTCGTAAAAGGAAATCACTAATATGAAACGTAACTATTTGTATTGAAAGCGATAAAATATCCAGTATTTTTCCCATCTCTCACCGCTTTTAAAGCGCGTACATGTGTGCAATTCTTTCTCGCTCATTCACTACTTTGTTGCAGAATTAAAATAAAAAAAAAAAGAGAGAAAATCAACAACGAGAAGAAGAAGAAATGAGCACAGAAAGACATCAACATGCACTCAAACAGTGCAAGTGCGAAAAAACACAGACGTCCATTTGATTTATTGCTGCAATTCGACTAATGGCTTCCTCATAGACGTCGCTCTAGTTACACCACCACCGTTTGTCAACAAACGAACGATGATGAAGAAATGCGAAAACGAATAAAATTTATATGAAGGAAGAGAATGAGAGATAAAGAGGGAGGGAGAGAGAGGGAGAGAGAGGGGGGAGAGAGAAAAGCGGATAACAACAACACGAGTGCAAATGAAAGGAGACGCACAAGAGAAATAGAATGGCTCTTAGCTGCCTTTCAAGTGCATTGTAACAAAGGAGACAACGAACAACGAAACTTAAAGCTTTCACATTCCATTGAGTATGTTCTTGGGTACATTTATTTATGTTTATAGCAGGTGTTTCGCTCCATCAAAGGATTCATCTCAATTCGAATGCTTAGATGAGCAACAACGTGATTTGATGAAATCAACTATTCCCACGGAGAGAATTCGTGTGCTGTGCGTACCAAAACGCTACTACTGATTCTCTAGCCAAAAATACAATGAACAAATGAAAAAAAAAAAAAAAAATGGAAGATATAAGGAAGCATCAGTCTATCTCAGATCCAAAAGTCTTTCTTAAGTGATATCACATATTATGCACGCTTACGATACAAATCAACAATTTTGAAAATAATTCCAAATTGATCGATTTTTATAAAATATTAAGTGAAATGTGCTTTAGTTGAAAACAAAATTTCTTCACGATTCTTTTCTATTCAGATTTAAATTGGATTTATTAACCCCCAAACCATTAACTGGTATGTTTAGTTTTCATTATTTTGTTTTTTTTTTTTTTTTTTTTTTTAAATTTTTTCTATTTGTTTCATTTTTATCGATAAATTTTATTTTTTTATGCATACAATTTTCAATGATTTTATGTTTGAAATAACCATTCATTAATAGTTTTTCCGAGGCTACCATGAACGAAAATGTAATTTCATATAATTACATAATGCATTGCAAACAGTCAATGATGACAAGTTATGAAAAATAAATAACAGTATTGCGCACGCAAGTAATTTGATTACGTCAACCAAATGGAATAAAATAATTAAAGAATTTTCATATTCCTTTGGTGCATAATTTGGGGTTTTTTTTTTCTTTATTTAATTATAACATATCGAATAACGAAAATAATATTGTATATATCGGTTGAATTGGTTAAGTTGTCGAGAATAGAAATATATGAAAGTATGTAAATAGCAAGTGTTGTTCATCTTCAAAAAAAAAAAAATCGGGCTCTTTTCTACCGGATAATTAATTATTATAAAAGCATCTCCCCTGTATCTGGATAAAGAGGAAGAGAGAGATCCTGTACCTGATATAGATTCATTTTTCTGCTTCTTCAAAGATTTTTTTTTCTATTCTGTTTTCATTTTTCCGTTTCGGTCCCTTTTTTTGTTCTCGTCTTCGGGAGAGTATGAGGCTCCCGGAGAGACCCGAATTTTGTGGAGACTGTTGAACAAAAAAAAAAACTCAAAAAATTGAGATAATTTGTTGGTCTTTTTCAATGGAGTGCTAAACAGCCCAGCCCCTCGCTACGGATCTATTTGAAACGAATTACACAATTTCAATCAATCAATTAGAGTTAACGAGTTGTAATTTAAAATTGTTGAAATAATTTCAACAGTTTCATATTTAGAGTTGAAAAGGTTATAAAGTTTAAATGTATGTAGGATCATCAAGTATAGAAAAATGATGATTAAACATTTTTCAAAAGAGAAAAAAAATTTTTGTAAATTACTAGCGAGAGAATATGAATGACGACATTGATTTGATGAAATACACGTGAGTACAAAAAGCAAACATATACAACAAACATTGTGCGCAAATCGCGTTTAAAAACTTTCATCAAATATTTGATAAAGAGAAAGTTTGGTCTCGTTTTGTCTCGTCTATGTTTGTTATATATAAAGTATAATACAGAATTGGTATTTGGTGTGTGTGTGGATAACGGTGCGGTTGGTGCCAAAGCGTCGAGAATCAGTCTTGTACGCATTCATGGTCATGGTGTGAACATTCAAATAGAAAAACTTATGAAAAAAAAAAAAAAATACAACAAAAAGAAAGAAAGCAAAAAAAAAGAAGAAAACCCGACGAAACAATGTGGAAATGTTGAAAACAACAGTAATAACAATTATATGTAGTGGGGCTATTTGTTGGATTTTGCAGCAAAATTCAATTTGAGATTTTGTTTGCTATGTTCGGAGAGTGTTTTACTCTACAAATTTTACATTTTGCTTGCTTATCAAGATGTGAATTGAAACGATTCATTTTCAACAATTTCCATGCGAACATGTTTCGATGCGTGGAGACACAACGAATCCCAGTAAAACGAACAAAAAAAACCACTCACACACACACACACACACAACTACAATTACAATATGATCTGGCACCGAAACCGGTGAGAAAACACAATTGATTTGCAACATTTTCCCAAAATAATTTATGCATTCACAAGTACATCAAGTGTAGCCATCGAGTGAGTGAGAGAGAGTCGATTTGTGATTTTTAATTTGAACATGCGCATATATGTTGGCTTTAAATGAAGTAAATTGCCTCTTTTTTTTTGTGAGTTAATTTCGCGATGATTTTTGAATTTGTATTGTTTTGGAAAATTGAATAGACGGCGATTGTCTGAATGGTGTGGATGTATGCGTGTTTTCCAAAAGGTGGTTAATTTAAATGCAATATTGCTTAGATGACAATAGAAATGGTCGACAGCTTTTGTATATGATTGTGTGTGGATGCGCGAACACGGAATATGTCTGTTTTTCAAATGTTTGTACAAAGTATTCAGTGTGTGTGTGTGTGTTGTGTGTGTGTGTGTATAGATGTTACGAATGGTTATTATTCACTGAATTAAAACGAAAACCGTATATGGCCTGTCTATGCAATGTTAAACGATGATACCCTGCGGCACTAATTCCCATGATATTATTTCGAATAGATTTCCAAGCTGTAAGCTTTCTGTCTGTAACCGAATTTGCACAATCAACAAACTACAAACAGTGCCAGCGCACGCCAAACAGATAAAAAGAGAAAGAGAGAAAGAGAAAGACAGAGAGAAAGACAGAGAGAAAGAAAAGAAAAAAAGAGAGAGAGAAAGAGAGAGAGAGAGAGAGAGAATGAGGGGGCGAGCGCTAGAGCAGCATTTTCACAACAAGGATAAACATTTTTATTTATTTTGTATGGCCGTTCCTTGTCGTTCTCATTCACAATTGAAACACTAAATTTATGGTTGATTACACTCTTAACAACCTGTGATAGCAAACATCGGCTTTGATTATTGAAACCCATTCCAATATCATAATATTGGTTGCACATCACAATTCAAATACATATATCGCGCGATATGGAGTTGCAATCATTGGCTGAACATCACAAAATAATCCTTGCTCAATTGTTTTCTCTTCATAAATATATTGGATTCAAATTAACTGAAAAGCTTTCATTATTCCCTCACTCTCACTATTTCTCTTCTTTTTTTTTTCATATGCAAATTTGCAGGCATTTTTTTTTTTGCATTATTTATTTGTATCATGAATTAAAATTGTATGTAAGTTGTTAAGTGAGTGATTACAAAAATCCAGGTAAATTAACAATAGCACAAATTTGATAATCCACTTCCCAGTCGATGCATTAACCAACTACCCAGATTTTCGTTTTTTTGTTTTTTTTTCGGTCGTTTATTTCCGATATTTACGCATATTTGTAGCAAGTATTGTACAAAAATATACCTTAAATTAACACAAACAATACAAAATCTATTCAAAATACATGTGAATACAAACATACGTTCACATTCATACAGCTAAAAACATCGATTATATTTCGCTATACATGCGGAAAATGACTGCCGGACAAAAACTATATATATATATACAGTGCCGACAAATAGTTTGGGTACAATGCATATTTTTCATACAAATTGACGTTTTTTTTTTTGCTCAAAAAGTATTTGAAAATGTAATTTTTTTCTCTAAATTTCTTCAGAAGGATTTTAATTCAAACTAAAATCTTCATTTTCTTCTCAAAATAGAAATCTGCATCGTGATTCCTTTACGAACTTTCAAAAGCCAGAAAAATGTTCAATTCAATTTTTCACTTACATGCGTTACAATGTCCATAAAGAAGTCACGACACAGATTTTTATTCTGAGAAGAAAATAAAGATTTTAGTTTTTAACTAAAATCCTTCTGAAGAAATCAATAGAAAAAAATTAAATTTTCATATACTTTTTGAGCAACAAAAAACGTCAATTTGTATGAATAACATGCATTGTACCCAAACTTTTTGGCGGTACTGTATGTATAAATAAATATCAGTTATTACAACAATAATCAATTCAGAACACTTTATTTAGTGTGGCAATGCTGCCAAGCCTAGTGATACAGGGTGAAAATTCTGAAAAAGATGTTAATCAGATAGGCCAAAGTCAAAAACAGCAAATATAATATTGTTTCCAATATCATCAATTGGATATACACGATCAGACACTGTTTTTTTCTTTTTTTCTCATTTTATCGTTTGCATTTGCCAAGTGACATTTTTTTTTATGTCGACTTAACGAAGTGTAAATGGTTGCAAGATCTGAGTTTAATTTTAAAATCATGTTTGGAATCATGCCACATTTTGGTAATTTTCATTTGACAAAAAAAAAAAGAACGACGCAATAATGATAAGTAGTTCCATCAATTCTATGTGGCAAAGAAATAAATGATTCTAGTAGAAGGCAGTGTTGCTATTCTTTGATTGTGATATGTTTTTTTTTTTTTTTTTTTTTTTTTGACAAATTCCAACGGTTATTATTAATTTATGGTTTTTGTTTTTCATTCATTTCAATCTCACTTGCATCGATAGAAATTTTATGAGTGTTGTGTTTGTGATGAGACCTTGTTTGTGACACCAACAACTGGCTACCGGTAACCATTTATACTGCAAAAACTACGTTTTTCGAAATCAAAATAAAAATTCAAACTGAAACAAGGAATGAGATACGAAAAAAAAAACAAAAACGCAGCTTAAAAAAGAATCAGAGCAAAAAAAGGAGCATCAAAGAACTGTGCAATTTCATTAATGATGCTACAAATTGCAGCTAAGCGACAAAATGTTTATTGAAAAACTTTATTTAAATGCTTATAATTAAGCGGTTGGCATTCTTTTTTTTTCGCTCTCCGGCTTTGAATGGTAGGGTAGAAATCCAAAAAACAAAAAAAAAAAAAAAAAAAAAAAGAACCAAAACAAACAATACTCACGACGATTATTTGCTATGTACATGTAGGTTGATGGAAAATGGCAAAGGTTGCTACTCACTAATTGCCATTCAATTGACTTCATTACATCTTTCAACCCAGTTGCGCTCTGACATCGCAAAATGACTATGCAATTTGAACAACAGTGACCTATGTCTGCATAATAACATGAACGGCTTTAAGCGGTTTTCTTTGAAATTCTAATTACCCAGCTCACCGTTATGTATTTCAATCTACACCAATGAAATAAAATCCCATTCAGGACGAATTATTCCATGAATATTTATGTCAAATTGTTTTTATTATTATTATTATCTTGCAAGATTACAGCGGAAAAAAAAACCAACAAACAAACCACCTGCGTTGAGTGATTGTATCTTGTAAACATTCAATGGTTATTTTTAACACTAAAAATCGAACAATAAATGGCTTAAAAAAATAGCCCAACTGAACTGACTAAAGTATTATAATCTATTTGAATATTATTCTGTCAGTTAAAACACTTAAAATATCTCGGATCGATGAACACTCTGGTCTGAATGTAGCAGTTTATTTGCCTTGTTACAAAAAGCTTTTAACGAAAAATAAATTATGATTTTCATAAGAAATGCATCGAACCTTATGATGCATTTAATCATTTTCAATATGGGGAACATTGAAATGGAGAGAAGAAGAAAAATGCATAATGATTGTACACAATTCCATGAAATTATCGAATAATAAAGTCGAGTATTGAAATGATGTATATTTATAAAGAAATAATGAAAAATTAAAAGTAATTATTTAAATTATTCAACGTTTATTTTTTTTTTTTCATTTTTTTATGTTTGTTGGAAGTTTTAAATCAATCTCAACTGGTCAACAACTTGAACAGTGCAAATGTTATGTGCTTGATGATTTCTGCTTGAGTTATGATACCAATATGAACTCCACAGGACAAACAAACAGGGGAAAAAGCATATTTCTTCACAAAGCGAACCGAAACAAAAGAAAAAACAAAAAAAAATTACAGACACAGACACAGACACACAAAGTATCCAACAACTGAGCATCGCTAATGTATTTAACAAAAGTATAAATAAAGCTTAGTGTCAGAAAAATGGAGTCAAATCTCGCGGAGTGCTACATTTTGTGTAAATTTGCATACATGCCACACGAGCATTTAAAACCCTTTTCTCCACATTATCCTCATTTTGGGTTTTTTTTTTCTTGTTTTTTTGTTTGCAAAAATGTTTGTTTGCAGTTTGTATTGTGGTTTACTCTGTACAGAATTGTTATTTTTTTTTTTTCTTTTTTATGCCTGTATCAAAATGAAATTGTACTTGATTGGTCACACTTACGGATATCAAAATTGCTTATATGCAGTCAACAATCAACATCAGCACACAGTAAAACACTATCAATAATGAATGCATTGTCAATTTCATTGTGGTTAAATAAATTGGAAAAGTTCAGTTTGCATGTGATCTTTGTGTTATGAAATGGTTCTTTTTTGTTGTTGTTGTTGTTGTTGCTGTCGTTTTATCTGTTTATTATCCCGTGAATTACGAATTTTAAATTGAAACGTGACTGATGCCGTTATTATCATTGCAATGAATATGTATATATATTCAAATGTATTCAAGTAAATTCGAATAGAAAATTGCACTTTGTGATTTTTATACAAATTAGATTTCATGAAATGCTATGTAGTTGTTATTTATTATTTATTGGTGAGCAAAACAAAAAAAAAAAAAAAAAAAAAAAAAAAAAAAACTCCACGATTCGGGCGGATTCAGGCAGATTTTTTGAATTTGTCCAAAACGCAAATTAATTGTATGTGATAATTATTAGACTGTGTCTCACATTTATCTCTCATTTTCTTGTATGCGGTTTGTTTTTGCTCCCGTGTGTAATCCATTTGATAATTTAGAAACGCACGCAAATTTTAATTACGCTAATTGCTTTCCAATATTTCGAAGCGAACAGACACACAGAAAGAGAGAGAGAGAGAGAGAGGGGGAGAGAGAGAGAGATCGCAAAAGGTTGTAGAAGATGAAAGGGAGTGGCTGCACCAATCACTACAATTGCGAAATAATTACCTATTTCAGCATATTTATCTCAATTAATCTAAAATTGTTGCACGATATATTATTATATGAAAATTCATTGTACGCGAAATTTATGTTTTCTCTCTTTCCCGCATTCACTTGCTCCCTCTCTCCATTCGCTTTCTCTCTTGTCTTCACTCCTAATGCAATCATTCACTGTCCTAAACTACGCATACTCCTACTACGCGTTGTATTAATGTGTACAATGTTCATGTAAATGAATGTTGATTGCACATTACAAGCATACGCATCATCATTTATGTATTTTGTGCGTGTGTGTGCGCGTGTGTGTGTGTGTGTGTGTGCGCGTGTGTGTGTGTGTGTGTGTGTGTGTGTGTGTGTGTGTGTGTGTGTGTGTGTGTGTGTGTGTGTGAATATATAGAAATGTGCCGCTACTAATTTACTTAACTTTGCTGCAATAATTAAATTAGGAAAATTTCATGTTTACTTTGTACTTTATTTATGTTGATAGCAATGCATTTCACGATATATATCTTTTCAATATATGTAATATGCATGTTCGTGTGAGTGTTCAATGCGCTATCAATGGAAAATTGATGATGCTTATCGAGCATACTGTACACTTTGGAATTTATTGTGTGCGATCAATACACATAAAATAATTTAAGTGAATAAAATCAATACGAATAAGTTGACTTTTGGTAGCTGAGAATAACCAATTTATATCATAGATATATTTGTATGTATTGGCACAATCAAAACAATAAACAATAACAAAAACAAAAACAGAAAGTGACATACACTCAGAGAGAGGAGAGAAAGAGAGAGAGAGAGCAAGAGAAAAAAAAGCTACCGCATATGTTTTTAAATATAATAATTTTAATGCATTCTAATAGTAAATGTGCGGTAGCAAAGTGCGATTGTTCGAAAACCTATTTCTACGCAGAGGCATTTGATTGGCAAAAGCTTTTCGTAATTTACATAAATTTGTCCATAAAATAATATAATTCATACGCAAAATACATAAAACATTATAGAAATAATTACGATTAATGATGGAAAAATGAGCAAACGCCATACACACAAATGTATTCAAGTAATTAAATCCCGTTTTTAGCGTTTGTTATTTAAAACAGTTGTTTGATGAAACGGTGCGTCGAGGTTCAAGAGGGAGAAAGAGAAAGAGAAAGAGAAAGAGAGAAAGAAATTAGAGAGAGTTAGAAAGAGAGAGAGAGTTAGAAAGAGAGAGAGAGAGAGAGAGAGAGAGCGAGTGAGAGAGAGAAAGAGTTAAAGAGCGATAGAGCGAAACAGTGTTAGATAAAGTCAAACACAGAGAGCACTTTTGTTGTAAAAATTTACAATAAAAGAGGAAGGCATCATGAAATTCAATTGGCTTCATATTCAGTTTAAACAATCAAATTGTCATTAAGAGGAAAGTTATAAAATGTGTTGTATATTCCATCATACGATAGACATAATCAAATTAATGATACGAATCTGATCAAAAGTGCCATTGAAATTACCATTTCAATCGTTCAAATTGTGCAAATGCACAAAATACAATAAAATTCGTCATCTGTTCAGCTCGGTTTTTATTTTAAAAGTAAATTATTGCTTTTACTATTAGAATTCACGTCCTACATTTAGCCACCATCTTTTTGATGCCTAACAGGCCGCGAAACTGTGCGCACAATGGTTTTTTCCTTATTTTTTTTCGTCAAAATTCATGCATTGGCGCTTAGCATGAATTAGCGTTTGCAGTGAGAGGAAAGGATATCTTTTTACGTGGAAACTAAAGAAATCCTGTATGTACTTTACATGCAATTTTAGATTGTAAGAACTCAGCAAGATTGCATGCACCTATTTGTGTTTTTCTAATTAATTGTTTTTTTTTTTTTTCTTTTTAATAATAGTTTAATGATCCGAATAATAAAATATCCGATTTCAAGGGGGGAAAATGCATTTTTTTTTTCAATTTTTTCGGAAACTAATAGAGTCATTAGCTAAATTGAAAGCTCACTGTATTTTCAAAAGCATGCAATATCTCAAAACGTAAATGAAACTTGGCTAAAAATTTAATCTTTCCCCCATATGAAAATTCAAAACACTTGAAACTATTAAATGAGCAACATATTTTAAATAAAACTTATACAATTATGAATTAGGCTCATAATTGGTTCTGATTTTATCAATTCTCAATTCATAATTTTCCTTAAAGCGTTTTTATATATGAGCCTAAGCATGAGCATCATGTGAAATAATGCAAAAATGAACGGTTGTTGAAAATATGTAGGAATATGGATGGATGATATTGTGCTGTTGCTGCTGCTACTGATGCTGCAAATAAATGTGATGTTATTTGATTCGCTGTGCATGCAAGCATATATATATATATCGATTAATATATGTAAAATTTTGAAAGGAAGTGTGTATCACATTGCAATTGTGTTACTCAACTCGTTCGACACTTTTTACTTGAAATTTGATGCTATTTGAGCTGCATATATCATAATGCTCGAAATTTTATTTTTATACCATGTTGGCAACCAAACGAAAAACGCAAAAAAAAAAAAATAAAATAAAATAAAAAACAAAATTTATGCTGCATCCGGGCAAAAATTCGATTTTGACTGTAAACTATACTTCAGAGTCATCGAATCGCTACATAAACCACGCAACATAAACAATTTGAATACCATAAAATGGTGTTAAATACGACAACGTTCACAATCTCATGGTCATAAATATGTTTCAGCCAATGTTCGTTTATAAATTATAATTCAATTGGTTAAAACTGAATTAAATGCGGTACATGAAAGCAGTACAACTATAATAAATTGTTCAAATGGACATATTGCGAATTGTGAATATGCATTCAGCAAAAATATAGCAAAATGAAAATTTATTCAAAAAATTTTGCTATGTGGACATCTTTTTCACATCTTCATTCATTTGAAACAAATTCACATTTGCCATGTATCATCAATAGAATAATTCATTTTCAACTCAAAATTGGTTGACAATTTTCAAGTCAAACAATAGACAAAAAATTTGAAATGAAATTAAAAAAAATTAAATTAAATTCAAATTCAATCAATGAAATTAATTCAATTCAATTCAAATAAAATGTTTGAAGATATGTAAAAAACATAATTTTCGATTTGACATCAGAGAATTAGAACATTGAAAAACAAAATATCGTCGATAAATAATTGTGAATGAATGCTGTTGTTTAAATCTTCTTCCAAAAATTGTAATTTGTCGCTGAGAATTGAAACCATCCGAACATCGTAATAATTCGAAATTTAAAATGAATATTAATGCTTATCTGGATTTCGTCACAGTTATCCTATAAATACTATTGATAACATAGAACAGGACTAGAATACAATGTTCAATCATACGATGAACGGGCATCTTTCTTATCAATTTTCATATTTTGTTCTACATCAATATTTGATTATTTCGTGCTTCCTTATTATCCCTGCACCCCAACATTTTTTTCCGACATCACATAAATTATTATTTTCACCGAATTTTCCTTGTTATTTGCCCATGATTTATTGCTCCATGCTGATTAGATATTGAAATAAAACAGAACAAACTTTTTGATAAAAAAAAAAAAAAAAAAAAAAAAAATAGCCAAAATAATGATGGAAAAGATCTGACAAAAACGCAGCATTTTTGATTTCGTTGTCATTACATCGTGTAATATAAATCTGTTCTTTTTTTCATTCCCAAAAAAAAGTTGTCATCATTTTATTATGTTCATGGCTATTTCGTTGTTTATTCAAGTTCATGAAACGTAGAAACCAAGAGGCTATTTCAATCAATGTAATTCTTTTTGAAAAAAAAAAAAAAAAACAAAATTTTCACAATGTAATCACGAATATGCTACTTAATCTACAGAAACGTGCTGGTAATCTTGTTACGATTTCAATTTCAGTTTTAAATAGTTTCTTCCCTCGTCTCTTGGTACATTATTTTTCCTTCTTTTTCTCTCATTTTTCTCATTCCTTTCATTCGCTTTCATTTTTTCCCATTTTTTCGAGCATGAGCTTCGAATGATAATAGATATTTGCACAGCCTCTTAATGCTTATACATTATTAACCATGTTGGTCATGATATCCTTTCGCCAAAAAAACCAAATGTTTTGTTACCAAATCTCTTTTCCTGCTTATTATTGTCATTTATACCGGGAGTTTGTTGCAGAACTACTAGTAAATGCAACAGGTTTTCCATTGTAAATTTTCAAATAAAATAAATGAAATAGTCGCCCAAAATTCTGTTAATTTTTAATTATCGACAAAGATTTGGAATTGCATCTCGATTTTATCGCGAACAACCTTTTTAATTCGAAGAGTAGAAAGAAGATGAAGAAGATGAAGAAGAAGAAGAAGAAGAAGAAGAAGAAGAAAAAATGTGAATGCTTCCATTATTAAAATGAAAAAAAAAAATGTAGGCTCCTGGACCCTGCTCGAATAATCATTCCAATGTAAAGCTCAAAGTATTAAATATTCCATATAAAATGGCTTGCAATACAAAAATCAAACATTATTTATACATATTGTTTGCTTACTGCAAATAAATTTGCATTTCATTGAAAAATGTTTCAACTATGGCCATAATGTTCATTATACCTGAAACGAAAGTTTTTTGGGCAAAAATTACAATGAATGATAAAATTTTGTTTCATCATGTATTGTTGTGGAATCAAATAAAAGTGGAAATGAGCTAGGAAAATATTTGACAAACGGTAAATCCAACAACGAAAAATTCACTTGACTCTTCTTTGTCATGTAAATTTAATACTTCTGATTTAAGTCTCTTTTATTGATAAGCCAATTCCCTTGGCAAAAATTAATAGATGTTTGACTTAAGATAGGGCAAAAATGGTTGGAAAAATTGAAAAACCAGCACAATGATGTATCCATTATTGCGCTTTGAAATTTTCTGCATTAAAATTGGAATTCGTTGTGAATTACATTTGAAATTCCAACAACATTTTCAATGTGGTAGATAATTGTAATGACACACAAAAACTCTAGAGAGGGGATGAGGAAGGAGGAAGGTAGACAGACAGAAAGAGAGAGAGAGAGAAACAGAGAGAGAGAGAGAGAGAGAGAGAGAGAGAGAGAGAGAGAGGAACACAGAGAGAGAATGAATGAACAGCGGCATGGAAAATAAAAAAGTAAAAATTATTCAAGAAGAGAAGTTATTAAAAAGTAAAGTATTTGCAGCTGAAAAATGGCATCATTTCAAAATATTTTATATTCTTTTCGATAAAAATGCACATTAAGTTGAAAGAAATTGCTCTAAAACTTGCCCATATCTACATTGAAAGTTGCTTGCGAATGACGTTTCAATGGTTGTTTCTTTCCCCGTTACGTTTCGTTTCGTCTATTTCTTCTTTTTTTTTCTCTTTTTTATCAACATTATTATTGTTATTTTTATCACTTTCTTCTTGCATTTCCCCATTTTTGCATTTGTTTCTTGTTTACGTACAAAGTTTTTTTTATGCATTTATACTGAATGTGGTTCGGTTTTATTTTCATGTTTTTGCCATTGCTATAGTGCATTCCACAATTGCCATACCTGCGTTTATATCGAGCACATTGAATTTTATCTTCATGGGAAAAACGTTACACACATTCTCTCACTTTTTACCGCTATCTTTCTCTCTCGTTCTCTCTCTCTCTCTCTCTCTCTCGCTCTCTCTCTCTCTCCTTCTCTCTTGCTCTCTCTCTCTCTCTCTCTCTCTCTCTATCTCTCTATCTCTCTCTTTCCCTCTCACTATCTCTTCATTTCGCTTTCTCACTGTTATTGCTTTGTGCATTAAATTGTGTGCGATCTGAAAGCTAAATATGATTTATGCTTATTCACGACATGCTATGAATTAGAAACAAAAGCACATTCTATTTTGTTTGGCCAATTTTTGTTGGATATATTTGTCAATAATTACTCGATGTGAACATGAAGTACAATATGAAATGTTATTAAATTATACATTGCGATTTTTAATATTTCATCTTGTTTAAAGCTATTTTCCAAAAAAAAAAGAAAAGAAAAGAAATGAAGCGATACGAAGTTTACAACAAACACTGTTTAATGATTGTATTTGATGGATAACATGGGACTTGCAATATTGTAATAATATATACATCGATGCAATGGACCGACTGCATATCGAAATGAGAAAGTATAAACTAGAAACTTTGCAATGAAGTTTATCATCCGACGAAGTTATAACGCAAGGTAAGCATAAGCATGTTTATGAAAATTATCATGTATACTCGGAATCAAAGTGTCTGAGACTCTGTACACTGTTGTGGCTAAGAAAAAAAAAAAACAAAAAGTGTTAGTAAGTCCGGAGCAAAAGTTTTCACTAAAATGTCATTCACAAATCGAATATTTTATAAATTTTCGTCAACAAATCAGCTGAACATGATTTCAACACCGTAGCAATAACTCCAATTTGGTTTTATATTAAATATGGAAAATTCTTTTTCTTATTAATGGCCATTAAAATAGGTCATGAAGCCATGACTTATATCTGAAAATACACACAATATATAAATAAATTACTGCTAAACGATTATCAGATGTTTGATGTTCGATGAAAATTCAAGAGATTAATTCATTGATGAGGAATTTAAAAATAAAATTTTGTCCGAAATACACGAAAAATTACTTCATGTAAGTAAATTTGTTAGCAGACAACAGTTCTGCTCATCTTGCAATCGATACTGTCGAATCGACTGTACATTTAAAAGTCCATTAGTGGATGCAACAAGAATTTGTCTCGATTTAAAGTTATACCGCAAACAATAAAATTGGAAAATGTCGACAACAAATCGAAATTCGGATCAAATTCACACGAAAATCGTAAATTCAAAAAAAAAAAAAAAAAAAAAAAAAAAACAATTATTTTTTATTTTTGAATAATATCTCTAGTTGCTCGGGTTAAGTACGTTTTTTGGGGTGATGTTTGAATTTGTGTGTGTGTGTGTGTGTGTGTGGTGTTCGCATTGAGTATTGATTTTGGTCAAACATTGGAAAAATTGTTGACGAAAAAAAAAAAATTTCGTATGCATTGGGATATATTGGGTGGCGGGGTATTTTGTGGATTATTGAAATTCAAGAAGTAAGTGTCTGAGAATGTGAAATAAATAAATTTCATTTGTGTAGACTACGGTACACCGAAAGTTAGTTGGATTTGTGAAGCAATGGTTGTATTTCGATTTGGTTGATGGGAACAAGAGCATGTGCAAGACGAAATGTTTCGTTCTCTCTCTTTCCAAGGGAGAGAGAGAGTGTGAGAGAGAGAGAGAGAGACTCTCTTCGTTTCTCTTGCTTTAATAGGTATTTATGGATTTTTGTAGTTGCAATTCGACACTTCAACAAAATGTGTGCATATGCACAACATCCGATAGACATTGCTGTTACATTCAACGTTAGTGTTCAGCTTTATGCTGGAGTTTATATGTTATTCTATTTATTTTTTATTTTTTATTTTTTTTTTTTTGCTTTTTCCTCTTCTTATTTCTCTATTTTTCTTTCATGGCGATAAAGAAAATGTTCATGAGTGCAAAAGAGAGCATTGCAGTATGCATGGTGCGATTTTGCTCAGCTGGCACAACACTTGTTCATCCAATTAAATGTGTTACGCTGCGAACAAGAAAACACTAACTAAGATAGAAGCTTGAAAAGTTCAAAAGCTTATGTGTTCCACATAACATTTCAAATTGACAAGAGCAGTTTTGCACGCCAGCACACTAAGGATATTTCACCAAGACTCAAGTGGATTTCGATATTCGTCTATAGAGCTGTTTTTTTTTTTCTTCTTCTTCTTCCATTCTCAATTCTTCGTTTTTCTCCTTGTTCTTTCATCCACTTGAATTTTTCTCACTTCCATTTCATCTTGACTGTTGTGAAACAAACACGATGCAACAAATATCCAAATTTCCTTATTCAGCAACCGAAAGAGAATTGACATTTGGCAGTATTTGAACCGTTTTTCTGTCAATTTCGTTTTATTACAAAAGTTAATAATAATAATCGTGAAGCCACGTTTGCCATTTTCTCATGCTTTGCAAATATTCGCCTTTTAACATGAGAATTAGGTCAAACGTCAATTGGTTTATGTTGGCCACTCAATCTAAATTTGTTCAAAATTTGAGCCACATGAAATTTATGTGGAAATGTTAATTAAAAGCAATTCAACTGCATCGTATATCTTTTCTTTTTTTTTTTCATTTTCACATCACTTTGGTATCTTGACTGAAAATTGCACGTTTATAAAATAGAACAATTGACTCAAATTCTTTACTTTTTTAGTCTCTGTGTTTTATTCTTTTCCACATTCCATAAATATGATTTTTCATCCGTCATCACACTAAGCATTTTTTTTATTTTTGGGAAATTTATTAAAAATAGATGGAAACAATCATGCATCCGAATTCACTCACATTCAAGGGCTTATATAACTAGAATTCAAATAAAATCAAAAGTTTTCATTTTAAATTTTTCATTCATTTAGTGCGTAACACGTCTGGCAACGTGTTTCATTTTGTGTCAACATCTAAATGAAAAGTTATAAAATTCATTTTAATTAGCTATGTTTAAACTTATTCGAGGTTTGCAATAAGAAGAGAAAAAAAAAAAGAAAAAAAAAAATTATATTTACAAAAATAACGAAAATCTTGTATCGCACATGAAATGATGAAAATGAGAATGTAGACGAGTTTTGCATTTCACTCATCTGCATGTGACATATCGATTAAGTAAAAGGCATTTTCGCACATTTCATTATTTTATACAGATTGTGGTGCTACTTTCATTCGAAGCAAGTGTGAAAAAGTCTTACAATTTTGACATTTTATGAATTTATGCTAATTAATCTTTAATAGAAACTTTCTATTAAAGTAGTTAATAAGTATTTTCTTGGGTGTGTTGTTTTTTTTTCTCTCGCTCTCTCTTTCTCTCTCTCTCTCTCTCTCTCTCTCTCTTTCTTCTTTCTCATTTTTTTCTTCTTTTTACTTGTATTGCAAAAAGCACATTTTCATCAGACGTCTCATATGAATCTCTTGTTCGTTTGTTTCTCTATCTTTCTCACTTTCTCTCTCTCTCTCTCTCTCTCTCTCTCTCTCTCGCTCTCTCTGTGTATGTGTGTGTCTGTGTTTTTTTTTCTCAACAACATTCTTATAGAAAGTACATGTTCTGAATAAGAAGCCTGAATATGATTCAAGCAGAAACTTGAACTATATGTTCACACTAACAAGAATTCCTTACCAAACAAAACCACAAAAAGACGTTGCCTGTATTTGTTCCTTGAAATAAAATGAATAAAAAAGAAAACACACACACACACACACAAATGATAAAAACAAGTTACAGCAGAATGTGGAAACAAAAGCAATGTGTGGTGAGAAGAAAATGAAAAGTACACGCTATACAAAAGCGCTTCCGCCAAACTTCGTCTTTAAAATATCCAAACATATAGTACTACACGTTTAAAGCACCGTTTCGCTCTCTATCCATCTAACTCTCTCACTCTCTCTCTCTCTCTCTCTCTATCTCTCTCTCACTCTCTCTCTCTCTCTCTATCTCTCTCTCTCTATCTATCTCTCTCTCTCTCTCTCTCTCTCTCTCTCTCTCTCTCTATCTCTCTATCTCTCTCTCTCACTCTTTTTCTATTTTTCTCCTCCTTACGCTTATGGCATACCACGTGTAAGTTCTGCATGTGTCGGAAGACAAATCGTTCACTATTGGTAGTTTTACATTCTTTGTGCACATTGTATCTTAAGGAATATTGATGGCAAACTTACTGACTAAAATATGGATATGAAGAGTGATATATCCAAAACGATTGGCCCCTCTTATAAAAATGTCTTGTTGTAACTTACGAGACAAGTCACGTGTGATTTTAAAACGAAAATTCCACTGAATTTTTTTTTCCGAAAGAAAAGTTATTTTGATAGGAATTTCAAATGAACTAAAACAGAAAAAAAAAATGTAAAACAAAAGAAATAAACTACTATCTAAATAAAGAAATTATTTTATGGAATTTGTAAAATTTCATTCGAAACGTGTCAAATGCGAATTCTTTACACATTATTTCTAAATTAATCTTTTTTCTAGAACTAGCATCAGTATGTAAGGGGGAAATGCGTTTTCATTTATATTTTTCTCATTTTGACAATAGAAATGCCTTGTATTTTCGTTGCGATTCATCGAAACGTTGAGAACAAAAAAAAAATTGTTGAATCAAATATAATTTCTATAAATATCTATGTGAACTGGCTGACATTACATGTAGTAACAATTCTAAATGAACATTTTGTTGAATCGAAAACGCTAGTCATCATTAATGTTGAATGGATGCTTGAAAATGCGTCGGTTATTGCGGTTTTCATTTGATATGTGAGAAAAAATATCAGTTGTTGGAAAATATCATCGATAAATATGCATCAACATTTTGAGCTGTTGCCTCCTCTGTAGGAGAAAAGAATAGAAATGACCTTTAGCAGACTAACATCAACAATTTAACGGAGGAGAAAAAAAGAAGAAGAAGAAGAAGAATAAAAAGAATGAAAAAAATCGCTCTAGTTTCCTGTCTTTTGAAACTCTAATTATGTATTTTGATCACGTCTGTAATTTGTTTCTCGTAATTTGAATAGGTGATTTTTCCTTACATTTCATATTCGCCATGTTGCTCCTATAAAATGAATGAGAGCATTTGTGTGCTCGTGCAATGCACGTAATTTCCAGCATACACACTCACACTCACACTCACACTCACACAAACACTAAAGCTCTTTCCCTGTCTGTCCTGCTTTCCACAAATGCTATTTGATATCATGCGAAAATAGTCTCTATTCCTACCGCAACCACGTATTCGAATTTAAATTATGGCAAGTTTTATTTTAATTTTGGTTGTGTTGTCGTTAAGTCAGTTTGGCTGTCTCATGTAGTAGACGAAAAAGCCAAGTAGTGTTTGGTTCTTCTTGCTAAGAATACGATAAAAAAAAAAAAAAAAAACAATTCTCATGTTCGTTATTGGTTGGTGTGTTTGAAACTAGGCGCGTAGACTAATCGAAAATTGAGGCCACTAAACCAAGTCAACAATTGATGAGAAAGAAGGCGTGAGAGAGAGAGAGAGAGATGGTTTATATGGTGGTTCATCGACTGCTACTATGAATCATTGTTATTTTAGCCAAATCGGATTTTAAGACCACGGTCCTTTTGGTATTGGGCAAGAAAAAATGACAAAATTTTGTGGCTAGAATAATTAAACCGCAAATGACGATGATAAATCAAGTACGAGATTCGTTCATGTTAGTACCTCCCTCTCTATCAAACAAATAAACTGGCAAAATATCGATATCGTGACGAACACGATAAATGGCAAGAAAATTCTTCTGGTAAACCAACTATAGACACTTTGCAAATAGTTTTAAACGCGATCTTATTTTTTTTTTTTTGTTTTTTTTTTTATTTTTTTTTTTTTTTAAAGATTTATGCGATTGAAATGAAATTGGAAATAAATGTTCATCGAAAGTAATCTTTAAAGATACAAATAAAATGTCAATAAATAATTTGTTCGCTATGACACATGCAACGCCTAAATGGTTTGAATAACCAACGTTCATTTTTCGAACCATCAGCAGCACCAAGTAGCCTATTGCTATGCGCACATCCAAAATTCCTACAAGTATTTATCTCTAATTGCACATCATTTTTCAATCCGGCCATTGGTTGATTAATCGCGTGCAAGACCGATTTCTAGTTTTAATTACATTTTACTATATTTTTCATGCATTTTAGCAATAGTATTCTTTGTAATCATTTGACTTCCATCATTTGGCATATAGAAAATACAATTGAATTAATTGATATTTAATACATTAAATCGATTCGTTCTTTACCAAAGTGACTATACTGAAATGTGTCTGATGGTTATACAACATACATATGCAATAAACCAGATAAGTTATAATGTCTACGTTTGTTGTTTATTTCATTTTTGAAAATCAATGCTGATTCTAAAGTTTGAATCTAAACTAAAATGATGGGCTAAATATTAAATTTTCGATCGCAACCATTCGATTTCAATTCAAACCTTACCAATTTTCTGGCTACAGATTTTCATGGGTGCTTCACATGTATTCACAGTTATTATATATTTTTGTTGAACAACGAAGCCAACGGCTCAACATATTCATAATTCAAATAACAAATAATAAAACAAAAATAATGCCACTACAGAACATCAATGATTAATGGACTATATATATATATATCCCAAAGCATTCAGGGTGCATGTACAATTTGTACATATACATTGCGAAGCATACGGTCACATGCGGCAACTACGATGACAGTGAGACAGACACCAAGTATATCGTATTTGTTGGTTCAATGAAAATTTGTAGCAATAACAAACATTCACTTGCTCGCTTACTCACTCGATCACACACACACACACACACACACACACACACACACACACACACACACACACACATACATACACACATACACAATATCCGTGCTAGCAAAGTGAGATGGAGTAATAAACGATGACCGAAACCTATTTATAAAGTCATAATCCGTACGCTTGGGTACAAACTCTATAAATTTCAAGCTTTCACTTAAAACAAAATAAAAAATCGCCCTTTTTTTTATGCACATTTTTAAATAAATTATGGACTATTTGTTTTAATTATACATATAAAATACCGTTTATTTTACCGAAAATTCGACTGGATTTTCATCTTTTTAGCTTTGTCCCAATACCGGTTTTTGCTTATTTTGCACATCCATTCCATAACCGAAAAACAAACGAACAAAAGAAAATTAAAACAGAAAAAGAAAGGCTGAAAAATGAATGAAAAAAGAAAAAAAAAAATTAATAAAATATTAACACTAATAATGTAGCAATAGTCATATGGTATAGTAGTAATAATTGAATGATAGATTAAAATCAACATTTTCACATCAATTGTATGAGATGTTCCATTAATGGATGCTGAATTTTTGATTTAGATACGTAACAATCACCATGAAATGCGAATAAAAAAGAGAAGAAGAAAAAAAAAATACCCCCAAAACCGTATATTTGCATTCATTCATTCAACGTGTGTATCATTTTGAATTTGCTTGACCAAGCACACACGAAACGAAATCCCGATAAATTACCACAAGGAACCCGAAACAGATTCCAATTTATTTGTTGCAATTTTGACCGTTTCACCAATTCACCAATTCACCATTGTGATTATTTTCCCGGTATTTTCGAGAAAGAGTATGCCGTGTAAGTGTGAGTGTGTTATTTGGTGTGTGTGTGTGTGTTTGTGTGTGTGAAATTCTAGTTTCACCAAGCATAGCTCGTTGTTTCCACAGGTATAATCTAATGATATGCAAACAGTGCTCGCATTTTCGATAGTAGCAACAAAGTAACGGTTATCCACTAAGGGGAATATATGGCTTTTCTCTTTTTTTTTATTCTCATTCTTTCTATTCCGTGTAAAAATCCGTTTGGACAACTGAAAAATCACATCCGTGGAAACAAAATATGCTGAAGATTTAAGATAGATATTGTATATTTCTTTCGTTCAATGTGCGTTGTTTTTAACTTAAGCTGTAAAAAGGATGCTCAGAATCACGGGGCTTTATTTATCACTGGTTAAACTAGTGAATCGAGTGAAAGCTAACAAAAGAGCAAAAAATATGTGGAAGAACGAAAACGAGACAGAGTTTGATAAACAGAAAGAGAGAGAGAGAGCACACACACACACACACACAGAGAGAGAGAGAGAGAGAGAGAGAGAGAGAGAATAAGTGAGAGAGACTGAGAAAGAGAGAGAGAGAGAGCAGAAAGGTAAAACTTAATTACTCTTGGGAATGTACAGTCCTGCTTGGCATTGGAGAAACTGGTTACGATACAATGATGGTGCAGCCGATAATTCGTTAGATAACAAAGTACGATCAAAGATTATGCTACAATAAATTCATGTCATTGTTGCGGCAAATGCACAAAAGAAATCAGCCAGGGCCAAGTGAACAAGCTGAAAAGAGAAACTTTTTCAAAATTTATCGTCTGTCAAAAGGATGTAGTGAAGCGTTGCTAATTTTGCCCGCGTTTCAAACCATTTTCTGAGTAATGGACTTAAATCATATTATTTGTCAGTTAATAGTCTGTATAAGTGTGTGTGTGTGTGTGTGTGTGTGTGTGTGTGTGTGTGTCTGCAACAGTTATTTTGGGATGGTTTACTATGCTTTATGCTGCTGGAGTAGTTGAAAAAGTGAAGAAAATTACGAAAAAAAAAAATAAAAATAAAAATATATAAATCGAAATCAATTCACATTAATTGTTTGTGGAATTTTCTCAACAACAAGAGCAAAATTTTGCATTACACTTGATCGAATGTTTGGATATTTGTTTCCCAATTTTCGTTTTGGAAAATCTTCGAGTGCTCTATTCTAACTGAGATTGAAACTCGGTTAATTTATAGCTCAGTGGTTTTCGAAAGGATTTTTCACTTCATGACAAACAAGTGTTCTCTTTCTCTCTCTCCCTCTCCCTCTCTCTCTCCCTCTCTCTCTCCCTCTTCCTCTCTCTCTTTTATTTTATCGTTCTCTTTCTGTTCCTCATGTTATATGAACTGAAACAAGTGCTTTGCTACAATTTTCCAAATTGCCAAAGTACACATAAACTTAGTTTTCGTACGTAAACTAGATTTCATGTGATTATTTTACATAGCGTTCGCTTTTTTATTTCTCTCATCTATCGTTGATTACATGCACTTCAAAGATAGACGATTATGCATTATGTTATACATATATATGTCTGTGAAATGCT
>JAQOWM010000718.1:162500-190000 GCA_029041755.1 Resseliella maxima | reverse complement strand
TGAACATTTCATAAGCATTTTCTGTGATTTAGACAAAAGTTTTCTAACACTTTGCGTGCCTTGAAATAACCAATATGTAAAATCATAGATTCTAAATGTTAATAATCAATCAGGCCCTTGATTCAAGAAGATGTCATAATTTCCGAAAAATCCAGAGGCGGAAGCCTCTTTAAATAACTGGATTTTTTTGCCAAGGCTAACTGGATCCAATGAGACCTCGTCTGAGGGCGTCCATGTCTAAAATAATTTATAAAAACGAGAACTATGATCTTTGATACAAATAAGAACGATTCTAAACAAAATCAATAGATGACAAGATCCAACAATATGCGTTTTATAAGATGTTTAGTTTTTTTGTTTATTTGATTACATTGTTTATGTTAATCTAGTTTTCGATTGGGTGAAATTATAGAGAATGTTGATTTTCCTGCGAATGCACTAGAATGCATAATTTTTCTTAATTGAACTATATTCTATAAAAATGAAATCAGCAACATTTTAAAAACTTTCAGTTGAATACCATATTTTAAATACATTAAAAGATTAAGAGTTTTTGAACAATGCAAACGAAAAAAACAGAGAGAGAGAGAGAGAGAGAGAGAGAGAGAGAGAGAAAATAGGAGGGGGGGGGGGAAGGAGGTGTGAGACAGAGTAGGATTTTGACTGATAAGAGAGAGAGAGAGAGATTGAGCGAAAAAAATACAAAAACGACCATTTATTTATAGAATCAATTTGTAGATAATGCAAACAGTATCGTTTCGATTCAAGAATTCATATTCATTTCTGTGAACAGAGTACAAAATTGAATGCCAAAAAACGAGCAACAATTCTTTTTCAAGTGTATAAATAATAGTGTGTACAAGTATGCTTATTTATGAATCCAACGATATCATGGAACTTGATGTAAATAAAGAAAAAAAAAAAGGAAAATGAAATTCACATTGATTCAAATTCAATATATGTTCAGTATATGCACAATATAGATTGATCAATATGGTTGTGCAACAAATGATACAATTGAATGAAAATGTGAGCAAAAATAGTGTTGGTGATTTTGATCATAACCGTTTGTTTACGTTTCGAAAAAAAAAAAAAAAAAAATCAAGAAGATTATTACCGAAATCATTTGACATTTGATAAAATATAAACGTCTTCATTTCATAAACATAACCAATGGAACCAAAATGTAACTGATTGAAATTGATGTATATATTGTTTTTTTTTCTTTCCTTTCATGTCTTGCCACATTGTAACGTGTTGGACACGTTTGAAATTACCTCAAAATTGTGTACGTGATTAAGTTGACAAATTATAATTGCGATAGATTGTCTGCACCACTTGTTGTCTACTACTTCTGTACTTGTTGTGGAACGTTTATCGCTTCAAAATATTTTATGCATGCACATAATTTTAATATAAAAAGGCTTCAACTGATGCCCATCAACATCACATTCAGTGCAAACGTGAAACTGAACACACACATAACAAAATAAAATCAATTAAAATGAACAAGTTTGTGAGTGTCCATTTGTGGTTGACCAATTTCACTTTATCTATTTATCAAATTCGTGCTATTCTAAATTTAATAAAATTGTATATAATCTATTGGGACATTTCTTTCTCAAATGAAAAAAAAAAAATCAAAATTTTCTACAATTTTCATCATAAATTTTGATTTTTTTTTTTTTGGTGTTTAGATCGCAGTTGTTGTATTTATGGTAATTGCTAGCGCTAGCGCCTCAGTTATTCCATTTGGACCAGTAGCATATAGCGCACCATTGATTGCACCTGCCGTAGCTCCTTTGCCTTTCGTCACAGCCACAAGTTCACAAGTTGTATGTATTTTTCTAATTTCACACATCAATTGAATGAAAAGTCTTTCAACTTATATCAACATTTGAGAGAAAAAAAAAAAACAATTTCATTTTTATTCTAATATAAATTTGCAGGTATCAAGAAATTATAATGCTGCGTATGTTGCTTCACCAGTGATTGCCGCATCACCATACATTGCAAGCGCTGCAGCACCATTGGCTTATCCAAGCCCTTATGTGGCAGCTCCATTGGCATCACCGTATCTAGTGTGATTTACTGTGTGAACTATTTAATGTAGATCTTTTTTTTTTTACAGTTTTCTTCACATACAAGAAATTGTTGTGCAAATGTTAGAACTATATAAAACAAAAGAAAAAATAAAGAATAAATAAATGAATGAATCGTAGTTTAAAAGTTAAAATTCAAGTTTATTTTTTGCTAGCTTGCAATCTTTCCAATTAACTTGTGTAAATACAGTCGAAAAGTCAAAATAATTGAATCGCTTAATATATGGCAATATCAGCAAAGAAAAAAAAAAAAAAAAAAAGAATTAGCAACAAAAGTATTAACAAAACCCAACGAACCAAAACAAAACCAGAGGGAAAGAGAAAGAAAGGGAAAGAGAAAGAAAGGGAAAGAGAGAGAAAGAGAGAGGGAGAGAGAGAG
Source organism: Resseliella maxima (assembly GCA_029041755.1). Classification (NCBI taxonomy): domain Eukaryota; kingdom Metazoa; phylum Arthropoda; class Insecta; order Diptera; family Cecidomyiidae; genus Resseliella; species Resseliella maxima. The sequence goes on along the minus strand of JAQOWM010000718.1, from coordinate 187,519 downwards.
AGAGAGAAAGAGAGATGAAAAAAAGAAAAAAAATGGATTAAGAAATTGATTAGCTGAAAGTTCCAACGATGTGAAGAAAACGATAGATTTTGGATTGTGATTTGGTTTTTTAATTATTTTCCAACTTTACTGCACTCATTGAGTATTGTTACGCGATGAGTTACACCGGATTTAATAAAGACTTTGCTCGCAACTGCATTCATTGCGAATATTTTCGAATAAAAGTTAATAAATGTAGATGTGGCATTTCCTTTGCTTTTGCTTCTCAAGCACTTATAGAGAACAGCGTCGCAACTCAAAAATACGTGATGCAATATATGTGCAACAGACAGGTGAGAGAGAAAGAGAGAAAGAGAGAAAGAGAGAAAGGGGGAAGTGAGTAGTGAGTTTGCCTAATAGTTTTAATTACTTTGTCTAAAAAGTATTTGATTTATGCAGTTATTCCAGTGTATGTTCCAATATCTCTCTCTCTTTCTCTCTTTCTCTCTCTCTCTCTCTCTCTCTCTCTCTTCTCTCTCTGTTTCTCTCTCTCTCTCGCTCTCGATTGAAGCACTCCGATACTGATTCCTTCTTCTTGAATGGCAGACAGGAACTATTCTCTGAATATCTATTGTCAAGTTAAACAAATAAAGTGAATACAGAAAAATAAAAAGAAAGCAAACAAAAAGGAAAAAAAAAAACACATTCTTCAAAACATACTCCTTCCGATATCATGAAAAACTTTTATGGTTTGTTGCACGCACATGTATAATTTCGATAGTTGTTCGATTTTCAATAGCAAAATGAAATGAATCATGAATTGAGAGAAAGCGTTGAAGTAAAAACCGTTACCATCTTACATACATACAAGAATCAGTGCCGGAAATAAAAATTTCTCGTTTTTCTTTCCCTAATGTGCAATCAATTGTTATAACTAGACTATACTTGTGTGTTTATTCATTTTCATTTTCATTTTCATTTTGGTGTAATTTTCTCGATAAAGAATGAATTGCTCATAGCAATGCCAAATTGCCTTTTTGGTCTAACACGAGCAAAAGAGAGTGGACAATTATATGCGATTTTTTCGATCTCAAATAACTTTCACGTTTTCAAGATTACGTTGCTAAAATACATTGAACGTGTTGAAATGTACGCCTGCCAAAATATACTTAACAAATGGATATACACATTTTGTTCATTTCGTATTACGAAAATGTTTAAGACCGCATCAATTCAAACATACATTGCATTTTACCATTCTTTGCTATTTTCAATGTGCTCATTGAATCTAATAATCTTAATTCTAATTGCTTATGAACTTAATATTCCATTGTTTGATTGTAAATATTTTACTAATTACGATACATTTAAAGTGCATCGACGTGCGTAACGTATTCCAATGGCAAAATTTTCACTAGTCATTTTCATCGAGTACACATAATAGTTTGGTTCCGAGCTTTCTCCACTTTTGTGCGGGATACAAACATTTCATATAAACACAATTTTCTGCCGTTGTTGTTGTTGTTCACAATCATCAATTCACTTGCAAAACATTTTCAGCTATAATGTTTTGTGTGCACAGACATTCTGTGTGTAAATCGAGTGAATTTGTGTCTATGTGCATGTGCATATGCATTTGTATATTGTTAGCTATTTGCATGCAAACAACCAAGTCATTCTGTCTCTATGCAATCGCATTGTAAAATATATTTTCAGATGTTTTCTACATTAGGAAATTAAATTCACTGTAACAATGCGATTCATTAGTGTGCATGGTGCATTTTAAGTGTTTTTGGGTAAGCGCATGACGATGCTTTCTATCATCATCATCATTATTGCACAAAATTCAAAATCTTGCATTGTTAATATCCAAAGATTCAAATGTGTTGAGAAAATTTTTAAAACCTTTGTTTCCATTACATTTCCAATGCTTGATTAGTAGATTTCATTTTTCTTTTTTCTTTTTTCTTTTTTCTTTTTTTTTTGTTATCCAGTACCATTAACTTTGTAAATCAAACCGACAAACAATCGGCTGTGCAAGCAAACGATCATTGTTTATCTTTGGTTTTTATTTCCATCTGCCAAAATTTATTTCAATATTCATCAGATGTTCAAGTGGCTTTTATATACTGCACGATCCGTTGTATCAATAAATTGACTGAATGGGGAGGTAGGGGATGCGGCGCAGGGGGTGCGTATCTGTCAATGGAAATTCAATGTAGACACAGCCAGAACATCGAAAACGAGCGAGAAATTTTGAGTGAAGCATTAGTGCATAAGAATCATGGTGCATACAGGAAATCAACAAACAATATCAAACGCCAACTGCATTCACAACAATTGTTAAACAGATCAGTATCCTAATTCATAAGAAGTGGATTTGAAAAATGTGACCATTAAGCTGAAATAAATTGACCGAAACGATTTTGTGAAATTGAAATGATTGTATTTTTGTTTTCATGAATAATTTTGGAAAATTAATAAAACCATTGAATTCAATGTCAGACAGATGTTAGATCGATTGCATGTGAAAATGTGAAGGATCTATGGGGCGAAGATTTACTTGGTAATATTTGTTTTCGATCAACATTTAAATCACATCACATGACGAAAATCAAGGTGAAGTGCATTGAATATGAATTGAAATTGGAATCAATTGTGCTACAATGTTGGGATGGTTCACTATTTCCTTAAAATGTTCGGATCCATTGCAATTTCCGTTACAATTCTTAAATATGTCTTCGAAAATGAATTTCAAATTGCCTGTGTATTTCATTTTCCAACCATGAAGCCTATTGCCAATGTTTTGCTTCAGTGCACTGGCACTGGTAAGCTCAAATGCAATACAAATTTTGCACAAGCAATTGTTAACCGCACATACACACACACACACACGCACACACACACACACAACTCTGTTGCTTGCCAAATCGTCGTTTGAATCATACATAACTCCTTCTCGTCGCTAATTTTTCGTTTGAATTGTTTCAATGCATTTTCGTTTCATTATTAACAAAATGACATCGCATTTATTCATTATCTTATGCAGAACACATCATTCGTTTTATGCATACAAGAATCAAAAATCTACGTGAACTATACACCATTCGAAATCGAATGCACAAAAGTTGTTTGACTTCTCGTTAGTCAATTGCGTACTCATCAGATGCATTATATATTCAAGTATGTAGAGATATGGTGAGACCAGGGGGGATAGAAACAGAGTAAAAGATGGAAAGACGAAATGAAAAGCGAGGAAGAAAGAGGGAGAGAGAGAGAGAGAGAGAGAAATTGGAAGAGAGGATGGTATATACTTGGAAATTGAGAGCAATAGAGAACGCGTACCTTTTATGAAGTAGTTGTAGCTCAATTTGCCAAGAGAGAAAGAGCAGAGCAACGGATGAAAAAGCACACGAAATTATGTTTGACGAAGGAATTGAAAGGTATCGTTAGCATTGTAAACAAATAGCTGTACAAACATAGCTAAATTACGGAGAGCGATATTTGTGACATTCGAGTCGTGCATGTGCTGAAATGTGCTGCATGAGTATGCTTTTTGACTAAATCTCATTTTTTTTTTGTTGCCATTTTTGTATTTATATGTGAGTGCGTGTATGTGTGGGTGTGGGTGTGTTTGTGTATTTTTTTTTTTCCTACGAAAATGGCATCCTGTTGAAATCTCGTCGAGGACAAACATTGGCTTGTTAAAGCTAAACAACATACAATAGACATACTTTTATGTTGATATTGTGCACATTCGATGCTAATATTCGAAGCAATGATTCTTCAATGTTCAGCTTAAATACCAATTCACTTTACAAAATGGCCAAAGTGGTTCCAAGATGCACAGTAATTTAGACACTTTTATGATAATGTTATTGTATTTGAATTTTTAATTAAAACGCTTCTCATTCTATTCAATGGACAAAAATCAACTGTTGTGATCTCTATCTCTCTTTCTCTCTCTCTCTCTCTCTCTCTCTCTCTCTCTCTCTCTCTCTCTTCTCTCTTTCTATATCTCTATCTCTATCTGCTCTCTCTACTCTCTCGCTACCTATCTCTCGCTTTCATTCTTGCTTTGAACAGATGTGAACATTGACAACTTTTAAATCCCTTTAGTTTCCACGTAGAACTCAGAACAAGGGTGAGACAGAGAGAGAGAGAGAGAAAGAATGAAAAGTTTCCATTTCATTAGATGACTTCGACTATTCGGTATCAGTGGTATTGCAATTGAGTTCACTGTTTAACTATTTAGTAGCAATATCAATATTATAGATGGCAATGAGAATGAGGAAAAGTACGTAACGCTTGGCATACGCTCCAATTTTAGCGTAAAGTTTTCTTGTAAATATTTATGTCACCAGCAGCCCCATAACTTTTAATAAGCTAAAAAAAAAAAAAAAAAAAAAAAAATAAATTTTTTTTTGTGTTCTGTTTTGCCAAGTTTTTACGATAAGATTATGCTTTTTATCACCTGCGTCGACATTTCATCGTTTCAGTTTTCTCGGTTAAGTTCATTCAAGTGCAATTGTTCGAAACAAAATCGGATAACAATAATTGAATGTTTCACCGATAATTTGAATCTCACTTGAGTTTCGATAGCCGCTCTATGAGAGCCTGAACCAACGGTTTGCCAATCTGCAACGCAGTAGCAAGACTAGCATTTTTTTTTATTCTTTATTCGAATGTAAAAAAAATCACCAACATGTAATGCTCTTATCTAAATTGTTGTAAAGTAATAACAATTATGCACCGATTACAAAATAAAATATTGCACACTTTTTGCGATGGGTCCCATTCTCTTTCTCACTCACTCTCTTTCGTTGTCTAACCCTTTACTTTGCGAATTGTGGCGGCGGAACTGATGCGGGCCACTTGCATGAACTTTTCTTCAAACGCTTATTACGTTAATTTTCTGTATTTTTTTTTTTTTTATTTTAAGCAAAAATGCCACCATTGATTTTCATTCTATTTATCTTACTCTTTCAAATGCAGCACTTTTCCCATTCAACCAAAAACTGAATGTGTCTTGTGACGTTCTACAACTGATAATGCTCTGATGGTATTATTCCCACTAACTGTAATTCAATTATTTAAACTTTGGACTTGGGCAAAGTCAACACCGAACAAAGTTTCATTGTGAAATAAAAGCACAAAATACTATACCGACAACTATTCGAAAGTTTACAGACAATACTTCCTTCCATTCTTCTTCCTATCTTTATTCACTGTTGTCGTTTTTCAGTTTTCAGTTTTCATTGTTTCTCTATACCCATCTCGCGATCGCAATTTCTCTTTGGTTCCTACTTGAGTATTGCCATTCAATTGAATTTAGTTCAAGATTCTTTTATTCGACGGGTTTCGTGTTTTTTTTTCTTTTTTTTTTTTTTTTCTTTTTTATTCTTCATCTTATTCGATAGCCAGTGAGCAGTTACACAAGCTGTTGAACAAATAGCAAAGATGTACAGAAATACTATAGCCAATTAAATAAAAGAAACACGTATCGAATGCATCGTCACAATATTTGGTAAAATCTGCTGCATGAATTGTAGAATATTGATGTTTGAATGGCTAGTACAAAATTAGAGATTGAAATGGTGGGAGTGTGATGGGCAAACTTAAAAACAGCCATTTGATGTAATTGAAATTTCGTGCAAATCTTCCGAGGCAATTTTTATCATTCAATTCATTTGATCGTCGTGTTCGTGGTCTTCGTTGTCGTTGTCGTCGTCGTCGTCTGTTCTTTTTTATATCGACAGTTTCTGGTATTCATTTGAAATGACAGGATTTTTATTAGTTGTGAAATTACGAAAGCGAATTACATCGATCTTTCTTTCTGTTCATTTGCTGTACAATGCTCTATAATATTGCATCATTGATGCTCTTCGCATTATTATTATTTTTTTTTTTTTTATTGTTTAATATAATTTAGCTTACTTTGCTTTTCTCTTACACTATAATCGATTTAATAAGATTATTACGACGAAAATTAATTACAAATTACTGTAGTCGTGTTGTTTGGATGTTCATGCTATGCTCAACAATTATGACATAAAATCCTCTAGCCAAACCAGAAAAAAAAAAAAAAAAAAAAAAAAACTCCGTAAAACTTGTAATGTCATTAAAAGAACCAATTTCTTAAGTCATAATTCCAACAAATATAACCAATGACACATAATCATAGCTTTGTACATTTTGTGTAGATACAAGCAATTCATTGATGGTAAAATTACAAATGTGCACTTATGCAGATTTCAAAGGAATAACCAATTTTGATTTTGTGAAAATAATCATCATGGGGCTAAAATCAAACACTTTTAGTGTTGCATTCATTTTGTCTAACATCAAAAATATCGGTCATCATGTAATATCAACCCAATCTCTCATAAATATTAACAATGTTTTAATACGAGACACATCAGTTCAAATTGGATTCATGCCCGTTGCCATTTTGGTAAATTTCGAAAGTTTAAAATGTTACGTTAAGTATAAAATGTACTTCAATGTATAAAATGTGATGCGATAAAATAATTTTATAGAACCGACTTGAATTGAACATTTTAAAGTTGCTTGAACCGTAACTGCAATATAATTATTAGTCGTTAACATGAGAACGTCTTAACAAGGAAACATGATCTGGCATATAATTTTACATATAAATACAACAAAAATTTTGATGCAAACTCACTCAATTTGTGGTTGAATTGAACTTACTAAATTGCATTTCTCTGAATATTATGAGCATAAAACCGAATTCCACAGTTGACTGTGTTTTTCTTTTTTCCTTTTTAACTTTTTTTCCCTAATATTACTACGCAAATGCCATATTTAATTTCGACATATTCCTTTTTAGTACACAGCGACTGCTGCTGTTATTTATGTTCTCGATAATGCTCACATACATTTTAAGAAAATATTTTAATCAAATCAATAGATCAAATCTGCTGGAATTGTACGTCTATGAATAGCACTCATCATGAGAGTGTTCGAAAAGTCTTTTTTTTTTTACAATGATACTAAATCTATATAGAAATAATTGAAAATTTTGCGAGAAATTATTTGGATTAGGAATAAAAACACAAAAAAAGAGAAAGATAGAGATAGAGATAGAGATAGAGATAGAGATAGAGATAGAGATAGAGATAGAGATAGAGATAGAGATAGAGATAGAGATAGAGATAGAGATAGAGATAGAGATAGAGATAGAGATAGAGATAGAGATAGAGATAGAGATAGAGATAGAGATAGAGATAGAGATAGAGATAGAGATAGAGATAGAGATAGAGATAGAGATAGAGATAGAGATAGAGATAGAGATAGAGATTAAAGCAGAAAAGAGAGAAGTTAAAAGGGAGAGAAAAGAAAAGAAGATGGTGTTGTTAAAAAGTTTGCCTTTTTAATGAAAGCATTGTTCGGCAAACGCATATACACATGGAAAAAATTAAACCTTTTGTGTATTATTAAATGAAATTACGAATGATCACACGCAAAACGTATGCCGTTCAGAGTCATTAAAAAAGCATTGCTTTCAACAAAAATTTCTATCTATTCAGTTTATTGAATCATAGTCTATCGAATGGCACATCAACACCGCAGAAAATCAATTGGTGTGCTTGAGCTGTTGAAAGATTCTGCTTAATGTTTACATGTTTTCGATATAATAACCATAGTCACACACACACACACAAATACACGAAAAGCAAATGAAACACACTCTCGCACCATTTCCACTTAATATAAATTAATTTGTGAGTTGTGTTGTCGAAAATGTTTGTTTATGCAGCGCATATCTTTCATAGCTAGGGTGAGAATGAATAGATTTTCAATTTATATATTACGTTCGAAGAGATGTGAATCAAACAAAAATGATGAAAATTGTTGACAATTCTATATATAGCATCGATGTTTTATGTAAGAAAAAGGAGAGAACCGGCAAAAATTCGAAACATACATTAACAATATTGATAAATAAGTGGAAGTGTTTCTAACGCTGAAACGCTGTGTGCTACCGCAACATTGTTGTATTTCGGCGCGGTGTTTTTTTCTTTCTTCTTCTTCTTCTCTTTCTCCTTCTTCTTTTTCTTCTTCTTCTTCTTCTTCTTCTCCTTCTTCTTCTTCTTTTTCTTCTTCTTCTTCTGTTTTTATTTTGCTTCTTCTCCATCTTTATATTTTACCTCTGATTTTCTTCACTCATCTAGGTTTATGCTTACTGCTTACCGCTTACACGATGCAAAGAGAAAGAGAAAAAGAGAGAGAGAGAGAGAGAGAGAGAGAGAGAGAGTGAGAGAGTGAGAGAAAGATAGATTCCGGGTCATGATATCGAGCAAACTTGTGATTATTTTCATACATAAACCAAATAAATAAGAAATCAGAAATGTCATAAAGTATCAATTTCATGTTGTCAACGGATAAAATACGACAACGAAATCGTTCAACATAATCGGCAAAATGAAAAATCGAAACACAAGGAAAACATCAAATGCAAACAATGTATTTACAGAAAATTTTCTGTGCCGCGCTGAATTCTATACAATTTTCTATTGTTATGGTAGACGGAGTTCGATAAACGTAACAACAACCGTATAACTCTGGTAAAATTTATTTTCAAACATAGAGACCATCCCGATGTAAGAAAATATAATCCGATACAACAATAACCAAACAACGACAATAACAACAAAAATAACAATAACAGCAGCAATGGCATCAGTAACAGCAACAATAATAAAAATGACGAGGTGATGGTTTTATTTTTCCTTTAATTTCTGTCGGTTATTTCTGCAATTACAACGGAAATCTGCACCACAAGCTTGCAATCGAAATCACAATTCTTTTATTTTGATACCATGTCGAATCAATCAAGTAACAGTGAACGTAATGCGCTTGACGCTCAATATATACACAAACAATTTTTCGCACAAAACAATTTCAATAAATGCAATCGTCTGACAAAGAGCATTTATTTCATGGAAAAACTGCTTTTGCAATAGTTTTCTATCCCTTTCCCCCCTTCTCTCACTCTCCCTGCGCGTGTGTGTGTGTGTGTGTGTTTGTGTAAGGGTGTATGTTTGTAGCATGCGATATGATACGATTTGAAATGACGTACTCATGAATGTGAATCTGGATATGTTATAGAGGTGGCTGTATAGTAGATGCTATGTGAACCCTATAAGGATTAATGCTTTACATCATGAAAAGCATGGAAAGATTTACGGATTGATATATTTGAAAAAGAAGAAAAGGGACGCATTCTGGTTATATGACGCAAATAACATTTAGAGAAGGCAAGCAAAATTATATGTTTCAACGTAAAACGAATAAAAAAAAAAAAAAAAAAAATACCGTAAAAGGAATACAATTTTGAGCACAAGATTAAACTGTTTTCTTTGATATTTCAAAGAAGCTTCCGAGACTCAAGTGTTATTTTGGGTTCATCGACCATTTGATCGATACAATTGTACAATTTTAATCGTTTCAAAATGTTTCGATTTCCACTTGGAAAATCGCTTGCAACGAATGTACTTGACGGAAAATACACTTGACAAATTCAAGAAAAATAAAAAAAAAAAAAACATTTCTAAAGAATATTTTAAAGACGAAAATGTATAAACCAATAGCCCGGGACCAATTTCAAAATCTACCACTTGACTGTGCTTCAATACTGCATTTATAAATTTCGTTTTTATCAAAAAAAAAAAAAAAAAAAAAAAAAGCATCAACGGAAAAGAACGAAGAATAAATGAGGAAGAGAGAAAGAGTAAGGAGTGTTTCATTGAATAGAAGCAAGATTGGTAAATGTACAGGAAGAAGAGAACTCATCGAACCACAAGAACTGATTGAAGATAATTATTAGTTGAAATGACCAGAACATTGATTTCGTCGTTTTGTTGTGATGACCATGGGTAACCAAAATCAAGACCAAAACGATCCAATAACTTTTTTTTAGCCATAATAAGTTTTTCGACAATTTCAGCTTCTTTTATAAAATGGTTTTTTCTGTGCATACGCAAGAAAAAAATTAAATTTTTTTTTAAACAATTATTGCTTAAAATTATAAATTTTTCTCATTGATTCTTTGCTTGTTGTTAATAATAATTCACCATAAATATATTGGCAAACCCTGATTACGAGCCCATGACAATTTTCTTTAGGAAAACTAGGAAAACTAACTATTCCTTGAATATTAAATCAATTTGATTGAATAATTTGTGTTTTCAATTGATGCACATCTGTTCAATTCGAATAATTCCAGATTGTTGAGGTTAAACGGGTTAAACACAAATTATTCTATGAATTTGGGTTTTGGGGGTTTGTTAATATTCGTCAATAAAATTTGCCACATTATTATGTGTGTTGTGTTGTGTGTTTTAGCATACAAACCGAAAAGAATTTCACATACAAAATGCGTATAGGGAAATTGTATAGTTAGTTGTTCATCATCATCACCATCTCTCAAGATTGTCGTATGTGAGAGCGTTTATTAGCCAATGGCAAAACTCTAATATATTTGCCTAATTTCATAATTGGATATCCAAATCATGCGCTTGAACCATGTCAAATGTGACAAAACATATTATTAATTAAAAATTGCCGTGAGGTCGAATCAATTATTCATTGAATTAATGTAAGCTAAATAAATATCGATTGGCTGTATGTGTGCAACTGTGGCTGGTTATGCAATGGAGATTGAGAGCAATGTGGGTGTCTCATATATGTACAATTCAAACTATACGACCGAAGTTAAATTTCTCTCTTTGAAAATGTGATGCTCTAATTTTATGTAAACGAATTTGTAAACTTAATTCAAATCAAATATGAATCTCAAAGGCGATTAAATCTGTTATGATGGAAAGCTGTGTATTACCTTGATATGCGTATAGTGTGTATTATACAAAAGATTTCATTTGATTGGTTTTTGAAATCATTTCATACTAAATCACTGCATGCGATTGGTTTGATCAAAGACGTTTTGCATGCATATTAGAATGCATCGTTGTGGCTGTTGTTGTTGTTGTTGTTGTTGTTTATAATTCACGAAATATACCACTTGCATTCATGACGCGTAAACGATAACTATATTTACTCAATATGTTTCATGCAAAAGCCTCACAACTTGATCTTGAACATTTCACAGAACACACTATGGAATCGCATCTCTCTCTCTCTCTCTCTCTCCTTCTCTCTTTCACTCTGTCTGGGTGCATATGTAAGTCATGCATTTGATGTATATATTAGGGACTAGAAATTATGGCAATAATGACAAAAGTTGATCGAAATGTTTCCCAATTGCAGTAAGTTCAATCAACCGATATGCCACTCCTACCATAAATATCGCGATATATATCCAACGCATTCTCTTAATCACTCTCGTTCATTCTCTATTCTCCATTTTCATGTCTACTGTCGATGGTTCTTCTTATGATCTGAGCTTTCTAGTTTTATAATCTCATTAAAATGTTGTTCCATTAAAACATGGGATATTAGTTTGAACCAAAAAAAAAAAAGTTTTCGCAATGAACTGGAAAAGAAGCTTCCTAATTAAAATGGTATAGACCATTCATTTTTCTACATTCATTTATTTTTCTATTGCGTGAGCATTGTTTTGTTTTCTTATATCGTATAAATATGTGAAGGCCACAAACACACAAATTATCCTTAAACTGGTATCATTCAAACTATTGAGATTAATTAGTTTGAAGTGAAATTACTTGAATTTATATAACATTTCAAATTGCAATTATTCTACTTATCATTGTTTTCACAGATTCATTATTTTTTTTTTTTTTTTAATTAGATTAGAAGTTTTAGACATAGTTTGAAAAAGTTTAATGTTAGAAATGAAACAGTTTTCAAATGCCAAACTCTTTATGTTTAAAGGATAAAAAGTCCTCATTATAATGACAATGAGCAATGGTAAATATTAACAATTTAAAGAAAATAATAATAATCATAAACGCAGTGCATATAAATGAAAAGCAAAAGAACATTAAATCAAATTGTATAAGATAATTGTTTGAATGTCAATGATTCATAAAACGCAAATGGTTTTCAAACGGACGATTTTTAGTTGACCACAAAGTGAGTAGATTTTCACTTTCTGTTTTTTTTTTTTTACTCTTGCTACCGTATGCTTTACTACTTGTGCTTTATTTCGTACTACTTTCTCTATTTCCAAAAATGTTCCACTCTCTCTCTCTCTCTCTCTCTCTCTCTCTATCTATCTCTCTCTCTCTCCCTCTCTCTCGTGCCAATTCATTTCATATCTTATTTCAATTTCAACGAAAAATTAGATGAGCTACATGGAGTTCATGTTATTAAATGGTTGTTCTTGTTATAAAATCCACTTTGGTTACCACTGCTTATGTGATGGGTATGTGTGAATGCAACAACATTTTCCCAATTATATTCATTACTGTGTTGGCTGAGACACGCAAAGCTTGAACGCGACACGAAATATGAGTGTCTGTAATCAGGTGTTATCGTAATATTGTTTTTGTTGTTTTTTCCCTTCCTTTTTGTCTTTTTCTTTCACATTGCAATGCAACCAAGTGCAAGTATTGCACTGGTTCTCAAATATTTCCTTTTACGAATCGCATTGGCTAAATTCTTGCTTGTTGTTGCATTTGATTTGATCTATACATTACGACAACAATATGTAATAAAATGAACAAAAATATAGGATTATTTTATAGAATTTTGTTGTTATTGTTGTTGTTGTTGTTTTGAGGTCAAACATACGATTTTAATTTTCGCCAGCAAAGTGTTAAGCGAAGTTAAATCTGTTGAAAGCGTAATGCGTCCAATGAAAAGAATGAGTAAATCGGTGTGTATGTTTTCGCGTGGAGAATTGGGCTTTTGTGTGCCGTTAAGCATGTAACGTGTATAATTTGGTTTGCTTTTCTTTGGCATTGCTTTGCTTTGTTTCCATTATTGTGCTTTGCTTTTATTATATGCCATGTGTATAGCAGTGGCGATGAAAATCTCAAGCGAAAATAAGCACGATAGAAATGTTATTCGTTCTTCCAACTATTTAGTGCCTATATGTGTATGGGATAATCAGAAAGGGGAGCGAAAAACGAAACCAAAAAAGGAAAAACGGACCGAAAATGAAAAAAAAAAGAAATGAAAGAGAAAGAGAAAGAGAAAGAGAAAGAGAAAGAGAAAGAGAAAGAGAAAGAAGAAACAATAATGATGGAACCCAAATGGAAGTGGAGGTGGAAGTGAACGTAAACATTTGAATCATCATTTTTCTGGCCACGTATTCAACTCTGCTTGTATATGCTTAGATACAAACCAATGCATAATACATATACATACATACACACACACACGCTACACCACCTGCACCCACATGGGTTCCTTCTTCATTTTCCACACAAATAAACATTTCAATTAATGCACAATCTTCGACCAAGCGTATTTTCTATAGTAGCAATTTTTCGTTTCAATTTTCCATTTGGATCAATGGGAACAACAACAACAGGAGAAAGCAAAACAACAATCATTATCAACGGTAAATCCATTTGAACCCCCGCACCGATAATTTCAGGTAATTGGTGAACAGTTATTTAACAAATCTGAAAAACCGTATAAAATTTATTTTTTTTTTTCTCCTTATATGCTGTGCATGCTCATAACGGGCTATAATCAGTGATTATGAATAATCGATTACAGAAAATGAATAAACCCATGCATAATTTCTAGCATAATTTTATTATTGAAAATTACGCAAATTATTTGAAACTTTTGGATTTGTTTGTGGAAAAATAATTGCGGTTGATGAACACCTCTTGAATTTACTACAATAAAATTGACCAAAGATTTAAAAGCTTAATTTTTTTCTTTTTCCAATCGAATTCAAATCAATTGTGATGTTTTAAAATTTCCATGTAAATCTATTTAGATGAATTTTAATATGTAAGAAAATAACAAAAAAAAAAAAAAAAAAAAAATCCGGTGGAAAAATTATTCATCAATATCAAATATTCATTGAATTTGCATACTCAACAGAAAAGATGAAAATTCGTTTGCACAAAGTAAAATTTGAAAAGTTCCATACACAACAAAATGAACAAAAACAACTTTGCAAACCGAAGAAATGATTTTGGTCTTTGTTTGTCTACTTACAGCAAATAGAATTTTTTTTTTTTTTTTTCGTTCAATAATTCCAAGCCATATTTCAATATATAAATGCTTAGTATACTTCCCTTACGTTGCCACAGAATAACAATAAAGCTGAAATGCATTTCTTTTTTTTAAACCAATTGGTGTGGCCACATCCAATCATAAATTTCATGATAAAAATTGAACGGGTCAGGAATTATTCTTTGGAAATATTTGTTATATGAATATCTACTGAACTCATTGATGTCTATAAAATAATTCACAATAAAAGAATAAATATTTTGGTGAAGGTAATGAAAAATTTCTTTTTTTAAGCTGACAAATAAAATGGAACCATTTTTAATGTAAAATGTATGTATATGCAGAATAATTCACAAAATATGAAACGAAATCGATATGTTTACATCTTGAACCACTACTTTATATATATAAAGTTAAGTGTATGCATAAGTGCATATCTATAAACATGCATGCATGCATGCATGCATGTGCACAATTTTGAATATGATTTTGTCTTGATTGAAATTATTTTGCATTCATTCCATACATTTCTTGTTATATTTAATAATATTTCCAACATTGATGATTCAATGTTCTCAAGTACACATACTCCATTGGTTAATTGTTTTATAAAATACATTCAGCACATGTATAAACGTTTAATTTCAGAATTAAATAACGGGATAATAAAAAGAATAATGTGAAAATTACATATAACACATAGTATTGCATGAAAAATAAGGTCAATGAGTCTTATCTATCTTGAATATGGTTTTTCATCAAAAAAAAAAAAAAAAAAAAAAAAAAAAAGCCATTTCATTTGAATGATAAGAATTTCTTTTGTATCATTTTATTTTTCATTGTAATATTCAATAGACATGCATATAAAATTTGGAATTCTAATGAATTAATGAATTAAATGAAATTTACCAAAAAAAAACACTAAACAATAGAACCGATTATTACTTATGCTTACACAGTAAAGGTAAAAAAAATCTAATTAAAACTTATTCAGTTAAAAGTATTCGCAACAAAATTTTACTAACCACAAATTATTAAGCACAATGTCCTGTGTAAAAATAATTCATAAACTATTTTTCTGTTCATATTTCAAGCTTCAAATTTTCATTTTATTTTTCTTTTTTCTAAAAAAAGGGATTACCATACTTATGTTCATGATAAAATGTGTAAAAAAAAAACCACAAGGATATTTATTTGTAAAAGAACAAACAACATTTTTGAAGATAAATGCAAAAAGCATATCAAATAAACGAGAATACTAAGAAATGATAAATATGATTTTAAAGTTGTGGCATGTGGCATTCGCATTAGAAAAATACCACAAGAAAAATGTGGGCTTCTATTCAAAAATAAAAACCACAAATTTTTGCCAAATTCCACATTCGATTTGAAAACCGCTAGTATTTGGCGTACTTGAGCTGACACAACAAAAGGATACCAAATAGATGCCGTCGGTGGTTTTTTTTTTCTTCTTCCTTTTCATTGAATTTAATCATTCAGAAGTAAGTTTGAGCCGCTCAAATTGAGCATCTGGATATTCAGTGGATTTCAGTGCATTCCGTGTTAATCCATGGATATTGCGTGAACAATTCCAGAGATCACAAGTGTGACACAGTTCATTTTCATTATTTCAAGTGCGTGTTTGAAAAATTATTATTATTTATTTATTTATTTTTTTTTTTTTTTTTTTTTCAAGATTTCCAATGGACACGATGATTCGTATTCGATTTATTCAACTAACTTTATTGTTGAAATGGCGTAAAACTGTTTGAAATTTTCAACCAATTGTCAATTGGTTGGTTTGTGTCCTTGTGAATGTTTCATGTTCATTGTTCAATGGTCATGTGTCTTGAAATAATGATCTATAGTCAAGTTTGCAATGCTATGTAAGGTCGTGCATATGTTGGTTTCGTGCTGTACTTCGTTGATTCCATGCAATGTTATTTTTATTTATACAATTTTTTTGTTTTTTTTTTTTGCTTTTGATTCTTCTTTTATCTATTTTCTTTTCTACTCTCTTTTCATTCGTTATACTTTTCGCATTCAAGTTTATCTCTTTAGACACAGACATTGTTTACGATTAGTTATTGTGCTGTGTGCAATCAAAGGTCTTACTTTTCTTCCATCTTCAATGCCACCGAAATTACATTTCGAAAATGTAACGAAGAAGAAGAGAGAGAGAGAGAGAGAGAAGAGAGAAAGAGAAAGAAAGAGAGAGAAAGAGAGAGAAAAAAAAAGGAGAAGAGAATTATACATGCTTGCAAGCATCACGTTAAGGTCTGAAACCTTCTTGTCTTATTCAATGCTACATATTGCTTCCGATTGACTGCATATTCCAAAAGCTGAACAAACCGCACGACTAAACTGAATCAATTTCAAATGGGGTGAAACGCTTTCATTCATTCTTGATAGTGCGGCTGGTTACCCAATATCACGACCAATTCTTTTCGACTTTGTCTGTCTCCTTTTCCATCTCTATCTCTCTCTCACTCTCTCTCTCAATCTCTCTCTCTCTCTCTCTCTCTCTCTCTCTCTCTCTCTCTCTCTCTCTCTCTCTCTCTCTCTCTCTCTCTCTTTTTGTGTGTGTGTGTGTGTCTGAGTCTTTTTTTTTCTTCTTCTTCTCAAAGCGCAAATTTATCCATTTAATAAAAACTTGCTGTGAGCAAAGCGCCTCTCGAGGCCAATTTAAATTGAAATACATATAAGCAATTATTAAAATATGCTAATCATCGCTTAATGAGTACGAAAATATACAGAAATAAAATTCTATTTAAGAGGCGCCACTATCGCTGACAACATGAAACATTTAAGCTTCTCAATGATTTGCTGCTTTTATGTGAATGTGATCAATACTGATAAAAATTGAATCTACATTTTATGTCTTGTGAACTTTTTATCTACTATGAGACTATGGATAATAATATAAAATGGTTAAATTAAATTAGTTTGTATTTAAAATATGCTTGTAAAATCTGTTGTACTTAAATCGATATAAATGCATGACAATATTTTACGATTTCATATTTAATCTGTATCTTATAGAACTGTTACGATCTTAAATTGTTTTGGAATTTTTCTCACACTTTACACACTTCACATCCTTCTCAGTGAAAGGTTTACACTATATCATATCATTATATTGTGATCATAGCATCTAACACAAGTTTCCTTTGCCTTCCCCGCATCGCTCAGGGACCCTTATAGAATTTTAACATTTTTTAGCTTTTTAACTGAAAGACCTTTTTTTACAAACCTTTTTTGTTGGGACCCCTATAGATTTTTGGCCAGCATCACTTACCCCTTGATCTTGGCGGTGTCAAAACCTATGATTGTGATTATGTTTCAAATACTTTTAACTGTATTTGTATATTCAAATCGTAATGCGATACTTTCTTCTTCTATTAAAAGCACTACTCAAACGGGAGATTTCAGATAAAATTGATAACTATAAATTGTTTGATCATTTTCACTAAATTAATCTTAATACACAAATTTCAAACATATTTGTTGATTCATCAAGTAACATCTGTCAATAACTAATAAATGACAATATTTCGAAATGATGATCAAATTATTTGAAATAATGACCAAATTTGACGACGATGATGATGGTTAAAAAGAAAAAAAAAAAAATTGGGTCAAATTCAATTAAATGTTTAGTTGACTTAATCAAATTTGACTTTTTCTCATCCGTTTCTCATAAAGTTTCTCAATTATGCATTTGCTTTTTGAATATACAAAGTGAATGTTTAACAGAAATTTTACAACAGCCAAACCGAGAAAAAAAAACCCCCACGCCGCAAATTAATTAAACTAGTTTAACAGTAAAAGAAGAAAAAGTGCATTTTTTTTCCAGTTTATGCTTTGTGTGCATCAACGATACGGAAGTGTGCATGAGATATGCTATTGTCTATTTCAAAATTAATTGTGCCATGGCATTAGTAACTCTTTGTTTTCATCATTCTGCTTTTGTGTCATTGCCTCGAGTCGAGTGATTTTTAGGTTCCATATGTCACATCCAAACCACTGGAACGTTGTTGATTCTACAAAATTCCACATTTTTTTTTTTTTTCTTCATTTCACATATTGTTCATATTTTCCAATTTTTTTTTTTCTTTGTTTGTTGAAATTTCATTTCATTTCTAAGGCGTATGTTTGAGTAAAAATGCCATATTCAAGTTGAATTAATCAAAAACCAAATTAACAAAGAAAATTTTTCCTTTCTGAAAACGAGAAAAATGTTGATGCTCACGCGGCTTCAGTCTTTTACTTTACTTACATTTTTGTTTTATTTTATTCCTTTGATTCTCGAATGCAATAAAAAGCAGAAAGAAGAGGAGAAAAAAAAAGCGACCAAACATGATTTTTAATTAGTTTATAAATATCTTTATTTCAAACGGTTTGCCTTTTGTATATGTTTTTTTCTTTTTTTTTTTACATTGGTTTAAATTGCATTGGCGTTCATTATAACTTCTAATTGGTTCGTTTACCACTTTCAACGTTTTGAACCGCGGGGCAGCCATTCAACATTAAATTTAAAGCAGAGCATCCATATCAACCATGGCCATTGAGAATGCTTTTTTTTCGCAATTCAATTATAACAGGAGACTTTTTCGTTTTATCTATATTTTTGTTGATGAATAAATGTAAATTTTTGATTAACAATAATTTGCCAATTGATTTAAAATGGTCATGAAAACCAACATTTATTGCAACAAAAATTGAATTGTAATCAACTTTTGAATTAAATTTTTTTTACGCCATTCTGAACTTTAATTATATTGCATATGTGCGTATTCGGTCGATGCTCAAGATCTCTATTTAAGTTTATATAATGGTCACTAATTCCAAGTGGAAACCATCACATAGAAAATAATTTAAAGTTGTCAAAAGTACTTTTACTTTATGCACGTTCCTCTAGAGAGAGAGAGAGAGGTGAGCTGGAGAGAGAAAGAGATAGAGAGAGGAAGAGAGAGGAAGAGAGAGTGAGTGAGAGAGAGAAAGATAGTAAAAAAGAAAGAAAGAATCTTTCGAGCCTTTTAAAGTACTACTAACTACACTGGACAAGTTTTATGCTCTCCATCTTTCATATATTTATTTTACAGAAGTTTTTCTCTCGGCATTCAGAACATTCGTCAAGTAAATTGAACGAAAAAAAAGCGACACATCACAATATTGTGTGCTTGTATTTCAACTAGTGCAGTAATATACAAAATCGTGATCTGGAAAATTTATGACGGATAAAAATGTGTGTATGTGTGTTTGAGTGTGCGAAAGTGAATGTCGTTTATTTATTATTCGCTCGTTCTATATTTGCGTCGATGTGATTTGTTAACATCCAACAATTGAAAATATTAAAAAAAAACAAAAACGGCAACAGCAAGAGCAACAACAACAAATATTAAAATATGACCCAAAGTGCAACTAAACCATAACAATGTTTGTGTGTGTGCCTGTGTGTGTGTGTGTGTTTGTATGATTGTATGTCTGTGTACATGTGCAATACTTTGTTGCAAATAAAACGATTTTCTCTCGAGAAATGTTCTTCATCGTTCGTTGTAAGTTATTTTTGTGGACAATTCTTCGGTTCCCCTCAACCATTTTCTGATTTAGTTTCTCTTTGTTGTCAAACAATAGAAAAACACACGTTGCAACCATTTCTCATTTCTACTCGCCATCGACTTTTCTCTACCGCTATCGCCACAGAAATATGAACTGTGATTGTTATACGATTCTTTTTTACTTGCATCAAAACGAATAGAAATGAGAATAAGAAAGAAATTGAAGAAGGGGGAGAGAGATAGAAAGAAATAGAGAAAGAGAAAAAGAGAGAGAAAACGGAAATATTGTGAATTATATTTTATGTTTGTATCTATATCTATGTGTTCTATTTTTAGCAAAATAAATGTTCGGAACTTCAAAAGATTCAACATTTCAAACAAACATGCGAAATGCTACGAATTCAAATGAATTTTTTTCGTGTGTGTGTGTGTGTGTGTGTGTGTGTGTGTGCATATATTATGAACTGCATATGTATTTTAATGGTTGTCGAAGCTTGTAACCATTTTGACTTCACATAATAACCTTAACAAACCTATATATTTGACTCATATAATTGGAAACTTATTCGAACTAACAAGTGTATTGCTTTTTTCGTAATTTGTCTGAATTTTTTATTTCTTCAATCCAATTACCAATGGTTTTTCATTCTTTTGTATTTTGCTTGGAAGAACGAACATCTAATAGCTATAAATAATTCAAGGACTTTTCTTCAAAATGCATTTTAAACATAAATTCTCCAATTCGTTACAAATGATACAATTATAACTGATTTTAAATCACAAGCTAAGTAACATTCTTTTTTTTTTGTCCTTTAAATCATAGAGGATAAATTGAAAAAATGCATATTAGCTGATTTTATTGAATTATTATATGAAGGGTTGGGAGTGAAAGTGGCCAAGAAAAAGTTTTAAGTAAAAGTGTCCACACTCCATACAAAACAGCATGCAATCGCCTTATAAATTGTATGGAGAGTGGACACTTTTACTTAAAACTTTTTCTTGGCCACTTTCACTCCCAACCCTTCATATGGTCTGAAGAATCAATATTTTTTTTTTTTTTTTTATCAAAATATTGTGATTACAAAAGAAACAAAGAAAGGGAAAGAAAAAAACATCCATGTATTTTACACAATGACATTCGAAACGATAAAGGAATAAATTGAACAAATCGAATGGAATGAATTGAATGAAAAACTATTAGCTATGATGATGTGCTCGCTTAATTCCATTAATTTTTCAATGTTGCAATAGTTGAATGTTGTGCGCCGCTATAGAATAAATGTGATACATGATTTTCGTGCAGAAAAGAGGATTATCCGAATTTAGTTGTCCCATCATCTAGATAAATTGACGACAATGCATGTTTTCATATTGTTTGTGTATTTACGATATTCAATGATTGAAGTAAAATCATGTTCATCATCATGACGCATTTACATTGCATCACAAACAATGGGGCATATCGCCTCAAAATTTTTTGCGCAAAAATACAATGAAAAGACAAAGAGAAAAGAAAAGGAAAATAAATTTGGAAAAACACATTAATGTGAAAAAATTAGCGAAATGCAATATCAAGCCATGTATAAATTGCCAAAAGAATGTTGAAAATCAATCAGAATTCAAAAGAAGAAGAAGAAGAAGAAGAAGGAGAAGGGAAATGCAGAAAAGAAAAAAAAAACAACAACAACAACTACATCAAAATCAGAATCAAAATTATTAATGTCTTCTCGCCTTTAGCGTATAATAACTCAGTTCGATGGAATACGAGTAGGTTATTGGTATTGGTGGATTGGGATTGGGATTGGAATAGAGTCAAATGCTAACAACTACGAAAGTCATCAATCGAACAATTTGAATTATTCAAGACAGTTAAATTCCCGTTTCCATCACATTTTCAAATTTGTTATCGTTTCCATTTAATCGCTTTCCATATTTTTTTTTTTTGTTCTTTTTTTTTTATTCTACCTTGAATTATACCTAACAAGATGCACGGAA
Organism: Resseliella maxima; assembly: GCA_029041755.1. Taxonomy (NCBI): domain Eukaryota; kingdom Metazoa; phylum Arthropoda; class Insecta; order Diptera; family Cecidomyiidae; genus Resseliella; species Resseliella maxima. The sequence goes on along the minus strand of JAQOWM010000718.1, from coordinate 165,839 downwards.
GAAGTGTGTGATTGTGTGAGACATGAATTTGAAATAAAAGAGAAAATATGCATAAAACCAAAATCCGGAAATTATCGTCAATATCCATAATCACCGTCAATGCTATAGTATGGCAGAAATTGAACGAAGTGAAATTTTACATATTCCGTTTGAATGTCATTTATTTTAACCAATCCACTTTTATCGCATACACTTTAAATACTAATACGAGAAAGAAAAAAGAAAAAAAACAAACGAAAAAAATTGAGACACACAGACACAGACACACACAATGCAAAGCCTCAGCAATTAATATCAGTTACAAGGATGAGAAAACAGTTAGAAAACCCAATGTGATTCGATAACGAAACACAAGTGCAATATTGAACCATTTTAACCAGAAAAAATATGTGAAAAAATACACACACACACGCACTCATACTCTGGTAATGTGTGCACTGTACATTTTATGTTTGGCATGTGCCAATATGCACGTTTTACCATCACATAAATTCAATTCGTGGCATTGAGACGCGGATAGAGAAACATTTGCGAATGAATTTCAAATTCATGAAATCACGTCGAAATGTGTGCTTTGAAGAAAAAAAAAAAAAAAAAAAATAGAGAAAAATAAACACAAAACGCTTGTGGCTTATATACACTGCAATGATATTTAGTGACTGTTTTTCAATATGCATTGCAAGAACGAATTTACGGCTTCCGTCACATTTTTAACGCGGATTAGAAAATCCAATCCAATCTAATCATTTCAGAGTGACGAAAGTGCATTTTAATCCGCTACACTGAATCATTTCAAACAAAATACCACAAAATGTTGCCAAAAAAATCATTTCAAATATTTAAATCTTTATTTTAAGTTTACTGAAAAAATGATTAGCAAAATGAAAATTTCCATAAAAATGTTCCACAATGATTTTCACAAAAATTACCATAGGATTCAGACAGGATTTTAAGTGATTCAAATGATCTGAAAAAGCTAACCAAATCGCATAAAGTAACAAAATAACCCCACTAAGTTGCGAATTTTCTCATAAAATTGATAGTAATTCTTTTTTCTTGACTTTCGTCACAAGATTTTTTAATTGATAACCATTTGAAATTCAGTGTTATTCACATTTTAGAGAGAGATTTATCGAAAAGGACACAATTTTGTGAATTCATTACAAAACACGATGGACTTTGATGGATTTTATAATCAGATGACATGTCATATTCGTTAAAGTTAGTTATTTACAGATGGTCACAGCGTTTAACGAAGTAAGTCATTGATTGAATGAGGACTTTGGTTCTTTTTTGGCTTTTTTTTTTCATCATAATAGAAAACGTTTTGAAAGCTTTAAACAATATATATATATATATATATAGGTATACGGATTTGAATTTTGGATTAATTCTAACCATTTTTGATCTTTTCTGATATTTATCGCCAATCCTACCAACAGTACTTCGGAATTCCACGATTCGTGTGACATTTAAACTATTGATTGAGTATTATTTCATTGTGTTGTCTTCTTTTTGTGCGGATATTCTTCACTTCTGTGACGTGTTACACTTATGCATACAATCAAACTTCCAAAAATCTTGTCTAGTAGTGAACTCCATTTATAGGTGTGCGCTAGCGTATTGCAATAAAAACATTGTTCAGTGAAGTAATACAACACTATGTATTATCAAAAAAACAACAAAAAACATATTGAGGAATCGTAGATTTTATGAATTTTGAATTTTATTTATTTCTGTGAATTCTTTAAATTCGGTGACTTTTAAGAATACAAATTCATGTGCCCCCTCCCCCCATTCTTTTGTTGTTTTTCGTGCATGTTTTTTTTTTTTTTTTTTTTTTTTTTTTTTGGACAAAAATTCAATCAGAAATCGTTTGTTGTCAGTTATGAAAAAGAGAAGAGAGAGGGCCGAAAAAAAGGAAATAGTTTTGATAGTTACTTTGTTTTTATGCACAGAGTAACAAAACAAAATAAATCTTACGATGCATAATAATAAATTCAGGCTTCTTCTTATTTTTTTATTTGCTTCGGAAGCAATAAAGAATATGTACCTCACGAATTTTTCTTTATATCTGTGCATGTGTGTGTGATTTGTTCAACAAAAGTGTATTTTTTCGATTCAGGAAGTTTTTGTGGACGTTTCATACTCATGTATATGGAAATGTGTTGAATTCAAAATCGTCTTCTTTCTCTCTATTTCTCTTTCTCTTTTTCTCTATCGCTCTCGCTTTTGCTCTCGTTTTCGGTCTGTTCTCTCTCTCTCTCTCTCTCTCTCTCTCTCTCCCTTTCATATTCTTTGTTTCTTGTTTTCCCTTTCTTTCTGCACAATTTTGCAATAAATGCATTGTAGTTGTAGTTATGGTTCGTTTGAAATAAACGCCCTATGACTTCAGGGCCGGTGTATCATTTAAATTGCACAAAAACAAAGTGTATTACTATTTTATTGCTTGATCGCGCGCGCGCGCGTCTTTCCGGTGTTGCTATTGTTATCTTCAAAAGCAACATTTTGTATTTTTTTTTTACACTTTTGTTATGTTGGCAATGTGGCAAATTCGAGAAATGATATCTTCTGCATGTTGAATGATTTGGTAAATTGTAAAAATGTGTTGTGTATTTGGAGCATAATTTCTTTTTTTTTTTTTTCGATGGCAGTTCTCGACTCGTTGGCCAAGAATATAATATGCAAGGTGTATTTCGACTTACGGAAATGGATTTTGTTGTTGTCTCCTGTTTCTCGCTTTCTCTCTCTCTCTCTCTCTCTCTCCTCTCACTCTTTCTCACTCACTCACAGATTCCACAAGAAAAAAAATAGTTTTCGTTTTGAAAGAAAGTTCTCTGCACATCTTCATCATTTCGTTGTGTGTGTTTCGTTCACTGTATGTAAGTGTTGTTATTTTTATCATTTTATGCAGAAATGTGCACAAACGATTTAAACCAATTTCAATATGCAATCCATATCCACTACACTAAACGATATGTTTGAGACTTCGAAAACCAGTGAAAGTGAAAGCAAAAAAAAAAAAAGATTGAACTGGCGTACACACAAACATTGAACAATGAACAAGAAACGATTCTTTTGCTGGCACTCTACCCCACCCCCCCCCCACCCAAATTTTTCCCAGAAATACTGAATAATCCACATTATGCATTCGCATGGATTTTCGAGATCTTTTTAATGTATATTGTTCCAGGCGGTGAACTTTGTCTTATTTTTACCAGATTTATCTTATACATTTCAATAGAAAAAAAAAACAAAATTTTTGCTGACTTTTCTAACGAATGCGAATTTATTATCTTACAGCAAACTAAACTAAACACTTTTTTCTAAACAAAACAA